>OX375874.1:134334730-134796730 GCA_947359465.1 Metellina segmentata | reverse complement strand
TGTAGTTTGAATTGCTGCTATATTGTGTTTTCTTTTTGTCGATGAATATGACAATCCTTTTCACACGTTCTGGATACATTTTCATGCGTTCACACAATACATGACTGCATCAGATTTTTTTTTAATGTGTGTATCAAATAATTATGCCCTTTTCAGGAAACATGAAATCCACAACAGATTTAACATGTGTATCAAATAATTAAGCCCTTTTAGTTTTTCAGGATTGGTGGGAAACATGAAATCTGCAACAGATTGAACGTGCACATGAATCAAATGGATCTCATTGCTAATTTAATGAACTGGGATGAAGATTGTAGTTCCTGTATCATACACATGTTTTTCAAAATGAATAAATGTTTTTTTATTTATGATATGTGTTTCATTTCAAACCTTATTAAAAAAATATGCTTCAGGTGAATCTTTTGTTTTCTGATTGACACACTAAGCATTTTAATGTATACTCATATTGTTTATTGAGCGAGACGTGTTTTTTGTTGAATGATGCAAAACTCCTGGAAGAGGTACACGGTATAAACATTTTTTTTTATGTGCTGACTTTGCATGACACGGTATAAAATTTTTTTATTTTGTGGAAGGCAAATCTTCTGGTATGGGTCTCACTTAAAAAAAACAAACAGGGGGGGAGTAAATAAAACAATTGGGGGGTGCACGTTCAATTGATTGGCGAGAGAGAAAGAAAAAACATCACTCGAGTGTTGCCATCTTGTTGATAAATGTTCAAACCCAATCGTGGAAATTAAAAATAATAAAAGGCACGCGTAATTCGTTTTCAATTTCAAACCCAATCGTGGAAATTAAAAATAATAAAAGGCACGCGTAATTCGTTTTCAATTTCAAACCCAATCGTGGAAATTAAAAATAATAAAAGGCACGCGTAATTCGTTTTCAATTTCAAACCCAATCGTGGAAATTAAAAATAATAAAAGGCACGCGTAATTCGTTTTCAATTTCAAACCCAATCGTGGAAATTAAAAATAATAAAAGGCACGCGTAATTCGTTTTCAATTTCAAACCCAATCGTGGAAATTAAAAATAATAAAAGGCACGCGTAATTCGTTTTCAATTTCAAACCCAATCGTGGAAATTAAAAATAATAAAAGGCACGCGTAATTCGTTTTCAATTTCAAACCCAATCGTGGAAATTAAAAATAATAAAAGGCACGCGTAATTCGTTTTCAATTTCAAACCCAATCGTGGAAATTAAAAATAATAAAAGGCACGCGTAATTCGTTTTCAATTTCAAACCCAATCGTGGAAATTAAAAATAATAAAAGGCACGCGTAATTCGTTTTCAATTTCAAACCCAATCGTGGAAATTAAAAATAATAAAAGGCACGCGTAATTCACATCGCTTTTGCCGATAAATATTCAAACCCAATCTTGGAAAATAATAAAAGGCACGTTTAATTCACATCGCTTTTGCCAATAAATGTTCAAACCCAATCTTGGAAATAAAAAATATAAAAGGCACGTTTAATTCATTTTCTAATCCAATCTTGGAAATAAAAAATATAAAAGGCACGTTTAATTCATTTTCAAATCCAATCTTGGAAAATATAAAATGCACGTTTAATTCATTTACAAATCCAATCTTGGAAATAAAAAAAAATATAAAAGGCACGTTTAATTCAAAATGGGTCGTTTTCAATTTAGGAAATTTTTTTCATGGGGTTACGGTGCTCATCTATTTTTTCGACCGACTGTAAGGTATGTATTTTAATTAACATCTCACTGGAGCAACACAGCAGGCTATTGACGACGGTCCGGGATCAATTCCGACGGGAAAGATTCGAGTACAACACCACGTAAATCTGAACCACGGTCAGATGACAATGTTGAAATTTAGAAAGTCTGGTGCAAGCTGAGGTATATCCTTGTCATCTGACCGTGGGTCTAAATAACAAGATGCTGTCATCAGACCTGTCTTTCCTTCAGAGTTGAAACCGGACCGTCACCAATAGCCCGTTGTGTTGCACCAATGTGACGTTAATAAAAAAATACCATCATAATTTTGTGTGTTGAATGTTTTCGGCCGACCAATCCTAAATGGCCGACTTTGGAAAGGCATGCCTACCTTTTCAGAGACTTTGGTATCATGCGGTGCCTCCAGTTTGCTTGAGGCGTGAGAAAAACGTTTTGTTTAAAATTTCAGGTAATGGTAATGGTAATTTCAGTTAACGTCGTACTAGAGCAACACAAAGGGCTATTGACGACGGTCCGGGATCAGTCCCTTAAGGGAAAGATCCGAGGACAACACCTCGTAATTTTGAACCACGGTCAGATAACAAGGCAACACCTGAGCTGGCACCCCACTCTCCAAACTTCCACGCCAACCCAACGTTTAAAATTTAGGATGGATGTCGATCGAATGAGCCAATTGAAATTTCATTTTCAATTAATCTTCATCGGATTATTTAGTGGGTCGAATTCGAGGTCGGTATCTTTTCCATTCCCGTCTATCAACTCTTTGAACACATTCTGATACACTCATTGAGCAAATATAAAATCTCTCATCTGAATAGTCTAAATGAGACATCTTCACATTGTTTGAAAAGAACACATGGGAATGGCTGCAAAGGGTTACTGATGCAGTGAAACTCGATTTTTCTAAAAGGGATGCTGATGAAAACGTAGTCAATCTTGGTGTGAAGAACATTATGTTAACCTTTTCAATCGCAGAATCTGAACACCGTCTGTAGGATTAATTGGTTGGGTCGGAAATTGAATTTGAGGCCACTGGCTTCATCAAAATGGGTCGGTATATTTCCCATTCAATTGACACCTACAGATTTAACGTGCACCAACCCCGATGCACTCTCTACTTTTGTTTTCCCCAGTAGTGGTCCGAGGCCGATGGTTGTTTGATGAACTCCGTCGTGAAAGTTCAGTAAAAGACTCAATTAACATAGAGCCAAAATTCCATTTTAAATTATATTTTAATAAATTTAATCGGTCACATCACGTGGATTACATGTAGTATAAAGTAGCATTTACATTTGGATAGGCATTGTAAAGTGTAACTTTCCTCCCACACCTAAAGAAATAGGTCTCGTTTAACCTATGCCCGGTCCATATTCTCCCTCCATTTCTTCAGCTCCAAGCTACCCCTCTCTCTCCTTGTTCTTAGGTTGCCAGCTTGGCGTTTTCTATGTAGGGTTGCCAACTTGGCGTTTCATTTCTTGTAAGATGCGAGATGGCGAACCTTACATGTCCCCCCGGGGAAGCACATCCATTACTTAAATCATAAGTGATGATGCTGCTGCCAATCGCCATCTCGAATCATAACTAAAAGTCCTAATTAATTAGCTGATTTCCAATACGATATCTAGTTCTTCAATCCGGAATCGTAACTAAAAAGTCATAATTGATAGCTGGTTTCCAATACGATATCCAGTCCCTCAATCTGAAATCGTAACTAAAAAGTCATAATTATTTAGCTGATTTCCAATACGATATCTAGTTCTTCAATCCGGAATCGTAACTAAAAAGTCATAATTGATAGCTGGTTTCCAATACGATATCCAGTCCCTCAATCTGAAATCGTAACTAAAAAGTCATAATTATTTAGCTGATTTCCAATACGATATCTAGTTCTTCAATCCGGAATCGTAACTAAAAAGTCACAATTGATAGCTGGTTTCCAATACGATATCCAGTCCCTCAATCTGAAATCGTAACTAAAAAGTCATAATTATTTAGCTGGTCTCCATTACGATATCCAGTCCTTCAAGAAAAGCGTGAGAGCTCAAAAAAAATATCTAAACTAACATTCATGAACTTCCACATAAAATACATAATACATGTCACAAAAACATTATCAAAATTATCTAAATCAGATTACGGTTTTGAGAAGAAAAAATACATATATACATTTATATATAGCTGAAAAAAAACTAGGGTTCATCAATTTTGATGCGCGATAAGGCATCTGCATTGTCATGCTTACTACCCTTTCTGTATAATATATTCATGCTATATCTTTGCAATGCCAAAGCCCAACGTGCAAGTTTTGCACCCTGTGGCATTCCCTGGGTCAAATAAGTAAACGGTTATGATCGGAGACAATTTGGACTTGTGCTCCAAATATCCAAGTGTCAAATTTTTTCAACGCACTTAGAACAGCATACGCCTCCCGTTCGATAGTGGCCCAACGAGTTTGGCATGGGGTGAGTTTTCTACTGTAAAAGGCGATAGGACGTTCTTTTCCGTCTTCGTCTTGCTGAGCTAGACACGCTCCAATCGCTGTTGCAGAAGCATCGGTGTACAACTGATATGGCTGATCTAACACTGGAGTATATAAGAATGGAATTTCCGTCAGCCTTTGCTTCAATTGTTGGAAGCTTGCTTCCTCTTCATCACTCCAAGGTATTTTGTTGGGCACCCTTTTCTTTGTTAAGTGTGTTAAGGGTAAAACCAAGGACGAGAAATCCTGAATGTACTCCCGATAGTAGCTTGCCAGACCAATTATGCCTCTTAACTCTTTTTTAGTAGTTGGACGTGCTAAGTTCTTCATGGCTTCGATTTTCTGGGGATCTGGTGCATGTCTTCCGGAACCTACAATATGTCCCAGGAACCTCACTTGTTTTTTACCGAACTCGCACTTTTTAAGATTGACTGTTAATCCAACGGTCTGTAGAGTTCTCAGCACGTCTCTGATGTGACGCAAGTGATTCTCCCACGAGTTGGAAAAGATGGCCAGATCGTCGATATACGCACGGCAGTACTTTCTGTGTGTCTTAAGTACTTTGTCTATGGACTTTTGGAACGTACTTCCAGCATTTTTAAGTCCAAATGGTAAAACGTTCCATTGAAAATGACCAGAGTGTGTCACAAATGCTGAATATGGCTTAGCTTCTTCTTCTAAAGGGATTTGCCAATAACCCTTTGTCAAAACTAGAACGCTGATGAAAGGAGCACTACCAATTTCAAATAGTAACTCGATAGACTGTTGCATTGGATAAGCATCCGGGACAGTAAAACTGTTCAAAACTCGAAAGTCGACGCAAAGTCTTACACTTCCGTCCTTTTTGGCCACACAGACGACTGGGTGTGCCCACTCACTGTCACTTTTTTCAATCAGTCCTTGTTCAAGTAACTCTTGGATTTGGCGATCCACCTCGGTTTGTAAGGCGATGGGAACCCGATAGGGATGCATTTTCTTTGGCAAACAATCTTTAGTTAGTTTGATTGAATGTCCATCAACTCTGGCTCGGCCAGGTCGTGCACTGAAAATTTCTCGAATCCTTCCAAGATCTGAACTAATTGGTGTCGCTGTTCTTCGCACAACGCCTCTGTAGTCTGGAACCCATGATCCTTAATATCGTATGTAGATGGGCTCTTCTTTCGCGTAGGGGCATAAAAGATTCCCCCAAAGTCCTTTAAACTTTCATCTTCCAATTGAAGTTGCACGAACTCGTTCCGTTTCTCACTAACATCTGGGTGATTTGCGGTGTCACTACGGGCCAAGGCAAGTTCGTTTAAAAACGAAACTTGATAAATATTTTCTCCAACTCGAGAAAACCCTTCTTGGCTAATAATATTGCCATAAAGTTCAACATTGGAGTTTAAAGCGTCATACGTTGAAACGCTTACGAGCATGTCGCTCACTAATTTTTCAGACACTGCACATGTCGCTGGAATTTCTCCATGTCGTCCGTCATTGATTTTCATATGGATTATCTTGAGAGGTGCCATTTCTGTCTCCCCAAATGCGGATCCAATTTTAATTTTTCCTCCCCCTTCATTTTGAGAATCCCCAATCAGATCAGCCCAGATGACTGAAATCTGCGCTCCAGAGTCGATAATACCGTCGAAGATATTAATACCGCTTTTTAAACTCACTATATTGAGTTGATCAATACCTCCTTTGAATTCTACGGGCTTTGCGACTGAAACGGTCACTTTTGCCGTCAACATCGATGGAGGCTCCACCATGTCATCCCTTGCACGACTTGTGGTAGCGGGTAATGAAGAAGCCCAATATTGCCCACAACTGCTGAAGTTTGTCTTCTTTCTAGCTTAGGACATGCGTTTCTAAGATGCTGAAATGATCCGCACGAATAACACTGAATCTTCCTTCCAGACTCATTCTTCGGGGTCATATTACGTTGATGATGAGTGCTCCTCTCGTGGAATTGTCCATATCTAGCAGGAAAATCAGAGTTCCTTTCTTGAAAGCGTCTTCTTTCTTGAAAATGTGGACTTTTTTCTTTATTTATTTTGTTTCCGGGTGATTGGTATTTCTTCTTGAACCCTCAAACACTTTTGTATTTGTCAAGGAGTTCCGCTAGATCAGTAGGAGATTTTATTGTGCTCCACTCATCGACAAAATGCTCTCGCATTTCCGGAGGTACCTTACGTTTGAATTGATCTGTAATTACCAGATCCTTTAACGTTTGGAAATTCGCAACCTCAAGACCTTGAATCCATTCTTCAAAATAATTTGTCATTTCAAAGGCAAAATCCTTCCACGATTTATCTTCAGTCCGCTTGAGCTGGACAAATTTCGATCGGAAGGTTTCTGGGCTTAGTTTAAACCTTTTTAGCAATAATCCTTTCACGTGGCTGTAGTCATACGCGACGGCCGCTTCTTCTCTAGCAATCAACTGAGTAATGTCATAGGGTAATAAACCCAAAAGCTGTGACACCCAGTAATCCCTTTTTATATGAGCATGTTCTGCCTGCCTCTCGAAAAGAACCAAATATAGACTGATGTCTCCTTCCTTAGGATCCTGCATCACTCTTTGTAAATCGTAGATGTCCTTAGAGTTGCTCGAATTCCCTTCATTTGATGGTTCTGTATTGTGACGGCCTTCCATTTCAAGCCTTAGCTTTTATAACTCAAAAGCAGAACGTTTCTCGAGCTCCATCACAAAACGTCTTTCTTCAGACTCTGCAGCGATGCGCTTTTGCTCAGTTTCAGCAGAGGGGCGCTTTTCCTCACTTTCAGCCATGAAACGCCTTTCTTCGGCCTTGAAAATCTCATTTTTCCATGAATAATCTTATACAACTGAAAAGAAGATGCCTTTGTCAAACCCAGATGAAAAAATCAATGTAACCTGAATAAGTATTTCGTAAAGAAAACATTATAGTTCTGTAAAAATAAATTGCAGTACTAAATTTTCTAAACAATTTTTTTTTTATCCAAATCCATCACGTTCTGTCTGAAAAATTTGTACTCGCTCAGTTTCAAAACAAGTGCTTTGGTTACTTACTTCGTAATTTTGGTAGTTTAATCACAATCCAAAAAATAAATTTCAAAATATGTTCAGAAAGCGTATTATTCGTATATACTATTGTAGACTATGCACAGTGTTTGCAAAGGATTCCTTGCATCGTATATAAAATTATACTTTACAACTAGTGAAATTTCATAAGAATACCTTATCCAAAACAAATGTAAGCAGGTGTAAGCTATTTGGCTAAGTACTTTTCTCATTTTTGCAAACATTTCTGTCTTTTTGATGAGCGCCTAGGGATATCTATTCAATTCCACTTCCAGCCTACGTGGGGTCTTACCCTCTATCCCAACACGTGATTTCGTCCAATTCGCCCAAGGGGTTTTTTATATATCGCGAAATAACAGTGTTATTTTCACTTTTTCCCATTGGACGTAATGTTAGCCGACCTATACATTCGGCCATAACTCCCGAAGAAAAATTCCTTTTTTAAAATCGCTTTGGGATCCTGTAGAGCATCCACTTTACTAAATAACTGCCAGCTTTGGATGAATTCGCTAAGTAATTTCTATCGAAAATCGCTAACACAATGTAGAAAACTTTCTTTCGTGCAAAGGGGACATTTTGTCACAACTAGCCAACTTTGAGTGCGATTTTTGGATGAACGCCTAGGGATATCGATTCAATTCCACTTCCAGCCTACCTGGGGTCCTACCCTCTTACCCTACACGTTTCGTCCAATTCGCCCAAGGGTTTTTTTATTTATCGCAAAATAACCGTGTTTTTTTCACTTTTTCCCATTAGACATAATGTTAGCCCACCTATAAATTATGCTATAACTCCCGAACCAATACTGTTTTTTTAAACCGCATTGGGGTCCTGTAGAGCATCCGTTTTCCTAAATAACTGCCCGCTTTGGATGAATTCCCTACGTAAATTCTATCAAAAATCGTTAAAACACTTTAGAACGTTTTCTTTCGTGTAATGGAGACGTTTTGTCAAAACTAGCCAACTTTGACTGCGATTTTTGGATCAACGCCTAGGGATATCGATACAATTCCACTTCCAGCCTACGTGGGGTCTTACCCTGTGCCTCTATACGTGATTT
The DNA here is from genome assembly GCA_947359465.1 of Metellina segmentata. NCBI lineage: Eukaryota > Metazoa > Arthropoda > Arachnida > Araneae > Tetragnathidae > Metellina > Metellina segmentata. The sequence goes on along the minus strand of OX375874.1, from coordinate 134,788,423 downwards.
CATCGAATTCCCCCGAGGTTTTTTTTTATCGCGAAATAACCGTGTTTTTTGAAAATTTTCCCATTGGACATAATATTAGCCGACCTATAAATTAGGCTATAACTCCCGAAGAAAAATAACTTTTTTAAAATCGCTTTAGGATCCTGTAGAGCATCTACTTTACTAAATAACTGCCAGCTTTGGATGAATTCGCTACGTAATTTCTAGTGAAAATCGTAACACAATGTAGAACGCTTTCTTTCGTGCAAAGGAGTCGTTTTGTCACAACTATGCAACTTTGAGTGCGATTTTTGGATGAAAAAAAACAGTATTGGTTCGGGAGTTATAGCATAATTTATAGGTGGGCTAACATTACGTCCAATGGTAAAAAGTGAAAAAAACACGGTTATTTTGCGATAAAAAAAAAACTCTTGGGCGAATTGGACGAAATCACGTGTAGGGTAAGAGGGTAGGACCCCACGTAGGCTGGAAGTGGAATTGAATCGATATCCCTAGGCGTTCATGCAAAAATCGCACTCAAATTTGGCTAGTTGTGACAAAATGTCCCCTTTGCACGAAAGAAAGTTTTCTACATTGTGTTAGCGATTTTCGATAGAAATTATGTAGCGAATTCATCCAAAGCTGGCAGTTATTTGGTAAAGTGGATGCTCTACAGGATCCCAAAGCGATTTTAAAAAAGGAATTTTTCTTAGGGAGTTATAGCCTAATTTATAGGTCGGCTGACATTACGTCCAATGGGAAAATTTTCAAAAAACACGGTTATATCGCGATAAAAAAAAAAAAAAACCTCGGGCGAATTGGATGAAATCACGTATAGAGGCAGAGGGTAAGACCCCACGTAGGCTGGAAGTGGAATAGAATTGATATCCCTAGGCGTTCATCCAAAAATCGCACTCAAAGTTGGCTAGTTGTGACAAAACTTCTCCTTTGCACGAAACAAAGCGTACTACATTGTCTTAGCGATTTTTGATAGAAATTACGTAGCGAATTCATCCAAAGCGGGCAGTTATTTAGGAAAACGGATGCTCTACAGGACCCCAATGCGGTTTAAAAAAAACAGTATTGGTTCGGGAGTTATAGCATAATTTATAGGTGGGCTAACATTACGTCCAATGGTAAAAAATGAAAAAAACACGGTTATTTCGCGATAAAAAAAAACCTGGGGCGAATTGGACGAAATCACGTGTAGGGTAAGGAGGTAAGACCCCACGTAGGCTGGAAGTGGAATTGAATCGATATCCCTAGGCGTTCATCCAAAAATTGCACTCAAAGTTGTCTAGTTGTGACAAAACGTCTTTGCACGAAAGAAAGCGTTCTACATTGTGTTAGCGATTTTCACTAGAAATTACGTAGCGAATTCATCCAAAGCTGGCAGTTATTTAGTAAAGTGGATGCTCTACAGGATCCCAAAGCGATTTTAAAAAAGAAATTTTTCTTCGGCAGTTATGGCCTAATTTATAGGTCGGCTAACATTACGTCCAATGGGAAAAAGTGAAAAAAAACACTGTTATTTCGCAATATATAAAAAACCCCTTGGGCGAATTGGACGAAATCACGTGTTGGGGTAGAGGGTAAGACCCCACATAGGCTGGAAGTGGAATTGAATCGATATCCCTAGGCGTTCATCCAAAAATCGCACTCAAAGTTGGCTAGTTGTGACAAAACAACTATACAACTATTTTCGATAGAAATTATGTAGCGAATTCATCCAAAGCTGGCAGTTATTTGGTAAAGTGGATGCTCTACAGGATCCGAAGGCGATTTAAAAAAGGAATTTGTCTTCGGGAGTTATAGCTTAATTTATAGGTCGGCTAACATTGTGTCCAATGGGAAAATTTCCAAAAAACACGGTTATTTCGCGATAAAAAAAAAACCTGGAGCGAATTGGATGAAATCACGTATAGAGGCAGAGGGTAAGACCCCACGTAGGCTGAAAGTGGAATTGAATCGATATCCCTATGCGTTCATCCAAAAATCGCACTCAAAATTGGCTAGTTGTGACAAAACGTCTCCTTCACACGAAAGAAAGCGTTCTAAAGTGTTTTAACGATTTTTAATAGAATTTACGTAGGGAATTCATCCAAAGCGGGTAGTTATTTAGGAAAACGGATGCTCTACAGGACCCCAATGCGGTTTTAAAAAAAACAGTATTGGTTCGGGAGTTATAGCATAATTTATAGGTCGGCTAACATTACGTCCAATGGGAAAAAGTGAAAAAAACACGGTTATTTTGCGATAAATAAAAAAACCCTTGAGCGAATTGGACGAAATCACGTGTAGGGTAAGGAGGTAAGACCCCACGTAGGCTGGAAGTGGAATTGAATCGATATCCCTAGGCGTTCATCCAAAAATTGCACTCAAAGTTGTCTAGTTGTGACAAAACGTCTTAGCACGAAAGAAAGCGTTCTACATTGTGTTAGCGATTTTCACTAGAAATTACGTAGCGAATTCATCCAAAGCCGGCAGTTATTTAGTAAAGTGGATGCTCTACAGGATCCCAAAGCGATTTTAAAAAAGAAATTTTTCTTCGGCAGTTATGGCCTAATTTATAGGTCGGCTAACATTACGTCCAATGGGAAAAAGTGAAAAAAACACTGTTATTTCGCAATATATAAAAAAACCCTTGGGCGAATTGGACGAAATCACGTGTTGGGGTAGAGGGTAAGACCCCACATAGGCTGGAAGTGGAATTGAATCGATATCCCTAGGCGTTCATCCAAAAATCGCACTCAAAGTTGGCTAGTTGTGACAAAACAACTATACAACTATTTTCGATAGAAATTATGTAGCGAATTCATCCAAAGCTGGCAGTTATTTGGTAAAGTGGATGCTCTACAGGATCCGAAGGCGATTTAAAAAAGGAATTTGTCTTCGGGAGTTATAGCTTAATTTATAGGTCGGCTAACATTGTGTCCAATGGGAAAATTTCCAAAAAACACGGTTATTTCGCGATAAAAAAAAAAACCTGGAGCGAATTGGATGAAATCACGTATAGAGGCAGAGGGTAAGACCCCACGTAGGCTGAAAGTGGAATTGAATCGATATCCCTATGCGTTCATCCTAAAATCGCACTCAAAGTTGGCTAGTTGTGACAAAACGTCTCCTTTACACGAAAGAAAGCGTTCTAAAGTGTTTTAACGATTTTTAATAGAATTTACGTAGGGAATTCATCCAAAGCGGGCAGTTATTTAGGAAAACGGATGCTCTACAGGACCCCAATGCGGTTTTAAAAAAACAGTATTGGTTCGGGAGTTATAGCATAATTTATAGGTCGGCTAACATTACGTCCAATGGGAAAAAGTGAAAAAAACACGGTTATTTTGCGATAAATAAAAAAACCCTTGAGCGAATTGGACGAAATCACGTGTAGGGTAAGGAGGTAAGACCCCACGTAGGCTGGAAGTGGAATTGAATCGATATCCCTAGGCGTTCATCCAAAAATTGCACTCAAAGTTGTCTAGTTGTGACAAAACGTCTTAGCACGAAAGAAAGCGTTCTACATTGTGTTAGCGATTTTCACTAGAAATTACGTAGCGAATTCATCCAAAGCTGGCAGTTATTTAGTAAAGTAGATGCTCTACAGGATCCCAAAGCGATTTTAAAAAAGAAATTTTTCTTCGGCAGTTATGGCCTAATTTATAGGTCGGCTAACATTACGTCCAATGGGAAAAAGTGAAAAAAACACTGTTATTTCGCAATATATAAAAAAACCCTTGGGCGAATTGGACGAAATCACGTGTTGGGGTAGAGGGTAAGACCCCAGCCTACGTGGGGTCTTACCTCCTTACCCTACACGTGATTTCGTCCAATTCGCTCAAGGGTTTTTTTATTTATCGCAAAATAACCGTGTTTTTTTCACTTTTTCCCATTGGACGTAATGTTAGCCGACCTATAAATTATGCTATAACTCCCGAACCAATACTGTTTTTTTTAAAACCGCATTGGGGTCCTGTAGAGCATCCGTTTTCCTAAATAACTGCCAGCTTTGGATGAATTCCCTACGTAAATTCTATCAAAAATCGTTAAAACACTTTAGAACGCTTTCTTTCGTGTAAAGGAGACGTTTTGTCACAACTAGCCAACTTTGAGTGCGATTTTTGGATGAACGCATAGGGATATCGATTCAATTCCACTTTCAGCCTACGTGGGGTCTTACCCTCTGCCTCTATACGTGATTTCATCCAATTCGCTCCAGGTTTTTTTTTTATCGCGAAATAACCGTGTTTTTTGAAATTTTTCCCATTGGACACGATGTTAGCCGACCTATAAATTAAGCTATAACTCCCGAAGAAAAATTCCTTTTTTAAAATCGCCTTCGGATCCTGTAGAGCATCCACTTTACCAAATAACTGCCAGCTTTGGATGAATTCGCTACATAATTTCTATCGAAAATCGCTAACACAATGTAGGACGCTTTCTTTCGTGGAAAGGAGACGTTTTGTCACAACTAGCCAACTTTGAGTGCGATTTTTGGATGTACGCCTAGGGATATCGATTCATTTCCACTTCCAGCCTACGTGGGGTCTTACCCTCTAAACCCTACACGTGATTTCGTCCAATTCGCCCAAGGTTTTTTTTATTTATCGCAAAATAACCGTGTTATTTTCACTTTTTACCATTGGACGTAATGTTAGCCGACCTATAATTTATGCTATAACTCCCGAACCATTACTGTTTTTTTAAACCGCATTGGGGTCCTGTAGAGCATCCGTTTTCCTAAATAACTGCCCGCTTTGGATGAATTCCCTACGTAAATTCTATCAAAAATCGTTAAAACACTTTAGAACGCTTTCTTTCGTGTAAAGGAGACGTTTTGTCACAACTAGCCAACTTTGAGTGCGATTTTTGGATGAACGCCTAGGGATATCGATTCAATTCCACTTCCAGCCTACGTAGGGTCCTACCCTCTTACCCTACACGTGATTTCGTCCAATTCGCCCAAGGGTTTTTTTATTTATCGTAAAATAACCGTGTTTTTTTCACTTTTTCCCATTGGACGTAATGTTAGCGCACCTATAAATTATGCTATAACTCCCGAACCAATACTGTTTTTTTTAAACCGCATTGGGGTCCTGTAGAGCATCCGTTTTCCTAAATAACTGCCAGCTTTGGATGAATTCGCTACGTAATTTCTATCAAAAATTGCTAACACAATGTAGTATGCTTTGTTTCGTGCAAAGGAGAAGTTTTGTCACAACTAGCCAACTTTGAGTGCGAATTTTGGATGAACGCCTAGGGATATCGATTCAATTCCACTTCCAGCCTACGTGGGGTCTTACACTCTAAACCCTACACGTTAATTCGTCCAATTCGCCCAAGGGATTTTTTATTTATCGCAAAATAACCGTGTTTTTTTTCACTTTTCCCTATTAGACGTAATGTTAGCCGACCTATAAATTAGGCTATAACTCCCGAAGATAAATTACTTTTTTAAAATCGCTTGATGATCCTGCAGACCATCTACTTTACTAAACAACTGCCAGCTTTGGATGAATTCGCTACGTATTTTCTATCGAAAATAGCTAACTCAATGTAGAAAGCTTTCTTTCGTGCAAATGAGACGTTTTGTCACAATTATGCAACTTTGAGTGCGATTTTTGGATGAACGCCTAGGGATATCGATACAATTCCACTTCCAGCCTACGTGGGGTCTTACCGTCTGCCTCTATACGTGATTACGTCCAATTCGCCCCTGGGTTTTTTTTTATCGCGAAATAACCGTGTTTTTTGAAAATTTTCCCATTGGACGTAATGTTAGCCGACCTATAAATTAGGCTATAACTCCCGAAGAAAAATCACTTCTTTAAAATCGCTTGGGGATCGTGTAGAGCATCCACTTTACTAAATAACTGCCATCTTTGGATGAATTCGCTACGTGTTTTCTATCGAAAATCGCTAACTCAATGTAGAACGCTTTCTTTCGTGCAAAGGAGACGTTTTGTCACAACTATGCAACTTTGGGTGCGATTTTTGGATGAAAGCCTATTGATATCGATTCAATTCCACTTCCAGCCTACGTGGGGTCTTACCCTCTGCCTCTGTACGTGATTTCATCCAATTCGCCCGATTTTTTTTATCGCGAAGTAACCGTGTTTTTTTGAAAATTTTCCATTTGGACGTAATGTTACCCGACCTATAAATTAGGCCATAACTTCCGAAGAAAAATTACTTTTTTAAAATCGCTTGGGGATCCTGTAGAGCATCCACTTCACTAAATAACTGCCAGCTTTGGATGAATTAACTAGATAATTTCTATCGAAAATCTCTAACACAATGTAGAACGCTTTCTTTCGTGCAAAGGAGACGTTTTGTCACAACTATGCAACTTTGGGTGCGATTTTTGGATGAAAGCCTAGGGATATGGATTCAATTCCACTTCCAGCATACGTGGGGTCTTACCCACTGCCTCTGTACGTGATTTCATCCAATTCGCCCGATTTTTTTTATCGCGAAGTAACCGTGTTTTTTTGAAAATTTTCCATTTGGACGTAATGTTACCCGACCTATAAATTAGGCCATAACTTCCGAAAAAAATTACTTTTTTTAAATCGCTTGGGGATCCTGTAGAGCATCCACGTTACTAAATAACTGCCAGCTTTGGATGAATTCGCTGCGTATTTTTCATCGAAAATCGCTAACTCAATGTAGAACGCTTTCTTTCGTGCAAAGGAGACGTTTTGTCACAACTATGCAACTTTGGGTGCGATTTTTGGATGAAAGCCTAGGGATATCGATTCAATTCCACTTCCAGCCTACGTGGGGTCTTACCCTCTGCCTCTGTACGTGATATCATTCAATTGTCCCGAGGTTTTTTTTTTATCGCGAAGTAACCGTGTTTTTTTGAAAATTTTCCCTTTGGACGTAATGTGACCCGACCTATAAATTAGGCCATAACATCCGAAGAAAAATTACTTCTTTAAAATCGCTTGGGGATCGTGTAGAGCATCCACTTTACTAAATAATTGCCAGCTTTGGATGAATTCGCTACTAGTTTTCTATCGAAAATCGCTAACTCAATGTAGAACGCTTTCTTTCGTGCAAAGGAGACGTTTTGTCACAACTATGCAACTTTGGGTGCGATTTTTGGATGAAAGCCTAGGGATATCGATTCAATTCCACTTCCAGCCTACGTGGGGTCTTACCCTCTGCCTCTGTACGTGATTTCATCCAATTCGCCCGATTTTTTTATCGCGAAGTAACCGTGTTTTTTTGAAAATTTTCCCTTTGGACGTAATGTTACCCGACCTATAAATTAGGCCATAACTTCCGAAGAAAAATTACTTTTTTAAAATCGCTTTGGGATCCTGTAGAGCATCCACTTTACTAAATAACTGCCAGCTTTGGATGAATTAGCTAGGTAATTTCTATCGAAAATCGCTAACACAATGTAGAACGATTTCTTTCGTGCAAAGGAGTCGTTTTGTCACAACTAGCCAACTTTGAGTGCGATTTTTGGATGAACGCCTAGGGATATCGATCCAATTCCACTTCCAGCCTACGTGGGGTCTTACCGTCTGCCTCTATACGTGATTTCGTCCAATTCGCCCCTGGGTTTTTTTTTATCGCGAAATAACCGTGTTTTTTGAAAATTTTCCCATTGGACGTAATGTTAGCCGACCTATAAATTAGGCCATAACTTCCGAAGAAAAATTACTTCTTTAAATTGCTTGGGGATCGTGTAGAGTATCCACTTTACTAAATAACTGCCAGCTTTGGATGAATGCGCTACGTATTTTCTATCGAAAATCGCTAACTCAATGTACAATGCTTTCTTTCGTGCAAAGGAGACGTTTTGTCACAACTATGCAACTATGGGTGCGATTTTTGGATGAAAGCCTATGGATATCGATTCAATTCCACTTCCAGTCTACGTGGGGTCTTACCCTCTGCCTCTGTACGTGATTTCATCCAATTCGCCCGATTTTTTTTATCGCGAAGTAACCGTGTTTTTTTGAAAATTTTCCCTTTGGTCGTAATGTTACCCGACCTATAAATTAGGCCATAACCTCCGAAGAAAAATTACTTTTTAAAATCGCTTGGGGATCCTGTAGAGCATCCACTTTACTAAATAACTGCCAGCTTTGGATGAATTCGCTACGTATTTTGTATCGAAAATCGCTAACTCAATGTAGAACGCTTTCTTTCGTGCAAAGGAGACGTTTTGTCACAAATATGCAACTTTGAGTGCGATTTTTGGATGAACGTTTAGGGATATCGATTCAATTCCACTTATAGCCTTTGTAGGGTCTTACACTCTGCCTCTATACGTGATTTCATGAAATTCGCCCGAGGGTTTTTTTTATCGCGAAGAAACCGTGTATTTTTTTCACTTCTTCCGATTGGAAGTAATGTTAGCCGACCTATAAATTAGGCTATAACTCCCGAACCAATACTGTTTTTTAAAACCGCCGTGGGGTCCTGCAGAGCATTCACTTTCCTAAATAACTGCCCCCTTTGGATGAATTCCCTACTTAAATTCTATCGAAAATCGCTAAAACACTTTAGAACGCTTTCTTTCGTGCAAAGGAGACGTTTTGTCACAACTAGCGAACTTTGAGTGCCATTTTTGGATGAACGCCTAGAGATATCGATTCAATTCCACTTCCAGCCTACGTGGGGTGTTACCCTCTACCCCTACACGTGGTTTCGTCCAATTCGCCCAAGGGGTTTTTTATTTATCGCGAAATAACCGTGTTTTTTCACTTTTTCCCATTGGAAGTAATGTTAGCCGACCTATAAATTAGGCTATAACTCCCGAACCAATACTGTTTTTTAAAACCGCCGTGGGATCCTGCAGAGCATTCACTTTCCTAAATAACTGCCCGCTTTGGATGAATTCACTACGTAAATTCTATCGAAAATCGCTAAAACACTTTAGAACGCTTTCTTTCGTGCAAAGGAGACGTTTTGTCAAAACTAGCCAACTTTGAGTGCGATTTTTGGATGAACGCCTAGGGATATCGATTCAATTCCACTTCCAGACTACGTGGGGTCTTACCCTCTACACCTACACGTGATTTCGTCCAATTCGCCCATGGGGTTTTTTATTTATCGCGAATTAACCGTGGTTTTTTTTTTCACTTTTTCACATTGGATGTAATGTTAGCCGACCTATAAATTAGGCTATAACTCCCGAACCAACACTGTTTTTTTAAAACCGCTTTGGGGTCGTGTAGAGCATCTATTTTCCTAAATAACTGCCCGCTTTGCAACCATACTTGAAATATTTCTTGACAAAAATTTTTATCTTGAAGTTTTATTACATTTTATGATCTTGACAATGCAAATTTATGAAGTAAATTTTTACATCCAGAAGCTGTCTTGTCTTCTCAACATTTAATGAAACTAATTTATTGCATTCAGTATCTACAGAGTTTAATTCTATCTGTCTGGTTAAAATGAGGAGGGCATGGAATTAACCAATCTTCCATAAGATTTAAAATTTTAAAGATCTGATTTTTCCGTAATTGAATTGAATCTTTGTAATTTTGAGCAGAAGTTGTACCGCAGGGTTCATAGAAATCAAATTTTTCCAACCAATAGAACCCAAATTATTTTCATTTAAAAGTATAAATAAATATTCACTATGGGCAAATTGTTCTCCAGCCAATTGAGATAATATTTAATTAGTCTGTTTGAATTGGTCCGATAGCTCTATAGTAGTGGACTGTATTATAATGTAAGCAAATCGTTGTTACAAAAAACAACCTTTATTAATAGTAAACTTAACAACGTATTGGATCGACCACTCTCATCTAGGCTAAGGAAGCCTAGTACAAATTAAGGCTAAGGAAGCCGCGCGTTCTTAAGCTCTAGGAGAGTACCTCTCTCAAGCCTCAATGGTACCCACGCGCTCACACAGCGCCCTCTCCAGTATGTGTGAGACAACACTCCCCGCGCTCACACAGCGCCCTTTACAATATAGAGATTTAACACTGTTGTTGTTGTTGTGTCTATATATAATCCTTCAGGAATCCAGGGTTCGTACTACTGGAAGGTATATTGTTATATTGAGAACTAGGAAGTTTAGTGAAAAAAAGTGACCTTGTTATCCAAGTCTCATCTAGAGAATGAATATGGAAATAACGTTACACATTTAATAATATTTTATGTACAATATTATAGAGATTAATACCTGCATTGAGCAGAACCTTCTGTAATAATTGTAGAATTCAGTTCAACAGCCTTGGGCTCAGGTGAATCAACAGGTTGAAATAAACTCTCAGATGAAGAATTGTGTGATGGAAACTGAACAGCAGGCAAGACATGGAAAACCTGCTGCTTTTCGACGTCAAGCTTACCAGCTTCTTTTAGCACTGCAACCAGGGGCGCCGACTTCGGAAAAATATTGAGGGGGCCCAGGGAGTATCCGTAGCTTGAGGTGTATCCCCCCCTGAAACTAAACAAATCCTCTTTTGACCAAAAAGGCAATCCAACATCCCTTCCGAATTTTTTTCGGCTACGTCTCTGCGAGGGAAGCTAATACCCGGCCATCAATAATAAAAAACGAAATAATTGGTGCATCATACTAATTTGGGACCGTCGCTGAACTTGCATGGCACATGTAACATTTTGTAAAAAAAATTTCATTTTTTTAAACCTCTAATTTTTTTAATACTTTAAAAAAAAAAAATTAAAAAAATTTCGAAATCCTTAAAACCTATTCCAGGGAAATAAAAATTTATTTTAGAAAATTATTTTTTAGTTTTAAAAGAATGGATTTTGAATTTCATGTCGTGAGTGATTGGTAAACTTCGTTTAATATTTTTTAAATATTTTTCTCCTCAAAATTACGTAAATATTAACTGTACAATGCTTGTTCAGAGAACCAATAAAAATATATTTCACAACACTAGGATATAAAGATAAAAATACAACAAAAAACTGAATTTGGAAGCAATAACTCAAGATTTGGAAACCAAAATTTTTATTTGCCGATTTTAAATCAGATTTTGCCATAAAAAATACTCATATTATTTGAGAAATTTTAACAATTTCATACTTCATATGACAAAATTTATGTAAATTATAAGAATAATAAAAGATTAGGTACAATAGATACCAACTTAGGTACACTAAATAAAAATAATTTTAATGAAAACCCCAATTTAAAACTCAAATCTTTAAAGAAAATCATCTTTATCTTAATTAAAATTTTAATTTAAAAAGCAGCAAATGTAGACTTTTGTATTTGTATTTGATTTTTCGTATTTGAACGTATAGATAATTAAATCATTAATAATGTACTTTACCTAATTCGACCAAAATTTATATAAAAAGCACTTTTACCTTGATACCACGGAATTCTTTTTTTTTTCCTATTTTTTTTTCATTCTTAAAACTGTTTAAAGGTTTTGCATATTGATGTTTTGGGCTGTACTGTGTAAATATTTTATTTAAAAAAAATATAACATTGTTATGTCTAAAAAATAGCTTGCTTAAAATTTAAAGCAAATCATTTCTAAAATAATGAATCATCATTACCTTTAAACATGGCATAAAATTAGAATTTTCTAAGAAGTATTATTGTAATGGAATAAAAACCAGTACAAGATTTTAATATGTTTTCTAAATAACGCCATTTAAAAATAATGGGCGCCTGGGACAACCCCCCAACATTATATTGTTGTAGGGAGCAGTGTGATGGTGTGTAAATATTCACACGCACCAATACACTGCATTATAATTTCAGTACTAATTTTATTCATAAATATTAAACACAAATTCTACACTTGGCTTGTACTATTTTTTTTTATTTCAAAGAAAATTAAAATAATCCTAATTTAATACTATTTTATAGAGAATTTTTAAATTTTGATAGTTTTAAAAGTAATAGCACTTAAAATGTTTCATTCAAATGTTGGTTTCGGATAACCATGATCATAAAATATTCGTTCTTTTTCACAAAAACAAAAGTTTCGACAATTTTTTTAGAAAGAAAATGTTACAAATTTCAAGAGATATTTCATTCAAATAAAAATATTCAGAAAAATCCATGCTTTATAATTTAAATAATTTCTACTTCATACCTTTCGAATTTTAAAATTAAATGTTGACAGTGGCGGATCCAGAATCTTCCTACCTTTTCGACTCAGAAAGCACTCGTTTTTTTATTTTTACTAGTTTATCAATCTCTATTTAATTTAGTCATACAGCTCTATTTCATATCTGGAATGCCTGAATGACTATTCGCGGATATATTCTTCTGATCTTCTGATATATTCTGATCTGATATTCTTGTTCCGCGAATGACTATTCGCGGAACAAGAATATCAGATCTCACATAAAACAGAACTTACCTTTATTTCACAAGACCACACGCATATTCCGAGAGTGTAGCTTTCTGAAGAGAAGAGAGCAAAAAGGACACAGAGCAACAAATACAATCACGTACTGTGACAAAAACAGCAGCCTGAACCGTCGCTGGACTCTACGATTGGAACTAATTGACCAAATTTTCCCCCTTAGGTCCCCCATCTTCTCGGTTTTCCCGGATGTCCATTCGTCCATCTTGTAATTTCTGATAAGAAAAAACTCCGTCCTTCCTTAAACTTAGTCGGGCAACTTTCTGGAGTTCTCAGAACAGAGATAATGACCACCCCACTAGTAAAGAAACCCCACTCTACGCTTTGGGGATCATCCCAGGTAACGATGAGTGACATATCTAATTGTCATCCTTTGAAGTGGAACTCCGGAAGCCGGCTCGCTGCAATTCATGGTCCCCACATGTGGTCAGCCGACGGCTACCCGTTAGCGGTAACACTTTGTAGATAAAGTTTGGTGCCATCCACTATCGGTGCAAATGGAATTCGTAGAGATACAGATACTCAGAAAATCCATACTGAAAACGAAACATTACTTTAAAATTATTGAGGGGGCTCAGCCCCTCCTCTTAAAACATTGGAGGGGCTCGAGCCCCCCCAAACCCTATGAAGTCGGCGCCTATGACTGCAACAAAGAGTTAATTGCTAGATTAAAGTTTCCTTTCTTGTTAAAAATGAAGGCCCTCCATTGCCATACTACCTTTACAAGTGACTGGGATCTACAAAAAGAAATATTATGCTTCTTTGGCAGTAGAAAAACAGCCTGTGGTTTAGAAGATAATTTTTAGTGTTCACTTTCTGAAGAAAAGGTCTCAGCTTGTTTTCAAGGGAGAGGTAGTTTTAGTGAGACAATATGGCTGAAATCACAATGCACGTCTCTTGATTACAGTTTATTATGTTTTGCAACAGGTCCTCAAATTTTGAGAAGCATTTCTAAAGGCAATCATAGGTGTTATTGGTATCTACATGAACCAAGTCACGATTCTTTAAAGATGAAACCTTTTTCGTTACACGTTCAATGGTGATTCATGGATAAGCTGGAACATGTATTACATTACCATGTAATTGGGATGGTAAATACTGATCTACGTATTTGACCATCGAATCCACACCAATAGTTAAAACCTTCATAGTTACACTACAATTTTTGGACAATTTACAGACAGGAAGAGCAATTAAGAGAAGGGCAGAGAAACTAGTCAAAGAAAACAATCAAAAAGGACTGCAGCACAGATGCAATCACTAATTTTTAAAATGCAAAATGAACTCATAAAATAATTGAACAAAGAGTAAAAATCACGAAAACGAACAATGGAAACACAACAAGCGTAAAGCAAACAGCAAAAAATATTTGAGAACTGACATACACAAGAAATACAAAAATGAATATCATAAACAAAATATTATATAAGAAAAAGGATAAACGATTCCATTCCAGAGAAAGCTTTGCGATATCAAGGAGGGTAATCAAATACACGGACAGGCACTGGCACTGAACGTCGTAAGCGACTGGCGTGATTTCCCACTACAATGCATTCCAAAATCGAAATTGGCTCCAATGCCAAAAGAGTTTTCGAGCCAAGACGGCAAAATCTATAGCAACCTCCAAAATTCTATAGCAACCTAGTGTGCCCCTAGGCGCTGCATTTCGCACCCAAAAGAAACTTTCAATTGCACAGTTATCTTATTTTAAATTTAAAGAAAATTTATAGTGAAATCCTTTTGTCACTGGTCACAAGATAGGTTGAATTAAATTTCAAAGCAATAGGGCAGTAGCTTTAGGAATATCCAATTGTGTTGTTCCAGTGTGATGTTAATCAAAATACTTACGTACTTACTAGTTTTTGGTAGGTATAATACGTAACATCAAACTGGAGTAACAAAATGAGCTATTGACGGTCCGAGACCAAACCCTAAGGAAAAGATCGAGGACAACACTGCGTAATTTTGAACTGTGGCCAGATGATGAGGTCACATCTGAGCTTGCACTCCCTACTCTCCAAACTTTCACATCACACACACACGTACGTGAAGACATTTGAGGTCGCGTCAGATTTTACGCCAACTAGCCCCTCTGAACACGACGGTATTAGATTGGATTTGAATTAGCAACCTTTCGGACGTTAATCCGTTACTCTGCCACAGGGCTACTGGGCCACTGAACAAGCATGGAAGGTAAAGAAGAAGATAACTCATTGAAAAGAAGTGTAAACAAATCAGCATGAGTTTGGGTTTAAATTGTGTTTCGAACATTCGAAGAACAAATTTGTGGCATTATTTTTTTCCAACTCTAGCGCACGAATCTTAATTTTTTTTTAGTGTTGCAATTACCGAAAAAATCGTGGCACATTTTTCATAACCAATATATTTTTCTCATCTTTTAAATTTGTTATCAAAAAGAAGTGATTTGGAACGTCTGTGTTAACACCGCTGTCAGACACTCGAATGAAGTTTAAGCGCTTGTTTTTCAAAAAGCATGTATCACAATTTCACATTAAAGAAGGCCACCGGAATCACGCATGCCGTGGTGGGGAATTTTTCGAGTTCGAAGCAAGAAATCGCCGTGTCCAAAGGAAGAATCTTGGAGCTTTGGGCATTAGAATCTCAAAGATTTCGAGTTCTGTCGAGTGTTGACATCTTCGTAGAAATTCGGTCGATCCAGACCTTCCGATCCTTCGGAGGAACAAGAGGTAGTTTTTATTGATGTATTTTGTTTTGGGGCAGAGGCACACCTTTGGGGGCTGCCCTTTACAGATCTTTGTATGGTGACGAACTTCAAATATTAGCTTTCGTTGCAATAGCATAGGGGAAGACGGGGTACAATGAAACAAAATTTACTAATTATTTTTTCCTATCCACAATTTTGCATGCACAAAAATATAATTAATGCATACTTTTAATCTTGTATTTTCCCCATTTAAATAAATTTTTATTAGGTTCTAAACAATATCTTTATGCTTGTAAAATAACAAAAAGTAAATGTCTCAAAGTGTTTCATTGTACCCCGTATGGCGGGGTACAATGAAACACATACTGGGGAACAATGAAACACTCCAAATGATGCAAGCAATTTTCACCCTATATAGTTTATTTTAGTCACATTCAACTTCATTTAAATTTATGATTTCTCCAACAGAATATATTTCCTTGTTTCAGTTCACCCTCATTGATTAATACAATCATTTATACCGATACTGCTTGTGTCACACTGTTATGTGTGGATATCTCATTCTTAGTACTTCAGTGATCATCTGGAGCTGGAAAATAATCCGGATCATCGTCATCTTCAGAGTCTGTAGGAGGCAGAGTTTGTTTTGAAAACAATCCCTTCTTAGTTTTTTCCCCCCTTTTTACTTTCTAATTGCTTAACCAGAGCATTTTTTACTTGTGTGGTTAGAACTAAACTCTTTTTTTTTTCTGTTTCCTACTCTTACTTTTCTTGGACCAGCCTTGGGGTAAGGTTTTATCTCTTGAGGATAAATGTATTTCCTCACAGGTTTAGAGCTAGTGCATGGTGTATGAACATTTGCTGATCAACCTGCAGTCGGTGATTCTGATTTACTTATGGCAAGATCCACCACTTCTGATTCTTGGGTTTTGTCTGTCTGGTCTTCAGTTTCATTACTCAGCTGATCAGTTTCATTAATCTGACCATGGGAATAATTTTCAGTAGGACAAGGCCTATCTGACACATACGAACATAAATAATCTTCTTCACAAAACATTTCTCTATTGAAAGGCCATATTCCAGTTGCTGAAAAACCTTTTGTAATATTTTGTGGAGTGATAAGAAAATAAGCAGTGCCAAGCAAAGAAGATATGTCATAGACAGAGATTGTACGACCTGGATTACACAGCATCCAATCATTTGCAGCTAGATTGAAGAAATTTTTAAGTGACTTGAACACAGTTTTGTCTAAAGGCAGCTGCAATTTGTTACTGGTATGGGGGTCAGGGTTACAACAACAATTCCGTTATCTTTAGTAAAATTTAGAATGGAAATTGTAATTCGTGATTCATGATAGTCAATTATTAGTATAAATGGATTTCCTTTCGTTCAGTGTGTATGTGCCTGGAAATCTGTTAGAACATTAACAAAAATATCTCCATTCATCCAACCCAATTTTGTTACATCACCCACAGTCCCACAAACAGCTCCATTCAACATGCAGAACTTGAAATTTACTCTAGGAATACTAAATAATGGGGTATAGAATTTCCAGAAGCATTAATAAATCCACACATAGTAACAAGAACATCCCTTTCACCAGAAATTAATTGACCTATTTGTTTTTGGCCCCTTTGACCAAGAAATTTAGGAGGATTGTGAACTGGAGTAAGTGCAGTTTATGCCTATGAAATAAATAAAGTATTCTTAAATGTTTTTGAATATAAAAAATCTAACTTACTATTGAAATCTGTACTTTTTTTAGAAGGAAAAAAAAAACAGTTTAATTTTGTATGCTTTCAAAATGATTACTGTTTTGATTTGGTGTTGCCTTTTCCTATTAATGTTAGGTGTTGCCATTTCCTTAGTAAAAGTGTTTTATTTAGATTAATGACAACCAGTAATATGTTATTTTATATCAGTGATATTATATTTACCATTGATATATTACTTCAAGTAAATGCATTCACCCGGGGCACAATGAAACATGTTTCATTGTACCCCATCTGCAAGTGTTTCATTGTACCCCGTACTGAGGTTACTAAATAAAAAAAAAATTTCAAGCTTCTAATATTTATTTTGGTTTTGGAGGTATGAAGACAACAACATAAAGATAACAATGTATAGAAAAAATAATTATTACATGTAACAACGAGGAAAAAGAAACAAAATTACTTTTAGTAAAGAAACTTACTTTCAATGGTGAAAAACCAACAATCTTCTATTGCTAATCTTGTAGAAGTGCGAATGTATCCAAATCACACCAGTAATTGGAACTTATAGTTGTATAACATATATATAAATATCAACTTTCTGTGACAAATTATACTGATTTTAGAAGTAATGTTTCATTGTACCCCGTCTTCCCCTACCTTCCTCCCACCAATTGGGCGACTAAAATTTGCTTTGTTAAATGCCTAGATGAATAGGTCTACAACGGGTTACTGTATTCCATAGTTATCTTTAATTAGCAACTGTAATTAATTGGTAGTGATGACTTGATCTTGAATTTAACTATTAAAGCGAAGTAACAGCTACACTCTACGTTTATGAGTGGTGACAACAGAACTAAACTTAGAATGTTGGGTAAAAGAATATATATATACCCTGAAACTTATAAATTACACTAAATACAGCCAAAAAGAATTGCCAAACAGTTGTCATCATTCATAAACGCAGAGTGTAGCTGTACCAAAGCAAAATACACTTGTTTTAGATTGAAAAAAATTGCATGAAAACATTGGCATTTTCTCCTTGTTTTAATTAATATGTATTAGAACAAAGAAAATGTTATGTAAATGCATTTATCTGTTTATATTGTCGCACAGATTAATCAACTAATGACAATGAATAAAAAACACAAGACTAATTAAAAAATAATGTGTAGTATAGTTTGTTACAAGAAATATGGGAAAAGAAAAGGGGTTTAAAAGTATCATAAAAATTAGATTTATTTGATTTAAATCTAATTTTTTTATTATTTAAATAGGATTTTAATAAATTACATGCCTTTCTGTTTAAAATTGTTATATATAAGATGTGATTTTCAGTGTAGTTTCTAGATAGTGTTGGCTTAAATTAAGCATTAATATATTAGAAGATTTCGAAAAAAGCTTGCTGCATTTTTAAAAGATCAAAGCAATTAAAATTATCGGGTCTTGTTGCTTTCAATCAAATTGTATTTCATGATACAAATCCATAAAAAAACTTCTAAATTAAAAGTAATGATTTTAATAAGTGAAAGAAAATTTAATTTTAAATTTAATGATTTTTATAAATCATAATGATAAAAATCAAATTATAATTTTGACTTTACCCAACTTGTTTCAAGTGTAATTTCAATTGAAAAATATTTTTCTACAAATACAGAAGTAGCTGTGATTGTAAGTTGATTTTATGAATATCTTTCTTGTCACTTTCAGACTGTAAAATCTGGATGAGTTCCCACATTGAAAAAGAGATATCTGGAATACAATGTGTGTTTTTCTGTTATAGCCATACCAATAAACTCTTGCAGAGAACATTTCCTCTTTAGAATATGGCAGACGTCACATAAATTCACAATACGAGTTAGATACGAGTCTAAATGTTGGCAGCAGTACCTCTTTTTGCGCTACCCCACAAATGCTCAACCGTTTGGGTATGACCATTTTATTTCCTGCATGAACGAAGGCTACGTAACCCTTCTGGTTTCGAGTCACATTCTAATTTCGTTAGAATGTCATTCTATCTTTCTGAAGAATCTGCCTTTCTTACAGAAATAGTATTGCTGCTTGTTTGTCTCGCCGAATCCCAAATCAAGAATTGGAACAAATTATTAATATTTTACTAAAATAGCATGCATTCTCTTCCCCAGATTATTTCATTTTTGATGTCTTTTTTAAACTTCAATTAATCTTTAGACTACATCTGGTATGACAGTTGTACTGTGAAATTTTTTCTTTCTGAAGTGGCTCGGTACAGATGCTGTACCAGAGATCTAGTCCACCTTTTAAGTGACCGCTGACATTGATCGGCATTTGCAAGCTGTCAGCTACTGGCCCTCAAGAAGGTCGGTCTTTTTGTTCCTCGTTGATCATTGCGTGAACTTAGGAAGACACGACATAGCGCCAGTGATATCTCTCTTATGCCATGAAGTATAAGAGCACATTTCATTGGAGTGGGTTGGCTTTATCCGTTTGCTTTGAGATCAGAACATAGATTTCCATTATATGCTCATCAAAGTCATCCATGCCCTTCTCACACGGAGTTATAAAGAGGGAAATCTGCTGTTTTGAGACGCAGGTAACCAAATTTTAGCCAATTTATTTGCGTGATAGTTTCTTACCAGCTTTTTGTTTTTTTGGTGCCAATTTGTCCGAACAAAAACATGGATATCACGCTTTGTTTTCGTTACTGCTGTACGATTCATTTCTTTATTTATGGTGTCCAGAGTTAACGTCTATTGAATTCTGTGAATTACAGCTTCAAATGATTCGCAACACGATGGTAGATTGGAACGGCGAGAAGTAAGTGCCGATTCTCTGTTATCTCATCCTAATGTTCAAATCTGTGAAGGTCATAAAATTGCTGAAATGGATGAACCCTTATTGACGAAAAAAAAAAAAATCACACACAGGATGGGTTCTTTCCTTCTAATTGCACCTGAAATAAGCAAAACTGTGCCAAAAAGGCTCCGAAACTTAGTTGTGTGTCTATAATCAAAAAGTAGGCAGATTTTTTGACAACAATAATTTGAGTTAAATTGCAATTTAAATCAGCACACCCTGCATTGAACAAAAAAATAGGTGTACCAAAGGATGAAACATATTTAGGTTTCTCCTTCTTCTTTCTAATCCCACTGATCTGGATCAGATCAGGTCCATGAGTCCCTCCGCCCTCAATCTCCCTAGAACCACACCAGGGCTACGCAGTAAGTCCTCCCGCGATAATGCAATGCATCCCTGCAAATGCTCGGCGGTGGCCTCACTTGTGTTGCACTTTGTACAAGTGGGGAAGATTTTGTTTCCCCGGGAGAACCTTAGAGTCCTAAGGTGTCCAGTTTTGAACCTAGATAAAGCTGTCTGGTCCCGCCTTTCACCACCAAAGCTCAAAGCACCACCAGGGCCAGGGCTACAGTACCAAGGATGGGGCGGCGGAAGTTTCCAAGACAAGTTGATAAGAGCCTTTCTTCTGGAGTATATTTCATGGAAAGTCAGAGGCTCAGCAGGACACAGGGGCAGTGATGATCCCTTCTCCTCCAGTTTACCCATGCCATTTCTACCTTATTTTTGTTCAATATATGTATGTATGAGTGAGTTTGGACTTGTCTGTAAATCAGCTGTGATTTTGTACATTTGGTAAAAATATCTAAAATATATACGATTTATCTTTCAGATTACCTGGTTCTAGGATCAAACTCGGGAAAAATAGTTCTTTTACAGTATGATTCAGAAAGGAAAACTTTTAAGCAGGTACATGATTTTCTAATTGCTTTAGTTCATAAATTTCAATAAGTGAAATAATCATTTTCGTGTAAACATCTATTTGTATGTTAGTTTAACACTAGAGGAAATCTTAGTTACTTTCATTATCTCCAACATCTATCACTCAGGTTTTGTCATTGTTTCCAAATCTCTTCTTGACTGCCTTCAAGCCATCTTCTCTATTCCTTATTGAATAATATTCAATGTGTGGTGGGAGATATCCAAGTATTATAATGATTCAGCTGACAGTACTTAAACAGATTACCAAAATTTAATAAGTGATGCAATCGGTGTTAAGCAATTAAATAATAGTTTATTGAAGACATCTAAGAACAGCATACAAAGGAACAGGATGTAAAACAAAACTTGATGAATAGCAATTCAGTTGCTGTTATATATTCAACAACAATCTTGCCACTAAAACAAAGTGTTCACAGATGGGGAAGAACACAACATTTTCAACATAATGTAAAAAGGTCAAACTCGGGTTTCAACATAATGTAAAAAGGTGGAGTAGGGTCAAACTTCTACTTTGAATGTCATTACAGGTGGAGATTGGAAAATGCTCCAAAGTTAACATAGAAATTTTGAGTTTCACGATTTCATATTTTTTGTAGTGTCATAAATGTGTTGGGTCCTTATTGTTATACTATGAAGGTTTGAGTGTAAGGACTCCAACGAAAGCGTGTGATCGTATACCGTAAGAAAGATCTAAATAATCGTAACCAAACTTGCACCAACCCTGCTTGCAATACTGTGTGATAACTGAATTGGATATCTTAGTACAGCAAATGTCACTTAAATGTCATCATGTTAAATACAAACCATTAAAACGGCAAAGAAAAATGTCTCCTAGTTAATGATTAAGTAACCAAAGAAAGTTTCGTGAACATGGCATTTCACTTCAATCCCAATCTTTAAATTTCCTAATCACAGGAAGAGTAACGGATTTACAACAGGAGGGTCGCGAGTTTGAATCCAACCTAAGACCATCGTGTACAGGTGTTGATACATGTTGAATTTGTCCTGGCCTCAAATGTCCTCACATTGGTGGTGTGGAGAGTGGGATGCCAGTTCAAGTGTCATCTGACTGGTTCCAAATGACATAGTGTTGTCCTTGGTTATTTCCCTTCGGAATTGCTCCAGGTCGTGCCCATTGCGTTGTTCCAATACAACATTAATTAAAATCTATCTAACTTGAAGTTGTTCTTTACTTCAAGACCCGAGAGTTTTACTACCAATTGTTTTTATGAGTTAACTGCATCTCATTGATAAGTGAATTATACTCTTTCCTCCCATCAAATCGCTCATGTTTTGCACTTTCAGCTTTTTCAGCATACTTGCTGCCAAAACAGACGTGTTTCGAAAGTCGTCGGCCAGTACGTAGCTGTCGACCCCAGAGGGCGAGCACTGATGATGGGTAACACGCTTCGTTCATGTTTTTCTATGCATTCTTTATCTCATTTGTTCGTGACTGGTATTTGTGATGTAAATTGAATTACAAGGTTGGTGGATTTGGGTTTTATGGGCGCTAGGTCTAGAAATGAATAAGCTGTGCCCAATACATGGTGATAAAATTCAATAAAATTGTTTAAAAAGACATCAGCATATCAAACTTTTGACTGGGGCTTTAGATAGAACTGGTGTGTTTCTTCCTTACACATTCTTATAATTTTCAAGGTACAACTGCTGTACCAACGGTAATCTAAAGGTTAACTGATACCGCTATAGCCATACTAATAAACTTCGCCATCAATTTGGCTCTTTTTTGCTTATATCATGCCGCTATTTGTTTCTATACCAGCTTTTTGCTTTTTTGCAACATTTTATCTTATTTCTTTGTGAGTGCAATGGATTTTATGATTTGGGATTTGCCCATGAGATGAACGAGCCGCAATGCTATGTCTCCGAGAAAGAAAAATTGTGTTTGAATGTTCATCTACAAGATGATTAAATTAAAATGCGACTCGAAATGGTTACGTGCCCTTCGTTTGTGCCGGGAAGAAAAGGTCGTGTTCAAACTGTTGAGCTTTTGTGGGGTAAATGGTGCAACAAACCCCAAAGAGGTACTGGCATCAACATTTTGACTCTTATCTAATTGAATATATGGGGATATGTTCTAAGGAGGAAATGTTCTATTCTATGCTAAATGCAAGTGTCAATAATGCAAAAATTTGCCCAATTGGCGCCAAAGTTTATTGGTATGAGTATTACAAGAAAAGTACCTAGCCACCAGACCTATATTAAAAGAGAAGATGCGATAAATCAAATTAAATGAGTTGCCTAAAAATTAAACACGAATGTAAAAACTTTCATCCTGAGAAAATGATAAAATGAGAACTAAGATAGAAAACCCATCTTAGATGATAGAAATTTGAAATTTAATACAAAAGCTGATCAATTAAAGATATGATCATCATGAATGATGAAGAACAGTAATACGTAATGAATGTGGTGTTGATCCAGCAAACTTATAAAATGGGTGATGAGGTATTAAAAAATTAATTGCAAGGAATGCATGCATATTTGGAGTTGGAATTTGTAGACCGTGCCTTGAGTGTTCCCCATGTGGTTCTTGAAATTTCTAAAAAGTACTTGAATATTTTGATATTTTTTGGCATCCTGAAAAAATATCCAATTGTTTAGTCACTGAAAAGTGTTAAATTTTATCTTGGGGCATTATCAGAAAATAAGTAATTTTTTATTATGTCTTAATTTAATGTAAAAAAATTAAGAGAGAGAGAGTTAGTCATATTTGAGTTAGGTTTTGTCTTTAAAAAAAATGAGTATGTCATTAGTGAACTGAAGCTCTTGGGAAAACGTTTGGGATGAAATTAACTTTCATTTCTTATATAGAAGAATGGGCACTCTACTTTCACTACTGTCTGAACACTACTCAGAAAAAAAAACCTTCTATTCATTTTAACAATAAATAAAAATTTTGCAGTTCAAATTATTATGTAAATTTCTGGGAGCTTTGACTTGTAAAAATTATAACTTTCTGCATTTTATTAGCACCTTAAAATAATTGGGTCCCAGGTGCCCGATTCAAAGAGTTAGCAATTGAAGGATTGCAAGTTTGAAATCAAAGAGCCTGGTGCATGTTAAATCTATCATGGTGTGTAAGTTTGAGGAGTGGGGGTGCCAGCTGAGGTGATGACCTCCTCGTCTGATTGGTTCAAAATTATGAAGTGTCATCCTTGGATATTTTCCTTTAGGGTGTGGGGGTGCACATTAAATTTGTCATGGCTTCAAATGTCCTCATGTTGGCATGGTGTATAAGTTTAGAGAGTGGGGTGCAAGCTCAGGCGTGACCTTGTCATATGACCGTGGTTCAATATGATGTGGTGTTGTCCTCGAAACTTTCCCTTCAGGTTTGATCCCAGACCGTCACCAAAAGCCTGTCGTGTTGCTCCAGTGTGCTGTCCATTAAATGCCTACCTACCTTTGGGGTGAACCACATAGGGGAAGACGGGGTACAATGAAACATTACTTCTAAAATCAGTACAATTTGTCACAGAAAGTTGCAATTTATATATATGTTATACAACTATAAGTTCCAATTACTGATGTGATTTGGATACATTCGCACTTCTACAACATTAGCAATAGAAGATTATTGGTTTTTCACCATTGAAAGTAAGTTTCTTTACTAAAAGTAATTTTGTTTCGTTTTCCTCGTTGTTATATGTAATAATTATTTTTTCTATATATTGTTATCTTTGTGTTGTTGTCTTCATACCTCCAAAACCAAAATTGAAAAAAATAAATATTAGAAGCTTGAAATTTTTTTTTATTTAGTAACCTCAGAACGGGGTACAATGAAACACTTGCAGATGGGGTACAATGAAACATGTTTCATTGTGCCCCGGGTGAATGCATTAACTTGAAGTAACATATCAATGGTAAATATAATATCACTGATATAAAATAACATATTACTGGTTGTCATTAATCTAAATAAAACACTTTTACTAAGGAAATGGCAACACCTAACATTAATAGGAAAAGGCAACACCAAATCAAAACAGTAATCATTTTGAAAGCATACAAAATTAAACTGTTTTTTTTTTCCTTCTAAAAAAAGTACAGATTTCAATAGTAAGTTAGATTTTTTATATTCAAAAACATTTAAGAATAGTTTATTTATTTCATAGGCGTAAACTGCACTTACTACAGTTCACAATCCTCCAAAAGTTCTCGGTCAAAGGGGCCAAAAACAAATAGGTCAATTAATTTCTGGTGAAAGGGGTGTTCTTGTTACTATGTGTGGATTTATTAATGCTTCTGGAAATTCTATACCCCATTATTTAGTATTCCTAGAGTAAATTTCAAGTTTTGCATGTTGAATGGAGCTGTTTGTGGGACTGTGGGTGATGCAACAAAATCGGGTTGGATGAATGGAGATATTTTTGTTAATGTTCTAACAGATTTCCAGGCACATACACGCTGAACGAAAGAAAATCCAGTTCTATTAATAATGGACTATCATGAATCACATATTACAATTTCCAGTCTAAATTTTACAAAAGAAAACGGGATTGTTGTTGTAACCCTGCCCCCCATACCAGTAACAAATTGCAGCCACCTTTAGACCAAACTGTGTTCAAGTCACTTAAAAATTTCTTCAATCTAGCTGCAAATGATTGGATGCTGTGTAATCCAGGTCGTACAATCTCTATCTATGAGATATCTTCTTTGCTTGGCACTGCTTATTTTCTTATCACTCCACAAAATATTACAAAAGGTTTTTCAGCAACTGGAATATGGCCTTTCAATAGAGAAATGTTTTGTGAAGAAGATTATTTGTGTTCGCATGTGTCAGATAGGCCTTGTCCTACTGAAAATTATTCCCATGGTCAGATTAATGAAACTGATGAGCTGAGTAATGAAACTGAAGACCAGACAGACAAAACCCAAGAATCAGAAGTGGTGGATCTTGCCATAAGTAAATCAGAATCACCGACTGCAGGTTGATCAGCAAATGTTCATGCACTAGCTCTAAACCTGTGAGGAAATACATTTATCCTCAAGAGATAAAACCTTACCCCAAGGCTGGTCCAAGAAGAGTAGGAAACAGAAAGAAAAAAAAAAGAGTTTAGTTCTAACCACACAAGTAAAAAATGCTCTGGTTAAGCAATTAGAAAGTAAAAAGGGGAAAAAAACTAAGAAGGGATTGTTTTCAAAACAAACTCTGCCTCCTACAGACTCTGAAGATGATGATGATCCGGATTATTTCCCAGCTCCAGATGATCACTGAAGTACTAAGAATGAGATATCCACACATAACAGTGTGACACAAGCAGTACTAATTAATGAAGCTAAGCAAGCAGCTAATAAATGATTGTTTTAATCAATGAGGGTAAACTGAAACAAGGAAATATATTCTGTTGGAGAAATCATAAATTTAAATGAAGTTGAATGTGACTAAAATAAACTATATAGGGTGAAAATTGCTTGCATTATTTGGACTGTTTCATTGTACCCCAGTATGTGTTTCATTGTACCCCGCCATACGGGGTACAATGAAACACTTTGAGACATTTACTTTTTCCTATTTTACAAGCATAAAGATATTGTTTAGAACCTAATAAAAATTTATTTAGATGGGGAAAATACAAGATTAGAAGCATGCATTAATTATATTTTTGTGCATGCAAAATTGTGGATAGGAAAAAATTATTAGTAAATTTTGTTTCATTGTACCCCGTCTTCCCCTACCATTATTAATAGCCTGTGTTGTAGAGCTCCAGTGCAACATTAAGTAACTACTTACCTAAAAATAATTTGTCTATTCACCAAGTGGTCATTTCCTTTAGTTTTTTTTTTCAATACAGGTTCAATGGCAGATGAAACCAAAAATTGGTTAATTATTTATGATGCATATTTCAATTTTTTGTCTTATTCTTTAAAAGTAAAATACTTTATGATTAATAGGTGCCATTGAAGATTTGAAGTGCGCTGTTATACTGAAGTGCAACAAAGCCAACCACCTGAGGATTTCTGATTCCATCTGTTTCGAGAAGACACATACTCTGATCTACGACATGGTGGGCATGGACGATGGACCCGACA
The DNA here is from genome assembly GCA_947359465.1 of Metellina segmentata. Classification (NCBI taxonomy): domain Eukaryota; kingdom Metazoa; phylum Arthropoda; class Arachnida; order Araneae; family Tetragnathidae; genus Metellina; species Metellina segmentata. The sequence goes on along the minus strand of OX375874.1, from coordinate 134,761,892 downwards.
ACCGTTTCGTAACATTTGCGTGTTTGGAAGCCACATACAAGGTAGACACTTGCACGGTTTTTCTCTTTTACTGTACGTATCAAATATGTTATATAGATTCATCTTTAGGTGCTTTCCTGTTATAGCCGTACCAATAAACTTCGGTGCCAAGTTGGCTCATTTTTGCTTTTTTTGGTGCTATTTATTTCTACACCAACTTTTGGTCATGCGCCATTTTAGCTTATTCCTTTGAAGTGTAGTGGATTCCACGATTTGGGATTTGCCTGGAGATGAATGACAGGCAGTACTATTTCTTCTAGAAAGAAATATTCTTCACAAAGAAAGATTGTGTTCAAATAACCACCTAAAAATAAGTAAAATGTGATTCACAGCCACAATGGTGATGTAGATTTCATTTGTGTCTGGCAGAGAAAGATGAATCCCAAACTGTTGAGCGTTTGTGGGGTAGTGCAAAATGGCGCAATACATGCGAAAGAGGTACTGCTGCCAACATTTAAACTCTTATCTAATTTGATATATCACACCCCTGCAAAAAAAGTGACACAACTCAAAATTGCAGAATTTGAAAAACATCAACTTAAAGAATACTATAAAACTTATATTGAAATAGTATGAGCTTCTTTTAAATTTTAGGTAAGTATTTATGGTGTTAACTTCTATTATATTCTATAGAATAGTAATATAACACGCTGGGGCACCTCATACATATTTTTCAATGACATAACAACAAAATTTTTATTTTTTGACTTGTGTCACTTTACTTGCCGGGGTGCGATATTTGGCGTTAGCTCTATTTTAAAGAGGGAATGTTCTCTGCTGTACTCGATGCAAGTGCCAAGAAATTATCAAGAATGCTACAAATTGGCACCAAAGTTTATTGGTATGGTTGTAGCGGTAAAGTGCCAGTCTTTATGTATATATGGTTAGTGCTAGGATTTTTAGTTGTGAAAAGGGATTACTCTAAGCTCCATACTTTTCGAGAGCTCAAAGTCTGTTGTAACTCAGGAATAGTTAGCACAGTGGTTGCCAAATGGGTCGATATGAACTCCTGGGGGTCGATATAATACCGTTAGGGGTCGATTCGGGATCAGATCGATGGAAAAATATAAGACAAATCAAAATATTACCGCTATCTTGAATGACAATGCAATTAAGAGTGAATATAGCGATTTAAGGCTGAAATTTTTACTCATTTTGAACTCAACATTGCTAATTTTGTCACGAAGCACACTCTTCACATTAAAAACGTTAGTATACTGTGTACTAAGTAAATAAGTCTTGTTTTCAGATATGTAAGGAAGATCGCATTATTGTTATTTTATTATCTGAATTATATTTTAGTTATCCCTTCGATCCAATATGTAATATGAAGAAGAATGTCAAAACGTATCTCTTTTGCATCAAGCCATTATAATAATCCATACTATATTATACATACAATAATCTCTAACTATAAAGTAAACATTATAAAGACTTGTGTAAATGTCTTTTTTGCTTGTTCTGTTTTACTTACGTAATAGTAAAATAGAGGGGATCGATAAAAAGTCGAGAAACTCTTGTAGGGGTCGACGGTTCAAGAAGTTTGGTGACCTCTGAGTTTAGGTTGCCGTATTTATATCTGGTGGTCAGTGGTAAACCTACTAGTAATTACTAGTACTGGGTACTTTTCAGTTATCTCCAGTCTCATTTTCCTGGTAACGGAACACATTTTTGGCGCCATTTGCATTTACTTACGCTTTCTGCATCATTTTCCTTGACTTCAATTGTTTTTACTTGTGATCATTGAACTCGTTTTTGCCAATTAGAGTTTAGATTGTTAGAAGGAAGAACGAATGACTGATGGGTCGATATTTGCTTCGTACTAGAACAAACTTTCCTGAAACTTGGGCGTCCAAAACGACGACAGGGTCTAGAGACTCTGTTCTCCAAACAAACTCAAAGGAGCCAAATATGGCTAGCCTTGCTGGGAAGTTAAAATATTTAAATAATAAAATGTGGTCATTTTAATTTATTGATTAAAAACAAAGAACAAGGACTCTAAAAGCAAATTTGGGGCAACATAAGTAAATGCACTGAGGATATCTCTTTTTTCGCCAAAAAAGTTGCTATGGAAATCTGACAGGTGACTGAGAAGTGCTGACTACCAACCTTAAGCTGTTATGGATGTTATACTGCATCTCAACCAATTGTGTTGGTCTTATGCCCGTTTGTTATAAACCAATATCATACCGTTAGAAATTGAAATAGAATAAATGCATTACAATGTAGTTTCTCAGTTTATTTCAAATATCAGTTTTAGTTACTTTTCCATTATAGCCATACTGTCTTGGCGATTCAAGATATGAAATAATTTGATAAAAGTGGACTGTAGTTTTATTTAGTTAATTATACTTGATATGTGCATACAGTAAAACCCAGACTATCCGAGTTTCCGTTTTTACCGAGCTATCAAATATTTCTAGGATTTTTTTGGTCCTTCATTTTTCACTTTTAAAACTACCGAAAAAAATTCTGAACTTGATCTTACAAACACTTAGGAAAACGAAATTCAACAATACTACCCCCTTTACTTTTCATTGTATCATGCACTAAAAGCTATCGAAAGTGCTATTGAATATATAGAACAACAAGAAGAAACAACACTAGCAATTCTGTTAACCTTAAAAAATGTCGAAACATTTTGCTGCAGAAAAATGCCAAAGGAACATAAAACAAAAAACAATTAAGGACTTTTTTAAGAAGAACTCTTTAATTATCGTAACAATATAGGGGAGACTGGGGACACTTGATCCCTAGTGTTAAAAACAACAATAATAAAGAGTTAAGTCTTGTAACACTGGTACAGTTATTCTTAGTCAACAAATCCAGTAACAAAATTTCTTTCAGCCATGTTTGTTTTTATTATAAGAAAAGATTGTTTGATTTCCTGAATTTGAACTTTTTTTATTGCAAGTGGTTTAAGTTTTTTATTTTTAACTAATTATAATTAAAGTAGTTAGATAAAATGATATTTCATACTGCCTTTTCTTACCTTATAAATAATACTATTTATGTGTAAAAGAGTTCAACACTATTTTATGGTGCATGTGCATTGGGGACACATGATCCCCATCATATGGGGAGAGATGATTCCCAATGTTCACACACATATATATATATATATTTCTTTGTTTACTTTTTGGTGGTGAACTCATGCCATGTTTTTATAAACGTAAAGATGGTATTAAGCCCAGTAAAATATCAATGGGGAAGATATGCAGGCAGCAGTAAAGGTTGTATTAGATGGTGGCAGTATAAATGTGCAAGAACATTTGGCATTAATGTAATGACATTAAAACGTTCTGTTAAAGAAGCGGTTTTATGCATATATTTGAAAACATCACGTAAATTACATCATGGACTTACTCCTATGCATTTAAGGAAGTTAGCATTCCAGTATGCTGTAAGATAGGGAAAAAAGATCCCTTAATCATGGAAAAAAGAAGGATGTGCGGGGTATGAATGGTGCATAGCGTTATGAATCGTAATAAGTCATTGTCTCTGAACACCAGAGGCAACCAGCCTTAATTGTGCTATTAGTTTCAACACACACAACATTAATATGTTTTTGAAAATCTGGAACTGATACATACTAAAAAAAAGCTAGACCCACAAAAAATATGGAATATTCATGAAAGTGGTTTTACCACTGTGCATAAGCCACCAAAAGTAGTTGCTACCAAGGGGAGAATATCGCACCCCGGCAAGAAAAGTGACACAACTCAAAATTGCAGAATTTGAGAACTATCAACTTAAAGAATACTATAAAACTTATATTCAAATAGTATAAAAGCTTCTTTTAAATTTTAGGTAAGTATTTATGGTGGTAACTTCTATTATATTCTACAGAATAGCAATATAACACGCTGGGACAACTCGTACATATTTTTCAATGACATAGCATCAAAATTTATATTTTTTTACCCGTGTCACTTTTTTTGCCGGGGTGCGATATGTTGACGATTTATCGGAAAGTGATAGCAATTACAATGTTCACAATTTAACAGAAGCAGAATAATTTTATGAATTTTCTGATGAAAATGAAGACACCCAAGATGTATCTTTTAATGAGAACGATATTGTAGTTGTAAAGTTTCCAGGGGGAAGAAAATTAAATCACTTAGTTGGAAAAATCAAAAATTTTTTTTCTGTTTTCGAATTTGAAATGAATTTTTTGAGAAAAAAAGGATCAAGCGTCAATTTTATATATCCTGAAAAAGTCGACAAAAGCATTGTTGATAAAGAGGATTGTGTTAAAAAGTTGCCAAAACCTATGTTAGGTGAAACACTCCGAACAGCAACAGTTTTGACATTGTTTGACTTTTCACATTTTGAAAATATTCACTAGTTTTTTTTTTATGCAAATAACCTCGGCTTTTGTATTTGTAGTAAATGTAGTACTTTTTCAAATGTTTCATTTGACATGAAAATGCAAATTCTATTTTTGTTTGCTTTTAATTGTTTAAAAGTGTTTGTGTGAAGGATCAAGTCTCCCCTTGTGGAGAATCAAATCTCCCCATGATTGGGATGCTGCATTTTTTTCTCCCACTGTTGAAAAAAATTTATATAAAATTTCAAAATTCATTTAGGAAAATGAAATAAATATTACATCAAAGAATACAGCTGTACAATTTATAGTGATTCAAAGCATTTAAAAAATAATATTTTATTAAGATAAAAATTAAAAACTGCAAAAATGGATCAAATCTTTCCAGTCTCCCCTAAATTGCATGGGGTTTATCTGTAAAACTTTTGTATTTGTTGAAATATTTACTTAAACCTACACGATTTATTTTATTTACAATTTTCGCTTTAACCGAGTTTTTCGATTATCCGAGTTGGTCTTGGTCCACATTAACTCAGATAATCCGGATCTACTGTATTCACAACTTGAAGGATTTGAGCGCCATAGCTCTGAAGACAAAAGATGGGCAATACCACCTGTAATATAAATTCATGAGCACAAGAGCTTGTATAAGGAGAGAGATGGACCAGACCGCCTTCACCCTCGAGAAACAAATCTTTTTCTGAAAATAGAACAAAATACAAAAAAATCACACAACTCTCACACTGCGCCACAATTGGCGCGTTCTTGCTCAAAGTTGCAACGAGAGGCTCCAACACATACCAATAAATTTCATTGCCAATTTGGAACCTTTTTGCTTATTGGCTTAACTATATTATGACTAAAATTAAAACCGAAGAGTTTTTGATCGGACATCTTTTTTCTTGTGACATGAACGAAGGTTATGTAACTGTTTTGTCTTCAAGACACATTTAAATTTCATTTGGTGATTATTTGAATACAATCTTTCTTTGTGAAGAATATTTCTTTCGTGAAGAGAAAGAAATAGTATTGCCGGTTGTTCGTCTCTTGCAAATTACAAATCATGAAATCATTTGCATTAACAAAGAAATAAACTAAAATGGCGCCAAATAATGGAAAGCTGGTATGGAAACAAATAGCACTAAGAAATGAGTACAAAATGCACCAAATTGGCACATATTTGCTCATTAAGTTTTTGGGTATGGCTATAACGGAAAAGTATGTACCCAATTTTTTTTAGTCATGTAAAAATGAATGCTCATCACTACCAAGTCCTTAAATTTTCATTTGAATAATTGTGATCAACAGGAAACTGATGCTTTTGAGGATGGCAACATCAACACAGATAAGCAGGAGCTGAATTTTTACAAATTGGATTTGCAATCGAAGAAAATCGAGTGTGAACACACAGTGTTGCTGGAAGAAAGAAGCAATTTCTTAGTTTCAGGTAAAATGCATTCCACTTCGGCTTACCATTTTGATTTTTTTGCTGAAAATGCATTAACACTAACTGTAAAAAGTGTATTAAGATTAAATGTTTCTTTTTATGTGTTTTTATTCCTTTGTTCCTAATCCATCAAGCAACACATGGTTTTCCAGTAATGTAGTATAGCATCATGCAAAGACTGCTGAATGTACAAGGTGCTTGAAATCCACCACACAACAATCATAACGTTTGATTCCCTTTCAGAAACAGCTGCTGACTATGGCTCAAAACAATGAGGTTTTGTCCTCAGGTCTTCCTCTTCGGAAGGACCGCGGTAGCCCGCCTGGAAGAGTAATGTATTTGCGAAAGGAGGGTTGCAAATCTCGAATCCAACTGTAGATCATTGTGTTCAAAAGAACCTTGTCACATGAACATCGTTCAAAATTACTCGATGTTGTCCTCGGTTATTTTTGAGTTTGATCCCGCATCGTCGCTAATAGCCCATTGTGTTGCTCCAATACAACATGAATTCAACTTCTTACCATTCAAAAAATGGTGTCAGATTTTGGAGCATGTCATTTTAGAGACATTTATGCCAATAGTTTTAAGACATCTGGTTATCATTTAAAATTCTTGCCCTTAAAACACTGAACAAACTATTTTTTTTTATGTGACTGATACCTGAAAGACAATCATAAAATAAATTAAACACTAGATGGATCTACAAATTTGAATGTGTGTGTTTAACTATTAGATTTAGGAAAATGTTTCCAGAATGCAGCGATCAGCACCTTTTTGGGTCAGTTTTCGATAAGGAACAAAGCAGTACGATCGTCGGACGATTGATCTCTTCACAATGCAAGTGTACCCTCGGGAGAGTTAAAAGAATCGACAAAAACGTTTGCAGGAGGAGTTGAAATTATTTTCGTATAAATCATTTGAGTTTTAAAGTATTCATTGTAAACTGAATGCAAAAATAAATTTTAAGTTTTCTTATAATTTGTGCTATTGAAACATTTAAAAACCCTTTTGGAGGTCTGCTATACTTACCTTTAAATACTGTCCTCGGGGGCAGTGTAAGGACATCTTGACTGACCTGTGTCCTCCCTTCTGTTTTACTCTCATCTGAACTTCTGCTTTTTGCTCTTTTTTCCTCCCTTATTACTCCTTTGTATTTGGTGCAACCTGCCCAGATATGCTATTTGGCCATGCTATTGTTTTAAAGGGTCCATAAAATACCAAACCACCACCTTTTAAGTACCTCTCTTTAGACCTTACTTTACCCCTCTGCCAGAGTAGTCTGAATAACAGAAATACTCTCCAAGCATCCTTGACTTTCTCCATGAAATATCGAGTTGATGCAAAAGCTTGTCCCCTTTTTGCGCTACATGACACTAAATCACAAAAACAAAGTGTTATCTATTCCACGTGTGTTGAGTTTCGATGTTCGAAAGAAGGAATTTCATCTAGTATGTGGGATAAAGAAGTGTGTTATTGGGTTGTGTTTGTTTTCCAATTGGCTGAAAATAAATGACCTTTTCGACCTATCAGTGTTTGAAATCAACGTCAGTCGGCCGATACAAGACCACCAAAAGTACGATGGGACCCGGAGATAAAAATCTGGTTGGTTCACGGGACCAGTAGCTGTAATGAGAAATCGAGTGTGCTCGTGTTTTCTTTTAAAATAAGTTTCAAACTACCAAACTGTTAAGTTCTGGTTTGAACTTTCTGATAAAATCATCAACGGGCAAAATAAAAACAAAGTTTTTATTCAAAAACAAGTCAGGAGAGCAGTTACAACGTTAGGTCAGCATAACTGGAGAAGAGTACTTCAGAAACAAAATATCAACCTTATATATACAAAATAAAGTTATGAACACAGTTAATAAGATTTAATTATATGCAAAAATAGGATACTCCACTCCCATTGGTCACAACTGATGACGTCACTGAAAAAGGGGCAGGGTTACGGTTTCCCGCGAAGTTTGTTTTAACTGGTGTGGCCACACCTCGCCATCTTGGCAAAACTGTTTACCAACAGGAAAAACACCTCTTGGGCGGACATTTTCTAAACGGAGAAGGATGTGGGAATTCTAGTAAGTTCTGATAATATAACTTATTTAAATATACTTAACCAACACAAACCTTACTTTTGGTAATTTTAAAATAAGCTGTCAAAATTTATTTTGGTCACGCAATCGAGAATCGGGATGTCTGTGTTGGCGAAAGCTATAGTCGTTTCTGGTTTCTGCCTCCAAATTGTAAACACGATAATCGCCGGCTGTTGAATCATTGGCTGCCGACGATCTGCTGGTCCTGACAGAAAGTGCTCTGTGGAGCATTTTCGGTCACGTCACCACTATCGCTGAGAGGGGGTGGGGCGTGTTTATTTGACTCAGTGGTATATCACATTTTGTTCTTTTGTGATGACCAGTACGATTTCTGAAAGTGAGGCAATAAGAATTCCTCAGAGACTTGAAGCTAATAAACATATATCTACAATTTGACGGAATTTTCATTTGCCAAAGAAAATATTTTGCTTGACAATGGTGAGTGGAAATTTTGTGCCGTGAAGCAACACGCTATTAACTAAATTAATTTATTATTTGAGGAGTGGACCTGCTACAATGGCAGTGGACTAGTATATTTTAGTATACGCTGGTCCTTGGGAAAAGTCACTTTTATTTTCTAATGCTGCTTTTTATTTCCAAAAAGGCAAAAATGCTTCACAAACGCAAGATATTTGTATTGTAGATCACCGGTGCCATCGATAATTCCACGTGCCGTAAGTGGTTCCGAAAGTTAGGTCATCGTGATTCGCTCTTCGGCCAGAAACCTCGGAACCGGTTCGAGCGCTGGTCGATGAGGCTGCGGAAAAACTCCATCAAACTGAACGGAACATGCTATATTGATTCAGTGTAATTTTAATCAACGAAATGATTTTTCTTCAATTTTTGTCCTGAATATGGGACGAACTTTTGCATCAACCCAATGCTATTTCGCATATTCCAATTATCACAAGAACCTGTGATTTCAGAGGACAAAGGATCTGTTGTGTCCAGATTTTCTGTTTCAAAATTTTTTAAAGAAACAAAATTCCATGGTAGCAATTTAAGAGCTGCAAAGGTTGTATTGCAGGATATGTGTGTATTTCAATATTATTTTGGAAAAAAATAACATTTTGACCCTTCTCAAGTTCCTGGAGGTGCCGAGGGTCCCGGTGGAGTCCTGGTTTTTGCGGAAGACGCCATCTTTTACAGAGAAGTCGGAGAACCCAGAATCCGCTGTCCCATTCCCAGGAGAATTGTAAGTAGCCCACTAAATGTAGTTTTTGATACTCAGTGATTATAGGGCTTTATGAATTGATGAATTTAATTTTTTAGTCTAGCAATGTTTTGAATAAAATATTCAGTGTTCCCACGGGTGCTTACAAAGTGCTTCTAAGTGCTTATTTTGACCTTCCATTTCTAAGGGCCCTTAGAAGTGCTTATTTTGCATCAATAGTCCTTAGAAAGTGCTTATTTTCCTTTAAAAACAAAATTCAGTTTTCAAATGACGATATTATTTCACAATATTTCCGACCTCTTTTTAGCAGCTGATCGGCGATAAAACTGTTTACAAGTACGGTTTTAATGATAATTCAGGAACTGGCTTGCTAGAATGGCAACCCTTGATATGCGATATACAAATCGCCGATCGACTCTTGATGAGTACGTATCTTGATGAGCTCATAATACACTTTAAAAACTTGAAAACCCATGAAAATCGGTCTGTTTTCGACTTATGAGTGTCTCTTGCAATGCACAAAATAGTTGTCCTGATAGAGGAAACTAGAATACAATCATCCAATGTTTCTTAATTTTGTTTTATTCAGTTACCCGAGGGTGCAATGTTTTAAAAATTTACTATAACTATGGGGAATTGTATTTTTAAGTTTGTAGGGGTGAATCGAAAACAATATAAAAATAATTTATTTTAATTAATACTGCTATCTGAGTGGTAATTTTTTTTTTAATCTAGCTTTTTTTTTTTATGTTTTTAATTCTCTGTAACAACTATCCCAGAAAAAAAAAATTGAAGATTTTCGGGGGTGATTCTGTTTTGAAAATTTGAAGCAATCGGTTATCAGTTCCAAAAGAAAACCAACCCACTCGTTTAAAAAAACATTGGAGGAAAAGATCGCAAAAACTTTCAAGCCTTAAAACCTTAGTGCTGGAGAACCGAGAATAGTCAGGGAATTTCAATAATCAGGAAAAGTCGTTTGAAAACTGGAAATTTCGGACTCTTATCGCATTTGGTTGCTGACTGAAAACGAAAGTACTTCTTCTATGCTTTATAATTTTTTTCTATTTGTGTCCGGGTGACAAATACTCAATGGCCGACTGTGCTTGAACTTCACTTTCTTTTGTTATGCCATGCGCAATCTGTTTCCATTGTCAGCTAAGATGATTATTTTCAAATTAATTTTGTTTCATTAAAATGATGTTTGTAAGCATATCGTGTAGAAGCAGCTGGTGCACTTTAAATGTGTCGTGACCGAAAGTCCTCACGTTGGGTTGGTGCGGAAGTTTGGAGAGTAGGGCACCAGCTCAGATGTCTTGTCATCTGACCGTGGTTCAAAATTATGTGGCAATACACCGAATGGCTTAGGCTGGGACTGCGACAACTAGTTGAATATCTATTCAATAAAGTTGCATTTTATTTTTTTAACCTTTTTATAAATTTATCAAAGTTTTTTTTTGCATAACTCTTATGATCTGTTTTGGTTCACGGGAAAATATTTTCTTAGAAACTCGTTCGGTTATCGATCCAGTCAAATTTAACTCTGACGTATGCAACTTGCAATCCTTTTACGTACTTTTAGTAAATTTATAGTTTGCCACTAATTATAATTTATGAATGAATCTCGAAACAAACGAAGGTCATTCGAATGTGTTCTCTCCTTAGAGATGAAAAAACTTGGCATGGTTCCAAAAGCTGACGTCAAGCAGACACGTGAAGGCAAGAAGTCTAAATTTTGATGTTTCTTTATTCCTCTGATTTACTGCAGTAGAATGAAGAATGGTGAAAAAAAAGTATTTAATTCATTTTAAAATGTTCTAGATTGAATTTTAAATTTCGTCTCAACCGTAAAATTGGAAAAAATTCGAACTACCTGTGTGCCAAATCTTATTACTGTAAGTGCCATAGATTCGCCAGGACTTCGCGGGCAGGAAACAGACAGATAAACACTTTCTTTTATAATAGTATAGATACGTGCACACGTAAATGCCCACATATTAACTGCTGAATTTTGTAAAACTCAGACTGCTTTTTTTGAAAAATCTCATTTTATTGTGGCTTTATTTGTGTATAATTTTTAGAAAATAGACATGAATATTAAATTTTTTACATACTACTGTTCTTATAAGATTATCTAATCTGTAAGAGCATCCCCATTGGGTCGAAAGTTAGGTATTACATTGTGTAATACAGTTTCTATAATGCTTTATGTAAGTCCTTATAAAGTCCTTATTTTGTCTTAGAAAGTGCTTAGAACAGGCCTCGAAATATAATTTTTAATACAGGTGCAAGGTGCACTTTATGCACCTAAGTTTTTAAATTAGGTGCACAGATTATATTTTAGGTGCACATTCAAAAAAACGTAATGTAAGAGCGTTAACTTAATATAAAGTACTTTATTAGTTGGGTATGTTTAGATAGGTTAGTAGTAGATAGCAAATGAAAAATGTAAACAATTTTTTTATCTGCAAAAATATTACTTACAAATAGTAGTCATCATCAGTCATTGGTGGGCAAAAAACACATAAAAAATAAACGAGTACACTATATTTTAAGCAGATAAAATATGAGTTTAAAGATAAATAATGAAAATATTTGTCTACGATATGTAGTTGCTAGATAATTCTCAAGAATTCCTGCGGTTTTACATTTTATTGAAACACAAAGTGTTTACAGAAATGCTGGATGATGCTTATTGTTCGCGGGTGTTCAAGTGATTTAAGTTCTCCCTTCGGCTTTCGCGACAGTCGCTTCAACAGAACCATCTGGAAAAAGTTTGATCATCGGAAAGTTCTGGTAGCAGTGACACCAAGTAAACCTTCCTCCTATATAAACCCATTACGACCCAGTGATTTTGTTCTTGCATAGTGTGTATTTAGGAATTTTAGTTACGTTCGTTTAAAGCAAGAAAGGTAGATACTAATATTTTGTTCAAACATCAAAATAACATAAAACACGTCCCCCCCCCTTTTTTTTAACGTTAGGTGCACCGCATGCACCTGGCAGGGAAAAATAGGTGCACAATTTTATTTTCATGTGCACCCGGGTATTTCGAGCCCTGGCTTAGAAAGTCCTAATTTTTAGTTAGAAGAAAGAGTGGGAACCCTAAATATTGCATTTGGATATGCCCTAATTTACATCAATTTAGAAGAACAAATAGAAAAGTTGGTGTAGTTAAAAACTATTCATTAGGTCGTATTGAAATTTTGTGTCCATCATATCGTAAACTACTCAAAACAACAAGACTATATGAGGTTGGCAATGCATTTGGTCGGAGACACAAAAGTCATAAATAAGCAGTACAAAAGAGGGCTGCTGTGGCAGAGTAGCGGACCTGTAACCACAGGGTCGCGAGTTCGAATCCGACCCGAGAACGCTCTTGTACGAAGGGGACTGTTCCACGTTAAATCTGTCGTCGCCACAAATGTCCTTGTGAAGTTTGGAGATTGCCAGCTTGGGTGTGACCTTGTTATCTGACTGATTCAAAATGTTATGGTGTTGTACTCAGATCTTTCCCTTCTAGTTTTATCCAGGACCGTCACCAATAGCCCATTGCGATGCTCCTGTGCAACGTTATTTAAAATGCCTAACCTAACCTTTATCAGCTGAAGTTGCATGCCACTGAGATAAATTCTTATCTGATGTGTGTGGACAACACCACACCATTGGTTACTTCAAGATCGAAGACAATAGACATCTATTCTTCTACGAAGTTATCTTTAGTTTTCCTTTCCTTATTTATGGAAACCAGTACATATTCTTATGAGTTCTTGTGAACTTTTGTTAGTGAGAACTAACAAGAAGTTCTTATATGTTCCAAGACTTACACATAGCTACATTAAATCTTGAAATATTAGTAGTGGATAAGGGACATAGAATTTGTGGCTTATTAGATTATGAATTTTCAACTGTAGAATTTTTTACAGTGGTCACAAAAATATTGAATCGAATGTAATCTTTGTTTCAGAATGATTTGGATAGTTTGAAAAGAAGTCTGATTTTTGTTTGCTGTACAATTCATTCATCAGAAGTAAGATTTGCATTGATTTTTATACAAATTTAATCCCGATTTCGTATGTTAAAAGCAATTACAAAATTCTCCATCTCGTTTATTTTAGTCTTCATTTTACTTCCTTGCGCAAACTGAATTTGGCGACATCTTTAAAATTTCTCTTACGGTTGAAGACAGCAAAGTAAGTCATTAGCATGGTTTCAGTGCTATTAAAATTTTTATATTACTATTTTCCAATTGAACTTAAGAATTGCATGTTAGTACTGAACGTGCAAAAAACATGTGCTTTGTCTTCAAAGGTAGTTTGTACACAGCAATTAAAAAATTGTGCTTGACGCATATAATGAATTCAAAGTTCCTAGATTGGTGCATATTACCAGATGCAGTCACATGAAAACGTTTGGTACTTTTCCGTTAACCATACCAATAAATTTCTGTGCTAAATTGCTGCATGTTTGCTTATTTCTTGGTGCTGTTTGGGGGAAGAACACATGTGGGAGGAGAGATAAATAAGGTTTAAACAATTTTAGGACTTCCACCCATTTTAACGTTAGGACAAGGTAGCAAAGAATTTGCTCGTACTTCTTGCATACAATTAACTACTGATGTGTTGTGGTTCATTTGAAGCTGTAATTCGCAGAATTCAATAGATGTTAACTCTGGACACCATAAATGAACCATACAGCAGTAACGAAAGGAATGCGTGATTCAGTAAAACACGTTTTTGTTTGGACACTTTTTCTTCCCGGCACGAACAAAGTCTACGAACCATTTCGGCTTCATTAAGCCGCTCGTTCATCCCTTGGCATATCGCAAATCATGAAATCCATTATGCTAACAAAGGAATAAGCTAAAATGGGTCCAAATAACAAGCACTGAGTTAGGGAGGTTATCCACGATTTGATGATGCTGGGCTAGCTCTGGGCCAGTGTAACTTTGGATTGCAAAGAACGAGTACTGTGCAAGGCGTCATTTGAATTGAACAATTAATATCAACTAAATCTTCACTTCAACATATATTCAAGCTAAATTAGTCCAAATGCTTATTTCCAGTGTGATGAGAGATGCATTGTTGCATCAAAAACTATTCTAAACAAATTTAATGCTGTCTAAATGCTAGTAATTTTTCATTCTTGACCTAAATATTGAGTTGATGAAGTTCATCCCGTTTCTTTGACAAAAATCGAAGAAAAATGATTTTATGTATTTTAAATTATGTTTAATTAATGGAGTATGTGCCGTTCTGTTTGATACGCTTTCTTCTTTTGTGTCTGCAAAGCATTCTTGCCTTTTCGGAAAGGGGGGGGGATTAAAAAAAATTAAAAATTAAAAAACACAACCTAGTAGCACAATTTTTAATTTAACGTGTGAAATAGATAAAACTTAGTTTTTGCGATGCAATTCAATCGAGCGGGATATACCAGAAACGGAAGGAACTTTAGCATCAACCCAGTATTAATCGCTGATTCTTCAAACAGCTGCGAGTGAAGTCTGTTTCTCGCCAGTTAATGAGTTTTTGCTCCAAGCCAATGCTATGTGTAAGGAAAGGTACTGTTTTAACCAAGCATTCTTATTTGTTTGATTTTGATTCCAACGCTTTTGCGTACTCTGTTGAATTTGTAGGTGGTAGAAATACAGATGAAGTATTGGGATTCTGTCACGGTCGCATCTGCCATCTGCATTCTCGAGTCCAGTTTCCTGTTCGTCGTCTCTGAATTCGGTAACCAGTAAGTGATTTTTACTGTGCGTAACTTTTTTTGAAGTTCAATGAGGCTGGAAGTAGACGCAAGACAAGTGCTTGTTAGATTTTGGAAAAAAGTAGTCTTTTTAATCGCATTACAATTCAATTTATTAAAATGCAATTTGACAAAAGAAGTTTAAAAGAGCTGATATAGTCCGAAATTTTATAAAATTCGAAAACTATTTATTCTAGTGCTTTGTATAAGATGAGAGACCCTCCAGATACAGAAAACGAAGCAGTCTTCAGCAGTGCCATTCCGCTGAAGAAAGGAGAAACGTTCTTCTTCCTCCCCCGAGCGTTGAGGCATCTGGAGTGCGTGCACCAAGTTCAAAGCCTGTCTCCCATAATGCACTGCCAGGTTGCCACCGTGGGATCCGAGGCTAAGCTCTACGTGGCCTGCGGTCGTGGCCCAAGATCTACCTTGAGGATCCTGAAGCAAGCCTTTGAGCTCCGTTCAAAGATCCCTGACGTAAGTCTCATTTTGATCTTTTAGAATTTGCAGACCCTGCCAACTGCTTCCGATTTTTCTGAATGAATACCGATATTCTCCTTTTGTTACTGCGGATAGTGAGCTCATTTTGGAAAACATTGCTGGGTCTATTTGCTATCTTTTTGCATCCTTTTTGAAAATGAGCAATTTTTCAGTTATTGTATTTATTGCTATTTACAGCGTACTTACAAACAAAATTTTTTACTACTTTTAAACTTAGAACTTGTATTGCATCGAACATCTCGCCGGCTTCTCAAAGATCGAATAAAGAATTTATTTGCATTAATATATTTATCACCTACATATTGTGGGGAAGCAAAATGCCCTTGATATGTGGAGTAAAAAATAAATCATCAAAGATTTAAAGAGTTAAAAACATTTAATAATTAAAAGCTGTAAAACTATTTACAGAAAAGAAACAAAGATTGAAAAACCAGAAGTACTCCTCTTACCAAAGTATAACAAAAATTGTAATTTGAAAGAAAGGAACTTTCACTTTTATACTTCTTGTATACCTAAAAAATTAGCATAAGTATCTGAATATAAAGATTGCCATAAACAAAATTACAATACTGCATTAAGTAGATGATTGGCCATAATATTATGACCTCAGTGGGAGTGAGGCGATTCAAACAGTTCATAGGGAGATCACAGCCATTCTTGGCGAGTACATCGGCTGTCTCGTTGCCATACACCCCGATATGCGATGGAATCCATTGGAGGCTTATTGGTGTTTTCAGGCCAATCTCGCAGAGAAGCTTCAGAATATTCTGGTCTGGGATGTCAAATATTTGTGGCCAGTTTTTGAAATACTGTATAGCACTCCTACTATCAGTCAAAATCCAAATACAATTTTTATCAGTACTGGTAGGGTCACCCAAGGCGTGAAGGCCGTTCCATTATGCTCAGCTAACGGCTGCAGGCGAACTCAGAGGTCAAGTCAGTCTTCTGCCCTAGTGGTTCCTCTAAACAAAAAGAAGCTGCAAATCACCCTTAGCCAGATGGACCAGTCGTATTATGGTTATCTTTAATAATATGTACAAGAGTTGTATGGAGACTACAATAATGAGCAGCCAATTTCATCACATTACATCTTGAATTCTGCCCTTATAGGGTCCAGTTGTGATTACATAGGAGAAGGGAATCGCATGCTAATGGAGGAGTTGTCGCACCTATCTTAACCACATGTTTGCAAAAACAAATAATTTGCCAGCAGAAAGGAATTATAGCACCTGCCTTGTGACATAATGCATTACTTATCTGTTCTTTACATTCGGGTAGCCCGATCAGAAGAGTAACGGATTAGCAAACGGAGGGTTGCTAATCCGTTACCGCTTTTTGGATATTTTAGCGTGTTCTAGTGTTATAATTATATATACACACATTCCTATAGAATTTGTATGTAGTAGGGGAAGACAGGGTACAATGAAACATTACTTCTAAAATCAGTAAAATTTGTCACAGAAAGTTGCAATTTATATATATGTTATGCAACTATATGTTCCAATTACTGATGTGATTTGGATACATTCTCACTTCTACAACGTTAGCAATAGAAGGTTATTGGTTTTTTACCATTGAAAGTAAGTTTCTTCACTAAAAGTAATTTTGTTTCTTTTTCCTCGTTGTTATATGTAATAATTATTTTTTCTACACGTTGTTATCTTTGTGTCATTGTCTTCATACCTCCAAAACCAAAATTAAAAATAATAATTTTTAGATACTTGAAAACTTTTTTTATTTAGTAACTTCAGTACGGGGTACAATGAAACATTTGCAGACGGGGTACAATGAAACATGTTTCATTGTGCCCTGGGTGAATGCATTTACTTGAAGTAATATATCACTGGTAAATATAATATCACTGATATAAAATAACATATTACTGCTTGTCACTAATATAAATAAAACACTTTTACTATGGAAATGGCAACACCTAACATTAATAGGAAAAGGTGACGCCAAATCAAAACAATAATTTTAAAAGCATGCAAAATTAAACTGTTTTTTTTTTTCCTTCAAAAACCTTTTTAAGAATAGTTTATTTATTTCATAGGACTAAACTGCACTTACTAAAGTTCACAATCTTCCTAAAGTTCTGTCAAAGGGGGCCAAAAACAAATAGGTCAATTAACTTCTGGTAAAAGGGGTGTTCTTGTTGCTATGTGTGGATTTATTAATGTTTCTGGAACTTCTATTCCCCATTATTTATTATTTCCTAGAGTAAATTTCAAGTTTTGCATGTTGAATGGAGCTCCACCTGGGACTGCAGGTGATGCAACAATATCGGGATGGATGAATGAATGGAGATATTTTTGTTAATGTTCTAACACATTTCCAGGCACATACACGCTGTTCGAAAGAAAATCCAGCTGTACTAATAATGGACAATCATTAATTGCATATTACGATTTCCAGTCTAAATTTTACGAAAAATAACAGAATTGCTGTAACCCTGACCCCACATACCAGAAACAAATTGCAGCTTTAGACAAAACTGCGTTCAAGTCACTTAAAAATTTATTAAATCTACTGCAAATGATTAGATGCTGTGTAATCCAGGTCGTAGAATCTATCTATGAGATATCTTTTTTGCTTGGTATTGCTTATTGTATGTCTTTCAGTCCACAAAATATTACAAAAGGTTTTTCAGAGACTGGAATATGGCCTTTCAATAGAAAAATGTTTTGTGAAGAAGATTATTTGTGTTCATACCTGTCAGATAGGCCTAGTCCTACTAAAAATTATTTCCATGGTCAGATCAATGAAACTGAAGAGCTGACTAATGAAACTGAAGACCAGACAGACAAAACCCAAGAATCAGAAGTGGTGGATCTTGCCATTAGTAGATCAGAAACACCGACTGCAGGTTGTTCAGCAACTGTTTATACACCATGCACTAGTTCTCAACCTGTGAGGAAATATATTTCTCCTCAGGTGATAAAACCTTACCCCAAGGCTGGTCCAAGAAAAGAAGTAAGAGTAGGAAAACAGAAAAAAAAAGAGTTTTGTTCTAACCACGCCAGTAAAAAAATGCTCTGGTTAAGCAATTAGAAAGTAAAAAGAGGAAAAAAACTAAGAAGGTATTGTTTTCAAAGCCAACTACCTCCTACGACTCTGAAGATGACAATGATCCGGATTATTTTCCAGCTCCAGCTGATCACCGAAGTACTAAGAATGAGATGTCCACACATAACATGTGTGACACGAGCAGTATCTGTATAAATGATTAGTTATGTTTTAATCAAGGAGGGTGAACTGAAATATAAGGAAATATATTCTGTTGGAGAAATCATAAACTATATAGGGTGAAAATTGCTTGCATCATTTGGAGTGTTTCATTGTACCCCAGTATGTGTTTCATTGTACCCCAGCATATGGGGTACAATGAAACACTATGAGACATTTACTTTTTGTTATTTTTCAAGCATAAGGATATTGTTTAGAACCTATTAAAAATTTATTTAGATGGGGAAAATACAAGACTAAAAGTATGCATTTATTATATTTTCGTGCATGCAAAATTGCGGATAGGAAAAAATAATTAGTAAATTTTGTTTCATTGTACCCCATCTTCCCCTATATAATGTTTTGCTAATGTGCGAGGCACAGAAAGTGACATTATTTGTATATTGACAAATAGCATAAAATCAACTGCTACGAGATCAGTTCACTAATTTTTTTCGCATCGTTTGAAATATATTTAATTTGTACTAGAAGCTGCATGGAAGAGATCTCTCTGCTCTAATTGAATGGTTCAGCAGTCTGTTTGTAGAGGGTAATGAGCAATTTGGAAAATATAAAAGAAACTCTGAACCAACCCAGAAATAGCTTTGGGGATAAAAATTATTAAATTGCCTTTGAACGAGTGAAATGGAAGCTGATTTTCAGTTAGTATAGACTCGATTGAGGCGTGAACATTTCGCCTTTCTGGAAGTCAGAATAAACAGCAGTAAGAGTGCATGTGAAAAGTATAAACAGAATGCTGTCTTTGTTTCTGACTAATTTAATTTCATTTCGACGCATGAAGTCACCGCATCGATTTATTCATTATTGGTAGACGTAATTCATCCTAGACTACTGAGTAAAAGACGAACACAATTGAACTCGCATAACTTTAATTGAAACACATTGCAGCACACTAACGGTTCTCACAGATGACTGCGCACATAGAGCATGATGCAGGTGATCAGACCCCACAGTCACCAAAGACTGCAGTGGAATGGCCTTCAAATGTCGTCTCTACCATTGGGGCTGGTGTGAACAGTTACAAATGGATTTAATGGGTCGGACGGAAAGTTCTGTGCGTTTTCAAATCGAAGCTAGCTTTATTATTATTATTTTGCTACCGCTGATAAGGAGTGGAAGCAGATGATTGAATGCGGTCTTTTCTGCTTACACTGCATAATTATAGCATGTGAGTGGATGGTTCATTTTCACCATATTATGCTCTTTTATTTTAAGAAAGGAAAATGCTAGCCAGAGTGCTTGTAAAATGTGTTCTGTATATGGGCATAGTGCTGTTTCTGAGGCCACAGTTCGAAGGTGGATTGTCAAATTTCAGCCTCGAAGACGACGTCCGCTTTGGACGACCCTCCTCTGTAAACGGCTTTCTGTAGGGTGGGACTAGAAAGGAATTGTTTATTATGAATTGTTATCACAAAATCAGACAATAAATTCTGAAAAAAACAGTTCAATGGCGATATTAAAAGCAAAAATCGAAACAAAGCGGCCAGAACCGACCCATTGTCGAGGTGTTTTCTTCCAGCACTGCCCCCCATTTTGCTGTATGTCAGACAAAAACTTATTGAGTAGGGCTGAAATGTTTTGTGTTACCCCCCATATTCACCAGACCTTGCTCCTCATATTTTCACCTCTTCAGGTCACTTGAAAATTCTCTGAACGGCCGGGAGTTCCAATTCTTTGGAGACTGTCAAATAGCACGTCAACATCTTCTGAACAAATAAGCCTAATGATTTTTAAAAAGGCAACACGAAGATTGACAATCGCCCTGGATGGGTTTACCCATGCCAGCTTGTTATCACTGCCATCGCTTTCGGCACCGAACAATAGACTTGGAACGAGAATCGCTACAGAAGACACTGATTGTGAAAGCGTTTTGTTTACGTTCCAACATATCACCTAATTTAAAGAATAGACTTGCTCGAAACCGTGTGAATCTATGGCAATCTCGCGAATGTTGGACTCAAATGATGGTATGGGGATTTTCAATTATTCCTAACAGACCGGAAGGAAGACTTCCAAACAGCAAAGGATTGTTTACTCTGAAAGGTAAGGATTCTTAGTATGCTTTATGAAACTTTTGGAATAATTCTCTGCACAAGAAATACTTCTAAAATGCCCGTTTTCAAAAATGAGGGTTGTCTTCAAGGGTGAATTTGTTTTCTCAGAAGAGGATTTCGGGGTTTTTAATTCAGCACCCGTTGCACTTCTTCCTGCTCCTAAAGAGCATTTTGGATAGGAATAAAAATAAACGAAAATAGGAATATATATATATATATATATATATATATATATATATATAATTTCAAGAACACAAGAATTTCCAAAAATTCCAATAAAAGTCTTAAAAAATGATAAAAAAAATGAAGAAATGTTGGTGGATCAGGGTGCCATCAGGGAGGAGCCTGACCCAAACAACATAAAATGGTGTTTTTTACATATGAGCAGCATTAAGCTGAAAAAATTGCTCATACACGCCCCCAAACACCACCAAAAAGCAAGTAAAACAAAAACAAAACAAAATACCAAAACAGAGCAGGAACAAAACGAAATGAAACCTGAAGCCACAGCCGGGATATCAACAACAACAAGCCTAAAAATTACCACCAAATGCCATCAATTACACAATCTAACTTATATGCTAACATCATATTTCCAATGCAACAAGTCCAAAAAAAGCAGAAAAATAAAAATATAAATAATATGAAAATCCCCAGCCCCTATTCAAAAATATATTCATAAATAGTAGTTTCGGTTTCTGGTTAATGCACTCCGGCTGTTTGGTAATTTTTTGTTATTCTGTGTGTGTTATGTAACTGTTATTTTGTATATTTTATGCTATTATATATATATATATATATATATATATATATATATATATATATATATATATATATATATATATGTATATACAGTGTGTTTCAGTGAACCGTTTCAGAACTTCTAAGAGGGGTAGGGTACATCCTGACAACTCGAAATCATATAGCAATGTGGGGTCGGAAATGCTTTCCTGAAGCGGTGTTGTACTCAGAAGCACCGTAAAGAAAATAGACCGTAAGTGAGAAATCGTTTTAATAATACATGAAAAGAAGCAAAAGGTACATAGATTAAAGTAAGTGTTCGAAGTTTCTTCCACGGGCTACAATGCACGCCTCATATCTCCGACGCATGGACATCCGAACATTCTGGAATACTCCAGGCATATCTCGAATTTCTCCGGCAGCTACTGCAATTCTTGCAACCAGCTCCTCAACATTGTCAACAGGGGTGTCATAAACTAGCGATTTCAGATGACCCCAGAAATAAAAATCAAGACATGATAGGTCGGGTGACCAAGCAGGCCAACGCACGGGACCACCATGTCCGATCCACTGCTGACCAAATGTGACATCCAGGTAGTTACGGACATCTCCGCTATAATGGGCAGGGGCTCCATCGTGTTGGAACCACATTGTCTGTTGCGTCGATGCAGAAATCTGTTCATCTCTCAAAAGTTGTGGCAATACTTGCTACAGAAAGAGCAAGTAGCTAGGTCCGGTTAGACGAGACGGTAACAGGTAAGGTCTGATGAGGTGATCTCCCATAATACCGGCCCATACATTGACCGAAAATCGAATCTGTGTTGCACGACGTCGTATTGCATGCGGGTTCTTGACCGCCCAGATAGGGTCGTTATGCGTGTTGAAAATTCCTTCCCTTGTGAAGGATGCTTCATCGGAAAACAACACTTCAGCAGGAAAAAGGGGATTTGTAGCATATTTTCCAAGGTACCACTGTGCGAAAGCAATACGAGGTGCATAATCCTCCGGTTGCTGTGTCTGGACACGCTGCACGTGAAACAGATGCATGTCTTCTTCTCGGAGAATCCTCCAGACGCTGCAATGGGAAACCCCGACTGCGTTTGCTACACTTCGTGTACTCGTTCTTGGATTCCCCTGTACATGCTGCAGCACATTCTGTTCGACGTCTGCAGTCCGTGCTGTTTTTACCCTGTCCCTGTCAGCTCTTTCTAATGAACCTGTCTCAGCTAACCTCTGGTGCAGTCTTGCAAAGAAATTATGACTGGGGATACGCCTCGTCGGATATTGATCTGCGTGCAAACGCTGTGCGGCTGGCCCACTACAATTTGCAGCCCAGTACGCCAAATGCATATCGGCTAACTCTGCGATCGTGTAATCGTCCATCCTACTAACTTGGCGTTCTTGTGCGAAATGAAGATTCCCTACACGAAAACTCGGGATTTTCGCACAACGCCATCTACCGTGTCAGGAAAGCATTTCTGACTGCCCATTGGTATATGATTTTGGTTCGTCAGGATGTACCCTACCCCTCTTAGAAGTTCTGAAACGGTTCACTGAAACACCCTGTATATATATATATATATATATATATATATATAAATCCTGTAGTTTTAATGTTATTGATTCTAACACTTAACTAATATAAAGTTTTGGTATTCAGAATACGATGTCTTTGAAAAATAAGTACAAACTAATTTAGTAATGTTGGCCTGAGGGAATTACAATTCACCACAAGATTTCATTTCTCTAGTGTTTGATGACTAACTGAATATAATTTTGGATTTTTCAGCATGGCATACTGTATACATAAATGCATTAATACTCTTCATGACTAATTGAAAAGGTATTTACACAAAAGGAAAGAGCATGCGTTGGAAAATTAACTGATTAAACATGGCTTACATAATCTTAAATTTGCTTACGTCTGGTTCCAGAACAATTGAATCAAGCTAAGGCAAGTTGGCAAAATTCCCATTTTCAAATCGCTGTTTCCGAATGTTTAGTTTTTCAATAAATGAAGTTAATTTTTTCACTGACTGTTATTATGTTCTTACCAAATCCTTGCACCCCTGGAAATGCTTTCCTCACCCCAGGTTAAAAACCGCTGCTCTAAAGGATGCAAATGTTAGCACCTCTGGGATTCCGTCCTTGTTTCAGTTAAGTCGATCCGATCAGACGTCCTGTGTGTATTAATTGAATATTTCTATGTTGTGTTGTTTTGATATTGTGGTGTGTAACGATTGACGCAAATCTCTTTTGTGTGTCAGTGTTCTCTTTCCGACGAAGCCACTGGTGTCTGGACCCTCAGAAATGAAAATGAAGGTAGGTGTAGAAGTTTTATTTATTCAAATTTATTTAGTTATATTTTTTTCAACAGACTGTTAAAGCTAGTCGAAGCTGACTGCATGAAGTTTTTTTATTCCTGTTTGAACACCCATTGAATTTTTATTTTATGGGAAAGTTTATGCATTTCAGGAAGACACAATACCCTCTGAACAAGTTTTCATATTCACAACCAGGGTGAAACCAGCCGAAAATATGTCAAAAATGGAAAACTGGTCCCATAAGTCCCTAAATCATGAATTTTGTCCCGAAAATGTATCAAATTTTTTTGAGCCGAATACTAAAGGTGGCTGCAGATGAACTTAAACAAATTTAAAAAAAAAATTGCAGATAATGCAAACTGCAAATGAGAAATGATGCAAACTGAAAAGAAAATGAAAAGGGTGCAATTCCCGCAATCCAACCCCATTCGGAGACATTTTTTTTAAACACACAAATTGATATATAATTTTTTTTACCAACTTCATTTGATGCATAAAACATTAAAATAAAAAATTTACATGACAAAATATTTTTTAAATAGTTGATTTCTTCACTTTTATTAAAATTTCAAGCATTCAGAAATCAAAAATAATGAATATAATATAGAGTACTTGTTTAATATTCATCTACTTTGACATGATTTATGGTTTGTCTTTATTTAAAAAATTTTATTTAGAAAACAGCTTATATATTACAGCTGAAATTTGATACTAGAGTCCTCTTTTCTCGAGATTAGACTAAGCAATAAAAAAAGTGTGATTTTAAAGTAATTGCATCTAACTGACACACATAATCATCTGAAATCAGATCATGCATTTATTTTAGAAAGTTCCTAAATGGACCAACAGAAATTTAGTAGACACCCTGACGACGAAATGTATATACACTACAAAAGAAAAAGAGAATTTTTTTTTATTCATAATTATAAAAAATTCAATTTTTTAAAGTATTTCAATATTTTCAAATTCCTACTTCATTTGCAAATTTTAATTTTGTTTTTACAAATATTTTTTTATTTACCTTTTATGAAGTGGTTCCCCACAATTTCGTGCATGGGATTACATTTTCACCGATATTTTTTTTATAATAAATTTAAGATTTGTAATAAATTCTGAAAAACAGCAAAAAGGCAGTCTTAGCAATTTTTGAAAAAATAACTATTTTTCTAAATTATTTTTCCATGCGCAAAGTTGTCAAATATAACCTAATAAACCGCAAAAAAAGCTTTCCTTTTGTGTCCTTAATTTCGATAGAGAACCTTAAATACCTCTCTAAATAATGTAGCTAGAGCTATAAAAGTTTGTGCCATATTCTTTAAAGTTATACAATTAATAAATGAGCCACTTAAGGCCACCAAAGTGGCGTGAGTGCACTTTCTGAAAAATCTGAATGAATGCCGTTAACACATTCACACATATGGAAAACGACTTAGAGGAAAGGTGGTGTAACTCCTAATTTCCAAAATAACCACACAAATACAAATATTGACGGCCCGCTACAGGCTCAAGCCCAACAAGGCTGGTCTTTTGTTTGTGAATTCCCATCGACTATCCAATTGTATCTTAAATTCGTACACTCCCTTTGAATTAACTCTATTTTCTGGCAACGCGTTCCAACTGTCTATTACCCTATTAAAGTAGTAGTTTTTCCTTAAATCCTGATTAAAATGTGTCTTATTCCATTGATACCCATGGCCCCTTGTTCTGTTATCCCTATTGAAATTGAAGCCCTCTGTGTCCACTTGTTTTACCAACTTGAAAAGCTGAATCAAATCCCCCCTCCTTCTTCTATCCAGTGTATACATTTTTAACTTACTTAAACGTTCATTAGAGTCAAGATTTGCTGTCGTATGACTTGGTATAGACGTGGTATTAAATTAAGGTAATACCGTCAGAGATTAATTTGGAAAGAACGTTTGCGTTAATCGTGTTTGGCCTAAAAGGAATGATCGATAGTGGTATAAAAAGAGTTGACAATAACCAGGAGTCCTTTTTGTGTAGATAGTTTTTGCAGAAAGAGAATCACCTACATTCCTGGAAAGATGAGAGAAACACCATTTTCATATTAAATCCTCTTTTTATTTAAATTATTTTTGATCTCCAAGCCCATCTAGCGCGTTGGATGAAGGGCGGAAAGTATCAGAACATAAAAAAAAAGGGGGGGGGAACTGAGGGAGAGAATTATGTTGAAAACACCACGTTGGCTCCCGAATCAGGCGCGGTATTCACGTGCATTAGGTTATCGCCTTTTACCGGCGAATCCATAGTCGTTCTCAAGCGGGAGTCGGTTTTGGTGCGTGGGTGAATCAGGAAGGTGCGTAAGTGTCTGTGTGTCTCCAAAATTGATGTTCCATCTCTTTATAGGTTCTGTTTTGTAGAGATGAGTTGAGAGAAAGCCTGTCCGCTTAATGTGCTCAGAAACGTTTCTTGTTTCCCTCTGTCATGTTAAGGTGCAGATTTTCCTTCTCCCAACCCAAGAAGAAGATCGCTCTGGCATCTTAATGGGTTTGTTTTTCACAGTTCTTTGGCCAGGGAGCTTCTTGTTGCACCCCTACCCTGGGTTCAGCGACTTGTTAACGGCTTTTTGTGGGGGTTGTGCGTCCATTGCAGACCGAGATTGCAGGGGTTGTGTCCACGAGGTAGACGTACACTGACATAGGTCAGTTATATATAAAAAAAATTTGCAATGTCACATATCCTCCCCTCACTCAAGAAATTTGAAAAAATTAATGCCTCAGTATGCCATGAGGGTAAAACAAAAACAGCCAACAGAAAACTAAATGGACCTTAAAAAAACTATACCATCAGCCACTCCACCAACACAACATCAGGACCTGCAACAATACAAAGAATGGTGACAAAAAGGGTTGAACAAAAACATAAAAGTATAAATTGCATATTTGTAAAATTTCAAGCCTTTACATAGTTTCTTCAATAGGATATGTAGAGAAAATATTTTTGCCAAGATGTTCTAATAATGACACACAAACTTGTAAAAGATTAACATTTCTCAATCAGCATTTTAAATTAATTTTAACTTTAACAACTTCCTTCTTCATTGCAATTATTTGCATAATAAAAATTTGATAATTACACAATAAATTTGTTTCAACAAATATAAAATCAGAATGTGTCTATAATTACAACATTTGGTGACTGACATGTTGTCCACTGGTTAAATTTGGTACAGTGTCCATTGGCTCCTTGAAAATAAAATTTTATTAAAAGACATAATTTAATCTGCTATTACACATTAATTCATGCATGACTCATTTTATTTATGAAGATTAAGAAAAAATTAAACACAATATCAGACAGCAAACAAACAGCAACAATGACGACAAGAAAGACAATGCACGATGATAGGAACCAAAAGAAGATAAGACACAACCAATAGACACTAAAAGCGCGACAATAGGAAAATAAAATGCAACATTAGCCTCGGCAAACATTACAATTGAACAATACACGATATTGACATCTGAAAATTAAACTTTACGAGTGCTGATACAAATACTGGACGCAACATTGACATCTGAAAAGCAAACATTGCGTGCGTTGATACAAACTTTGGACGCAACATTGACTTGTGAAAAAAAAAGTGATTAAAACAAAGCTTCTGTTGAAATTTTAGAGTTGGTTGAGGTATGTGAATTTCAATTCCTAGGGTCATGAATATCTGAGAGAGCAAAACCCCTAACCTCGCATATCTCAAAAACAGAAAGAAAAAAAAACCCCATAAGTTATTACATACAAATTTTCCCATTCAGTCTTCTTGGACTGAACTGACATTTGGGTACGCCATGTGAATTGAAGCGCTAACCTTTGCGTGTAATTTTTACACACTACACTTATAATTGTGTTAATTTCACATAACAAGAAAATTCGTGACACATTCATGTTTCACGTGTAGTTTCTTCAAAGCCGAAAACACCTTGGCATGAACAAGAAAAACACTTGCAGCACATAAAAATGTCTACGTGATTGACGTAGCTGGTTTTGGCCGAAGATTTCTAAGTCATCCATCAACCAAATATATCTGCAGTATTGAAAGTACATTCACATAACCTGCCCTTTAATTGGCAGACTTTTGCTCCAAAATAAGACCAAAACATTGCAAAACTTTTGCAGCATGCACAAGACAAAGACATCAATCATTGCTTCTCTAAATTTTAAGCAACTACCAAAACAGTAAGGCGCAACTTACTAACTCATTCATGAGTCTTATCTAATTTATACAATTATCATCACATACATTGATGAGGTTACTTTATAATTTTAAGTAACCATTTTCGCAAAGCAGTTGCTCTGTGATAGTTATTAAAATAACCTCTAATACATTAACCAATAAAAAGAACTGTACAACTTAGAACTCAAAAATGTTAATTTTTCATTATAAACAAAGACGTGTTCACTCGAAAATAATAAGATATATTTACAAATTCCACATGAACTCCCCATTACACTCCCATCAATAGGTTTTTCGACATTGTGAACAAACTGGACCATACATCAGAACTTAAATACGCAACAAATTTCGAATTGAATGCTAAAATTAGGATTAAATGTTTGAAGAATTTTTTTTTTTAGAAAGCATATAGTATATGGATTTTTGCAATAAATTACAGGCAATGAAGGTAGATTCACCAGTAAAAGTTTGCTCCGACCTAGGATGTTATCTATGCCAGCGTATATAAATGGAACGCACAAATACAGTATAAATCACCACCTTCGACAGAACGAACTACAGAAAAAATTTACTTTTTACAAACACCTGCAGAAATGTTTGCAATGTGTGAGCATAATGATAGGATTTGGCAAAAAATGAGTATCTTACATTCGAAAATCGAATATACAATAAAAATACTTAATTCCTATTCCTCAGATTGTATCTATGAGGCAACATATGTGGAATTAATTCATGGCCTTGATCCTCTAACTCAGACCTGCGTTTTGGTGCTAGACGCAACCTGTTTATATGGATCTTAAAGGGTGATGCATGAGTATGATCTAGAGGTCTAATCATGTACAAATGATGTAGTTAACATCATTTGACTTGGAAACAATACAGTATGGACCAATAAATTTTGGTTTGAAAGTGTCCTTTGATTTCAGATAAACAATATCATTAACCTTTAGATATCTCAGTTTCGCATTTGGCAATTGTCTATTATTTTGTTTAATTTGGTTTCTTTCTAACGATGAATGGGCATTTTCATAAGCAGTTTTCAAATCCTTTAACAGTATTGTTAAATAGTGCGATTTATCAATTTGTGTAGGATTAATCTATTCCTCAAATGTGTCAAAGTATAGTGATAGATTTCGACCAAAATGTAAAAAATTTGGAGTGTACCCTGTGGCAGAGTGTATCATACCATTATAAATAGACTGATGCACCATGAGAGTGTGCTGTAATGATACCCCTTTCTCTGTTAACGTAATAATTGAAGCTTTCAATGAAGTATTTATTCTTTCGGAAACTGCATTAGTTGCAGGATGAGCTGAGCTGATGTGATTTAACTTAATCCCTAAGCATTTATTTACTTTCTCAAATAGTTCGGATGTAAATTGTGTGCCTAAATCTGTCAAAATTACTGACCTTCTCCCATGTTGAGAAATGTAATGCAGCAAGTGTTTGGTTACAGTTTCTGTGGTGAGATTTACTAAAGAATATAAGGCTACATGTTTGCTAAAGTGGTCTATGAATGTTAAAACATAACCCTGACCTTTTATATCCCCTACTATATCCATTGATACAAATTGACCAGGAGATTTTGGAATCCACATAGATTGTAATGGTGCTGGTTTAGGAGAATATGGTTTGTTACGAATACAAGCATCACAGGATAAAATGTAATTATTGGTGTCAGCATACATTCCTCTCCAAAAATATTTCCTACATACTAATTCGTAAGTTTTGGCAATCCCCGTGTGTGACGAATGACAAATCTTCAGTATTTTAGATGTCAGTGACTTGGGAACCACAATCGTGCTCTTTTTCGGTAAATTTTTGTCTCTATGCATAAGTAAACCGTTATGCTCAGAAATAAAATATTGATGATTCTTGTCGGATATAAACAAGGTGTGTGCTAGTTTATTTATTTGATCTAGAATTGTTTCATCTTGGAGTTGTTCCTGTCTCATAGTTTGGGTGGAAATTTCCATTTCAGTATCATCAGTAACTAACACATTGGTATTTTGTATGAAATTATTTATTTCTGTAAAAGGAAGGACTAATTCGCTAGAATCTTGATTAAGAATGGCATTTTCATGGCAATTTGGATCAGGTGAACGCGACAAAAAGTCAGCCAAAACATTTAACTTTCCAGGTATGTGCTGGAATTTGAAGGAATATTCGCTTATTTCAAGCAGCCATCTAGTGATAATGTCAGCTGGAGACGTAACCTTGCGATAATGCAAAAGAGGTTTACTATCTGTTAACAAAGTGAAACTTCTATTGTACAAGTGGGTTTTAGATGCAGTGATACCTTTAAAAATAGCATACAGTTCTAATTTAATTGCAGGATAATTTTGCTCCGATTTGCTTAACGATTTGCTAAAATATGAAACAGGATGCAATACTCCATCATGTTTTTGTAAAAGAACTGCAGAAATGGCATGTTTGCTCGCATTGGTATTCAGAAGAAATTCTTTCCCCCAATCAGGCAATTTGACAAAAGGTTTAGAAAAGAAGATTTTCTGAAGTTCATCAAATGCTTGTTGATGTTCAAATTTCCATTGAAAATTGTTGGATTTTGTCGTTAGTTGATTTAAAGTGCTGGTTAATTTAGCATAATTTTCAATGATATGTCTATAATATCCACATAGACCTAGAAACTTTTTAACTTGACGTACAGTTTTAGGTGAGGCAAACTGTAATTTTGGCAATATTGGATTGTACGGGAGAAATCATATTTTGTTCAATATGGAAGCCAAGATAGTCGATATTGTTTTGAAAGAAAGCACATTTTTGTGGAGACAGAGTTATATTGTGTTTAATCAAAACTTGTAATAATGCTTGTGTTTTGAGTAGCATTGTATAAAAATCATTTGCACCAATTAGAAAATCATCTTGGTATGCAAATATACCAGTTATGCCTTGTTGATGAAGTTCATCAATTACCTTATCAACACAATTTTG
The DNA here is from genome assembly GCA_947359465.1 of Metellina segmentata. Lineage (NCBI taxonomy): Eukaryota > Metazoa > Arthropoda > Arachnida > Araneae > Tetragnathidae > Metellina > Metellina segmentata. Next base: position 134,731,066 of record OX375874.1, on the reverse strand, counting down.
AAAAATGGAGGATGCAGTTTTTAAACCAAAAGGAAGACGTCTATTACAGAAAGATCCAAACTGAGTTGTAAAAGTGAGAACATCTTGTAAATTTTCAGGTAAGTTAATTTGCCAATAGGCTGAATGTAGATCGCACATGGAAAAATACTTGAATTCAGATATGTCGTTTATGATAGATTGAATTCTTGGTAGCGGATAACTTGAGCTCTCCGCAACTGTGTTTAAAAGACGTAGGTCAAGTGCCATGCGATATGAAATTTTGTCATTTTTGTTAGCCGGATTTCGTTTTTTTTTTAACAAGTAACATGGGACAACCCCAATGAGAAATGTTACACTGAACTATTCCAGCTTCGATTAGGTCATTTAATTGACTTTTAACTTCTTCATGTAGTGCCTGAGGGATTTCAAAAGGTAAAGTTTTGATTGGATTGTCGTTCCTGAGGGATAATGAGGGAACAACAAGATCTGTACAACCTAAAGTCTGTAGTGACTTGGAAAAGGCAGAGGAACTATTCATCAGTAGATTAAGAAATTTTTGTTTCTGAGACTCATCTAAATGTTCCAACTTAAAATTGTATTCTTGAAGATCAGTTTTTCTTTGTGCAACAACTTCTGCGGATGCCGAGATTTGATGGCATGTTTCATTGCTTTCAATCGCATTGTCCTTTTCTATCTTACCCTTTTCACAAATTTGGATTTGTTTTGAAATATTCCCTATCCACGTGTTTTTGTTTAAGTGCATCGGTGCTTCACCAATATTTGACATTATGGTTATGAAATTGCCCTTTTTATTTACTTCATTAATTGAAGGAAATAGTTGAATGTTTTTGTTTTGAAAAGTGGGTGTAAACAAAACATCATGTTTACCTTTGTTAGAAACCACAAAGTTAGAAACGTTAACCTGAATTTGTATAGATTCTTTGGGAGGTATAACAACTTTCTTCGAAAGATAAACAGGATATACATCATTATTTGATTCAGACTGTTCAACCATCTCGTCCTTGTCTTGGTTTATTAAAGGAATTTCAAAATTGTCAAATTTTGCTTTTGCAAGTTTGGAATCAATTATTAAGTTGGTCTTAGAAATAAAATCATAGCCAAGAATTCCGTCAAAACCTTCCTGCTGGAAGTTAGCAACATAGAAAATGTTTTAAAATTTTGTTTTTCAATTTTGAAGGAAATTTCAGTACACGAGGAAAAATTTAATTCAGAGTTCACCGTTTTAATTTTAACAACTCTAGAAAGAAATTTAACTTTGGCAATTGTTTTGATTTCTTGAAAAATGGTACTATGTAAAAGACTGATTGAACTGCCAGAATCATGCAACATACAATAATTATACTGTCCAAACTGAATGTTAATGACAGGTAACTGCCCCTTGTCAAATACATTATTGATAAATACAGTTTCATTTAGCATGTTATCCTCTTGACTGGATACATTATTTTGCACAGAAAGTCCATATGGTTCATAAATTATTTTACAGTTTTGTTAGACATATTCATTTTCTCGGTAAGTATTTTGTTTATTTGTATTTGTTGCGAGTCGAAATTCCTGATATTTGGTGATTGTTTAAATGTTCTATCAGAGGGCAAAGCATCACCTCCTATTGTCCTCTGTTCCCGTTTTAAAAACCGAGCATTGTTTACATTGGGACCATTAAATCTGGGACATGGAAAATTTGGAGTTCTTGGAACTCTACTTTGACCTGGGTATCTTCCATATGCGATGGGAAATCTCGTTGCTTGAGTGTTGTTTGTTGCTAGGTAATTCCTGCATACACTCATAGTGTGTCCAGTTTTCCCACAAAAATGACACGTGACAGCTCTCCTGTTTTCATAAACAGCTGAGGAGTGTTGCTGCCCTTGGTTTGTGTCACCTGTGTGACTGGAAGTGATTTTTGTGAATAATTCACAATCTGACAGAGCATGATTACCCTTCTTGCACAGACTACAGTTCTGAATCGCATTTCTCAATTCAATTGATAACCTGTCAATTTGACCCTTTAATTTGCATATTTCCTCACTTTCCGCTTTTTTGTGCAGTATGCCGAAATGCATGAACTGGTGCTACATTGTCATACATTGAAAAAATCGCCTGTGCTGCACTGACCAATTCATCGAATTTGGTAGTATCTAAATGAGCCACTTTCTCTCTGATTACAGATGGGATGGCATTCAAAAACTGTAAGGACTTAATTTGATTCGACTCCTTGGAGTGTGAAACGAATGGGTATGCCTTTGCAGCTAATACTTGTATTTGGTAGCCTAATGACTTCATTGTTTCATTCTGAAACATTTGCACAGTTTGAAAATTTTTGATGAGCACTGTTGGAATTTGTTCTTCCATAAAAAATGCCCGAATTTTGCTACGGGCCTGGTCGAATGTGTCTATTGTAGCACATGATGGATTATTTGAAAGCCATTCTTGTGCAGCTCCAGTAAGATTGGATTTCAAGAAACACAGGGTCGTTTTCTCCGTCCAATTGTTGCGATCTTTAAGGTCTGACACCTGTTTTAAGAACCATTGGGTTTTTGAGGGATCACCGCTAAAGGTTTCGATGTTGAAGTTAAATTGATTCTCCATAGTTACGTTATTTGGCATAGTATAAAAATATGTTACTCCTGATCTTAAAGTTTTCATCAGAGACCCATTAGCACATTAGATTAGCACACAGCAAATTGAAATCATCTTGAAAAAAATCACAATTACACCTTTACCGATCGAAGAAAAAAATAGGCAAATGAGGCTCTTAGATATTCAATACAAGCACTCAGTGTGACATTTGTTAAGTTATAATTAAAAATCAACTTAATATTATGATGTGTGAAAATAGTTTCACTAATCAAGAAATGTTACCAACAAAACATAAGAAATTATTACTCATATCTTTGATCACAATTTCACACATTTCAAAATTCAGAACTTATTCTAACATCATAAATAAACAAAATTGAAATGTCACATTGAGGTACTTTGATAATCAATCGCAAAAAAATTACAAGGACTGGTCAACGGCGCCATATTTTGTCGTATGACGGTATAGACGTGGTATTAAATTAAGGTAATACCGTCAGAGATTAATTTGGAAAGAACATTTGCGTTAATCGTGTTTGGCCTAAAAGGAATGATTGATAGTGGTATAAAAAGAGTTGACAATAACCAGGAGTCCTTTTTGTGTAGATGGTTTTTGCAGAAAGAGAATCACCTAGGAATGAAAGAAAATCAACATACCTGGAAAGATGAGAAAAACACCATTTTCATATTAAATCCTCTTTTGATTAAAATTATTTTTGATCTCCAAGCCCATCTAGCGCGTTTGATGAAGGGCGGAAGGTATTAGAACATAAAAAAAATTAAACAAAAAAAGGGGAAACTGAGGGAGAGAATTAGGTTGAAAACACCACAATGGCTTCCGAATCAGGCGCGGTATTCACGCGCATTAGGTTATCGCCTTTTACCGGAGAATCCATAGTCGTTCTCAAGCGGGAATCGGGAAGGTGCGTAAGTGTCCGTGTGTCTCCAAAATTGATGTTCCATCCCTTTATAGGTTCTGTTTTGTAGAGATGAGTTGAGAGAAAGCCTGTCTGCTTAATGTGCTCAGAAACATTTCTTGTTTCCCTCTGTCATGTTCAGGTGCAGATTTTCCTTCTCCCAACCCAAGAAGAAGATCTCTCTGGCATCTTAATGGGTTTGTTTTTCACAGTTCTTCGGCCAGGAAGCTTCTTGTTGCACCCCTACACTGGGTTCAGCGACTTGTTAACGGCTTTTTGTGGGGGGTTGTGCGTCCATTGCAGACCGAGATTGCAGGGGTTGTGTCCACGAGGTAGACGTACACTGACATAGGTCAGTTATATATAAAAAAAATGTGCAATGTCACATTTGCTATCCCGAGATTATGCAGCCAATGAAGCTCTATGGCTACTGTTCAATTAAAAGTATTTAAATTGCAACAATGTTTAATTGACTTATATACACCATTTTGGCTTTAAACAACTCTAATAATAATAAAAAATTTCGACAATTTTAATGTATTGTGTCCCCCTTGACTTAAATTGCCGATGCATTCGTCTAGCTTCTTGATAAAAAGGTTCATGGTTCGAATCTGGATTAAGGCATGGATCATTATCCAAAGGAATGAGTATAGCCTCTATAAATGGGCTGTGCCTACAATTTATGGTTTCTATGAGAAGTGTAACAGGGGCCCAGTAGGAAGCACCTTTCATCGTGAAGTGGTTCAAAAATCTGCCGGTGTCACAATGAATTGTGTTCGATGTTGTGGTCATAAGGAAAATATTTAATTAAATATCGAAGATTGTACTAATTTTCTTTCGAAACCAATTCAAAAGGGAAACAATTTCTAAACTATTGTGGGGCAGCAGTAGCCTGACCGGAGAGTCGCAAGTTCGAATCTGACCGAGGACCGTCGTGTACAAAGGCGACTGTTGCATGTTAAATTTGTCATGGCCTCGAATGTCCTTGCATTGACGGGATGCGGAAGTTGGGAGAGTGGAAGCTCAGGTGCTTGCCTTGTCATCTGACCGTGGTTCCAAACGACATGGTGCGACATCGGCTCAAATACATTAATGTTCTGAAAACATCGATGTCGCATCCCTGCTTTTCAGACCCTTCACCCTTGGCCACTTTGATCTAAAAGTATGTTCAATTTGCTGATTATAAAAATTATACTACTTGGTTATTTATTAAATTTTTATAACAGTACTTTTTTCATTTAAAAATAAAACATCGATGTTTCAAAAAATCATCTCCCATACATTGATGTCGCATCCCTAAGAGGAAGTTGTAAATGTGGCTTGTGTATTTTATTCAGTAAACTGACGGCACTTGCTTTTATTGCAGATTTCATTGTTGTGTCCTATGCCGACAGTACTGAGGTATTTCAAGTCGATGAATCAATGCAGAGAGTACAGTTTCCCGGTATTGCTGAGCACAGAAATACTATCGCTTGCAGAATCATGAAGCATGAGATCCTAGTTCATGTAATGCATACTAAACTACTACTGTATATTCCTATTGAGATGATCTGAAATTAAACAATTTGGCATTTCGATACACTGTATAACAAAAAAAATCAATGCACCAAGAAGGAATCATCCGATTGCTTTGAAATTTCGTATGCAAAAATGTTTTGACCAAATAGTTGTTCTTGAACTGTTGTTAAAAATTTCTGCTGCATTGCGATTTAGGATACCTTTCAACGACTGAAAAAATGCCTCTCCGCAGGATTCGAGCTTCATTACGAACAACTTTCAGAGTTTGAAAGAGGCAGGTTGGGCAAATCGGAGAATTGCTCGTCATGTGAGTCGAAGCGACTGCATCTGGTAGGGAATGTTGATGATGTAGTCCGACAATTGGAGCAAATTTGGCAAGAAATACCGCAGGAGACCATCTGGGAGCTTTATCGGTCTATGCTACGCTGTGTGGCAGCTTGCGTCCAGGCTAGAGCTCAATAAGGTCAACACCTTATTGAGCTCGTTACTGTAACTCTGAAATAAATCATTCAATTGTTCTGAAATGTTAATAATTTTCTATTCTGTACATAATTTTCCTATCCACCAATTTTTGTCTCCATCTGAGAACTCCTTCTTGTTGCGTCGATTTTTTTGTTATAGAGTGTATATTTTTTGTTTGGTGTTAAATGCACAATTAAAAAAAAATGTTTTCATAAAAGTAAACTATTCACCAAGCATTTGAATCAAATTTGAATTTTATAAGTGTTATAAATATTACTTTTAGAGATAGAACTGAAGAATTCTACACTTTTCTTAAATTTTTTTGTAATACGTCTTAATACGTTTACAAATTCCTGTTTATAAAACAAATTTTACTATGCATTGCCAAATGATTTAGTTTAAAACTGTCTCTAAAAATTTTGAAAATGATAAAAATAATGATTGCATTTATTTTTCTATTCTCTAGATGTTTTCTTGACCTACTTTCATGATTCAAAATTAACAACTTTGGTAATTCAATTTTATTGAATTTCAAACTACTATGGTGATTTAAAATTATTTCCAGGGTTGAGTTTTGTATTCTTATATAAATACGAGGATTGTTTCCAAAGTTCTGTGAATTGTGATTTATCTGAAAGAGTATTGGAGTTTTGTTAAAAGGTTTAACTATAAAATATTTCTGTAATGCAGAATAATACAGCCAAGAGAACGTCTCAATAGTGATTAAGTATAGCTTATAAAAAAAGTGGTTGATACTTTAGCATCACTGCAAAGCATTCTTTAAATACGTAATTACTTCCAAAAATAAAAAAATATCGCATTTTGAACTACGAATGTTTTTGACTCAAGGTTGCCATCTCGAAAAGGGTTTTGCGGAAGACCGGTCGAAGGGAGCAACAGACTACCAGCACTGGAGGGTTACGAGTTCGAATCCAACCCAAGACCATCGTGTATAAATGAGATTGGTTCACGTTAAATCTGTTGTGGCATCAAATGTCTGTTTGTTGGTATGATGTGGAAGTTTGGAGAGTGGGGTTGCCAGCTCAGGTTTGGCCTTGCCGTCTGACCTTAGTTCAAAATTACATTGCGTTGTCCTCGTATCTTTCCCTTTAGGAAGGTTCCAGGATCATCGGCACTAACCAGTTACGACGTCCCCAAAGATGTTTGGGGCGGGCATGATGCAATGGGTTTTCCCACTTCACTAGCAATCTGAGTTGTTGGTACAAGCTCTTTTCCTGTGACTTATCCGTAGGTGTATTTCCCTTTTCTATGTCAGTAAAACCTTGTACGTGCCTGTCCCATGTTGTCTGCCTTGTGTTCTGGTCAAATATGGTATCGCAACTGCTCATGCTTGCGTATCTGTTAGACACTCGAGTGAAAATGTAGTTAATACGTACTTGGCATTGGAACACTTGTTATTCTCTAGGTTTGTCACGGGATGCACGCCAACCAGCCGGTATAGTGGTTAAGGTGTTAGCCTCTAGATCGGAAGGTCCGGGCATGGATGTTTTTAAGCGTATGGTGTAGAGGCGGCTGGTGCACTTTCAATTTGTCGTGGCCGAAAGTCCTCGCGTTGGGTTGGCGTGAAAGTTTGGAGAGTGGGGTGCCAGCTCAGGCGTTGCTTCGTCATCTGACCGTGGTTCAAAATGACGAGATGTTGTCCTCGAATCTTTCCCTTAAGGGACTGATCCCGGACCGTCATCAATAGCCTGTTGTGTTGCTCTAGTACGACGTTAACTAAAATTACCAATTTACTCGGGATGCACTTTCTTGTCTTGGGAACTATGTTCTGATTGGTTAATAAAGCGCAGTCCGTTAGTGCAGTGCTCCCCAACCTTTTTATCGCCGCAGACCTGATCAACGTTTGAAAATTTTAACGCTGCCCTCTGGGGGGGGGGCTTTTTTGATTGTTCACATTTTAGATTGTTTTGATTTAATAATTTTAACTTAATTGTATTTAAACATTCCTGCAAAATAAAATACAGTTACACCAAAAAATGAATGTAAAGTTATTTAACATTTTAACTCACTAAAACACTAAATCAACGAGAACCCTGAGCTTGTTTCTTTGCAACGAGACGGTTTCATCTGGGGGTGATACGAGACAATGACACCCGAAGTGTGTTGCTTATTTCCAGTTTATTCCATTGGTTTGGTTGTTGTCACTGCAGAAAACCCCACTTCACACAGATAGGTTGTCGGAAATGGCAATATGGATTTAAGTGCTGTGGCGGCAATCTCATGGTATTCCGCCATGACTTTAATTCAGAAAACCAGCAGAGTTGTTGTCTCGACGTAGTTTTAAGGCCGCCTTCATTTGCAATCTCCAGCAGTTGATCTTCTTGCACATACATTCTAGATTCGCCTGATTTATTGACAAATGGGTCGCGGATCCATTCCTTACTAGTTTGTGGGTCTTTTGTGGTTGGGAAGTAGCGCTCGAACTCTTTCGATTTTCGAGTAGCGCTCGAACTCTTTTCGATTTTCGAGTAGCGCTCGATCGTGCACCAACTGGGAGAATGAATGTTTAGGCTCAGTCTCGCCTAAAAGACATGTCCAAAAGGTCTACATGTCCAAAAGGCCTCTGTTCACGTGCCGTCCCCACAACTTCAGTTTGGCTTTAAATGCAGCTACTTTGTCTGCCAACTTGAAAACAGCTGTTACATTTGTCAAAATTGGAAAATAGAGATATACAGAATTCAGAAATCATAATTGAAGCTCTAGTAACAACAAATTTCAAGTTCTGATTTACCGCCTCCTAATTTGAGTGGACATTTCATAGATAATAATCGCACAAACCCGAGAGAAATGCACCACAATAAATAAAATGGAAATAATTTAATGTTCCTTCGGCGGCCCGGTACCATTTGATCCACGGACCGGTACCGGTCCGTGACCCGGGGGTTGGGGACCACTGCGTTAGTGGATTGACTCGATGCCAAACGCACTATAAAAGTTGCCCCACCCAAGGATGTTAGGAATGTTTATCAGCATAATTGAACTGCTTGCTTAATACACACGTCTTTTTTTAAGTGTTAATTTTTCAACTACATAAGGTTTCGGAAATTGCCGAGCTATTGTTTTCATTCTATGCAAAGAGTTGTTAAATGGGCAACCACCACATGTTTCTCAAATTGTATTGGTTCAGTACTTAATTCAGGCAAAAGAGCTGCGAAATATCGGATATCTTAATAGGTTTTCCTACATAAGAGGGCTGCGAGTTCGATTCCATCGAAAGGGGAGCTGGTGCACGTTCAATCTGTCATGACTGTCATCTGTGCCAGATCAGGTGTGACCTTGGCATCTGACTGTAGTTCAAAATGACATTTGACCTCGGTTCTCCCCCTTCGGGTTTGATCCGTTCATTAAAATACCATACCATCTCTGAAAGATGTCTCTTATTTAAATAAAGCGTGATTATTTCTTTTTGTTTGGTACTAGGTTTCTAAATGCGAAATATCGTTTAGAAGCATCTCCGAAGGAGTTCAAAACAGATGGAAAGCAGCACCGACACAACACATTGTTGCGTGTGCCATCAACAGCGTTCAAGCCATCCTCGCCTTATCCACGGGAGTCCTGGTCTACTCCGAAATAAATAATGAAGTAAGTAGACGGCCGTATTTGTTCCTTCGGATGCTTCGACTTTTCGAAACAGATAAGGAATTCATTGCTGTTCTGAATGTAATCTTTAACTGCTATTGTAGAAAAATTGTCTCATTGCTGTGATGAGGTCTTTTCTTTCATCTCTTACTTTAAAATGAATCAGACTGTTGATGTTAGAATGCCTGAAATGGGCACAATTATTCGTTATATTTTCATGATTTTCTCTCGTACCCGAATATTTGGGTTAAATCAGCATACGTGTTTAATCGTTTTCACAGTACCTATAAGTGTTTGTAGACAAATTTAGTTCCACGAAAAGAAGTAAATAATGCAAAAATTCAATGTGGGATCCAAATAATTTGAGTTTCTTATGACTCGAATCATTCGAGGAGGTTTATTTTCTTGAAAAACAGAATTGGTAATCCTGTCTAAAATGTAGTGTTAACAAAGGTAAAAAAAGTTGGCACTCTCTTCACTGCTTGCGTAAAATTTTTCTGGCATGCTTTTTTCTAAGCATTTGTTTATTTTCATGTATAAAGTTAGATGTAGTTTTGTAAAAAAATCTTCCTTCCTGCGTTTAAAAAATAACTGGTGATATGTTAGATTCAAGTCGTTTTAGTTTCAGTTCTGTATTGTAGCATCGGACATGTTTTCCATCCTTTTGTTAAACGTGTAAATAAGTGTAGAAAATCTATTGGATTGTGGTTTGATTTGTTTACGAGGAAATGTACTGCATGCCAGTGCCTTTAGAACTTTTGTCTTGTGATATTTTACTCGAGATTGATTGTTCTCAACTGGTGAGAAGGTCTGTGTTTCACACAAGAGCCGCGGTGGCCCCGTTAGAAAAGTAACAGACCGACAATCGGAGGTTGCGAGTTCGAATCCGACCATAGAATGTCATGTTCAAAGGGGGACTGGTGCACATTAAATCTGTCATGGCAACAAGTGTCCTTACATTGGTGTGACGTGGAACAGTGGTTTGCCCTCTCAGGCATGACCTCGTCATCTGACTGTGTTTCAAAATGACGTGGCGGCGTCCTCGGTTATTTCCATTCAGGGGTCGATGCCGACCCTGAGGCCCGTTGTGTTGCTCCAGTGCAATGTTAATAAAATGCTTACATACCCCCCACCCCACCCCACAACTCTTTCATGTTGCCGTAGTGTGGAAATTTTGGAGAGTGGGGTGCCAGCTCATTTGTGGCCTCGTCATCTGACCACGGTTAAAAATTACATTTTGTTGTTCTCAGATCTTTTTTTTTGGGGTGTCAATCCGAGACTGTCGCCGATACCCAGTTGTGTTGCTCTGGTGCAACATTAATTGAAATACCAACCTGTGTTTCATGCGCAAACCCCATTAGGTGAAGATTGGTACAAGTAAATCTTGTTAGATATAGAGTACCCTACAATAATGGACCGGATGCCAGCAGATTTGCATAAAATCCTACTGCTTGTTTGTGGGGTGTTTTTCGTAGTATGGCCTGGGACCTTTGCATGTTGTTCCTGCTCAATTGAACGGCAAAACGAATATTTTGGACGATCAGGTTCTTCCTACGCTCTGCAAATTTTATGCAATGGACGAACATCGCGTCATTTTGTACCACGGTCAGATGACGAAGCAACACCTGAGCTGGCACCCCGCTCTCCAAACTTCCACACCACGCCAACTTGAGAACATGTGAAGCTACGACCTACACTACCCTGCAATAATGGACCAGATGCCTGTGGATTTGCATGAAATCCGACTACTTGTTTGGGGGTAATTTTCGTGCTATGGCCTGGGATCTTTGTCTGTTGTTCCTGGTCAATGGAATGCCGACGCTTACACAAACATTTTGGACAATCAGGTTTTTCCTACGCTCTGACAATTGTATGGAATGGATGAATGTTACTTTCAGGACGACAACGCTTAGTGTCGTGTTGCAGGCTCTGTCAAGCAGTGGTATTGAGATACGGATGTAAAACGTCTACCCTAGCATGCTCAGACCCAAACCCTGTAGAACATGTGTGGGACGCGTTAGAGCAACCCTTACGGACCAGGGAATCACGTCCGAAATGTACAGATGAGCTGGCGACATTCTCGCAGCAGGAATGGACACAAATAGCCATAGATGTGTATCAAAACCTCGTTCAAAGTATGCCCAGAAGGGTTGCTAGTGTCATTGCAGCACATGGGGGACCACCCCCTTATTAAAGCGTGTATTCTTTTCCTTATACCACTACATCTTGCTTTCCGGATCATTATTGTAGGGTAGTGTACGGTCCATTATTGTTGATCTATGCTTCAGCCATTCTAAATTGTATCCTTTGTTCATATGTTCGATGTTATATTTGTAGAAGTGGCAACACAAGTAAAATTTATTCATTTTTTAATGATGTGATATTTAGTGCTTAAGCTGTTTTCTTTAGTCTTTCATACTTGTTGTGATGTTGTCATGTAATACTTAAACGTGAAAAAAATCCCTCCTTTTAAACATAGAAAGATTCTCTTTCCTGCCTACCTTTGGAGTGTTTTTTTTTTAAATACTTTAAATTTTCACTCGATTTGTACTTTATACCATCAAATACTTTAAAAAACTATGTAGAATATATAAAATAGCTAAATATTAATTTTAGTTTTCATATTTTGGTATAAATTATGCATGAAAATTTCAAAATAATAGCTTTTACGCAAAACATCATAACTCAAATTTGTGTGAAGGAATTTTTTTTTGTTGTAAACTTTATTATTCTTTAAAAACATGTTTCAGGACATTCACTATATATATATATATATATATATATATATATATATATATATATATATGCCTAAATCTATTTATTAAAAAAAGTTACAGCACTAAACGCAAAGAGAATTAAAAACTGACCGAATTTTATTATATGTTTCAAACTTTTACTAATCATAAAATAAAATATATTACACCTAGAACCAAAAAAATAGTGGAACTCCTTATTTATATCCTATAAAGTATTCTATCAAAATTTCATATAAATACACTTATAATATTTTGAGTTATGATATTTTGCAAAGAAAAATGTCAAAAATCTGATTCCGAGAAAAACACAAAAGAATTAAAAGATATGAACATACCATTTATAACACTATATTTAACTTCAGAATCCTCCTTTTTGGCAATGCTCACCTTCTTTTTCATTCAAAACATTTATTTTTTTTCTTTCTTAACGCTTTTAAAATTTTTCTACGCTTCTGAGCAGTAAATGTACCATGATTTTTAGAATCTCGAATCTGACTCTGGTCTAATATTTCACATCCTTTCTCGGTGAAGTAACCAGGACTTAGGATGTTGAGCCTTTTCAAAACACTTAAACACCCTTTGTACCCATCATTGAACTGAATAACCGCATCATATGCTCCTAATTTAACAGTTTTCAGGCTAATGAAAACCTCTTAAAAACCTCTGTTTAAAAACACCCATCAATAGTTCCAAGTCAATAACTCTGTTTCCATAGCCAGGATCACCGATTTTGATGTTGGAAATGGATGACTGAAGTTTGGTTGAACTAGCAGTCTCTACAGATTCTAAAGAACATTCGTTCTTCTTTCCGTTTGTAAAGCGGTTCCCTGTAAATCGTGACTTTCTCTTCCTAGCGATACTTTTTGGCATAATAGCAAGATAAATTAATATCAAAGGATTTATGTAATCGCAATTGAAAGCTTTGATAAACAACAGAAATCTCACATGAATTCTAAATGTAATCATATTCTAAACACAACTCTGTTCATGTCAGTTATCTGTATAAAATAGTGTTGCCAGATTTATTTGAAGCATATTAAGTATTTCAATGAACAATAATCTCACCTATTTTAAAAGGATTTAATGCATATTAACAATTTAGAGTGCTTAAATTGACTTTTTACTCCACTTTCGTCAGCACAACATTAGTTTCGGTTTCAAAAACTGCCACCGCTTCAAATTAAAATACCTGTAACTTGGGTTCTAGGTTAGATAAAAACAAAAATTAAACTGATTTGGAAAGCTAAAAATATGCTCTTTAAAATACAATATAAAAACGAAAATCGAATTTTTGACCCAAAACGACGTTTTAAAGGTAGGCAGGCACCTACCATCAAAATCCAACAAATCTCAGTGTAAAAAGCCTGCTTTGAACTTTTTCATTTGTCTGATAGCTGAAGTGTTCTTTCAGTCGAGAGAGCTCTTAGGACACAGGGTTGTTAAGAGAGTGTTGTCACGAGTGCAGTGCATGGCGTTGTCCAGTTCCGATGTCGTCTCGGGGAGAGCTGCGTTCCTCGTCGTCGGCCTTGAAAACCGGTTGCTTCGTGTCATGAGCTTGGATTTGGAGGTGAGTTGCTCTTAAAATGAATAAAATCTTTTCCAATATTCATTTGCTTACAAAACCTACTAATAAATTATATTAATAGCCCAAGAATACAATTTGAGCAATGCTGATGGTCAATAAATGAGAATTTTTTAGCTTCACCTTTTCCTTCTGTCTCAAGCAACCTGATCAACAATAACAGTCAAAATATTTGATTGGAAGAGAATGAAGCAATTCCCATGAATTGATATTTATATTCATTCCGGATTACAAACTTTACCAGATTTTGAATTATTTGCATATTTTTTGTTAAAAACTTAATCTCCCCCCCCCCTCCCCACGGCGAATTATGTGTTTGCAATAGAAAAATAGCAGATATATAAATAGGAATAATTTCTAAAAAAGAAAAAACCTTTTTAATACAATGCAACAAATTTTACTTGCAAAACTTCACATTTTTCTGTGTGGTATTTAATCTGAACATGTCCATTATTTTGCTTTGTTTCATCCATTAGGTCTAGGTTTAACTTATTGTTCTTTACAAATTGTCAGAAAGATGTAAAAAAGTGAGAACAAAAAACACCGGATTTCAGACGTCTGAATTTGGGACTTTGTACTATATAACTTCCTAAAATATTTAATTGATATTTTATTATGAAAAATACTTTATATTGAAAACAAATATGCTTGGATTTGAGAGAATATGTACTTTTTGAACTGAGAAACGTCATACTGAGATTTCACTGTATAAGAACCGTTTACAGTAGCATCCAAGATTAAACAGCTCCATCGAGCAGGGGGGAAATGAACTTGTGTTAAAATGAAATATCAAAGTATAATTTTATTGTTTTGAGTTATTGGTAATATACACTCTATAACAAAAAAATCGACGCACCAAGAAGGAATCATCTTATTGCTTTGAAATTTCGTATGCAAAAGTGTTTTGACCATATATGCAAATGATTAAAATTTGGTGTTCAATGAATGAATAGTGCGATCTCCAGCGCATCGGAACTGCGCATCCAGCAGATGTATATAAGGAGTTGTTCTTGAACTGTTGTTAAAAATTTCTGCTGCATTGCGATTTAGGATACCTTTCAACGACTGAAAAAATGCCTCGCCACAGGATTTGAGCTCATTACGAGCAACTTTCAGAGTTTGAAAGAGGTCATATCATTGGATTGAAAGAGGCAGGTTGGGCAAATTGGAGAATCGCTCGCCATGTGAGTCGAGGCGATTAGAAGATGCTGGCAAGAGTGGGTGGGCAATGGCAGATTTCAGCATCTTGATGTTAGCGGTCGACGTAGGGCCACAACAGATCATGAGGACAGAGTGATTGTCAGATCAGCTGTCACAGCGCCTGATTCATGGCTATCAACCATCAGTCGTGCGACACACACACGAGTTTCCACCATGACCATTCACAGACTGCTGAGAGAGCGATATCTACGCTCGTACCAACCTTTACACCACCTGCCACTCGCGCCTGCACACTGTCGAGCCAGATTACAGTGGTGCTTGGTTCGATCAGGCTGGAATGATGCTGACTAGGGACGTATAGTCTTTAGCAACGAATCCCGCTTCCAACTGTTTCCTGACGATCATCGAAGACGTGTCTGGGGACTCCCAGGGCAGCGTGCCGATCCTGCTTTCACTATTGCATGCCTCACGGGCCCTCAACAAAGAGTTATGGTCTGGGGTGCCATTTCCCTTGATAGCCGGACCCCTCTGGTCGTCATTAGAGGTACACTTACTGCACAGCGGTACGTTGACGACATTCTGAGACCTGTTTTGCTACCCTTCCTTTCGCAGTACCCTGGGCTTATTTTTCAGCAAGACAATGCCAGAGCACATATGGCACATGTTGCTGTGAACTGTCTTCAAGCTTGTCAAACACTTCCTTCGCCAGCCAGATCACCAGATCTCTCTCCCATCGAGCATGTCTGGGATATGATGGGAAGGCGACTGCATCTGATGTTGCGAATTGTTGCGATTGATGCGAATGTTGATGACGTATTCCGACAATTGGAGCAAATTTGGGACCATCCGGGAGCTTTATCGGTCTATGCTACGCTGTGTGGCAGCTTGCATCCAGGCAAGAGGCGGGTCAACACCTTATTGAGCTCGTTACTGTAACTCTGAAATAAATCATTCAATTGTTCTGAAATTTTAATCATTTTCTATTCTGTACATAATTTTCCTATCCACCAATTTTTGTCGCCATCGGACAACTCCTTCTTGGTGCGTCGATTTTTTTGTTATAGAGTGTAGTATTAAGAGGAACTAAGTTCTTAAAAATGTTGAAGCATTTTTATTTTTCACACTTAAAAATGTGTATAAACCTAAGACTCCTTAAAATTTTTGAAAGAACTCGTTAAATTCTCCGTAATTTTTATTAAAAAAATTCTATATGACCCCTTTCCTTTCCTTAAAAAAGAATGCATTAACTATCACCCACAACTCAGTACAGTGTCTTATGTATAAGGAAATTTGGAGAAATAAGTTATTTTGATCAGCTCTGGTAAAACAATCCAAGTAATTACAGTGCTCAATACACCTTCCAGCTATTCCAAAACCACGCAATAATGGCCAATTGAAGTATAGTTATAGGTAAGCAAAAAAATTTTAGATTTCTGAATTTACTAAACTAAAATATGGTGTATCAAACATAGAACATTGCATCAACATAAGTTGAATCCATTTTATGCGAACTGGTACAAACACGAGCCTGAAATCGAACGGACAGACAGACTTTCGCAAACAAATCCAGTCTCTAAATGAATGTTCTCACAGTATGCAAAGTTTCATGAGTATATATCGAACCATTTAGACCTAGCACGAGCACACACAGACACAGATTTGGCATCAGAAAGGCTAAAAACGGATTTAAAAAAATAGAAATGGGTCAAGAGAATATTCAATTTACAATACATTCTTTTACTTATATAGATAAAATGTTTTTTTTTTTCAAAGAAAGATACGTTCAGAGCCTACAAGTAGAAATCGTTGGAAAATGCATTATAGTGTCACTGCACTAGTGATCTATAAAGTACAGAGTGGAACACCAGTGGTTGCACGAGGAGAGAAATGCTCTCAGAATGGACCTCAATAAAAAATTGTTAGTAACAATTGTCAGTAGTAATAATAACTGTTGAGATTCTAGTGAATAAGTGGCATCTCTAGGATCTATTTGAAACTTTTAAACTTTTCCAAACACGGAAGAAATGCTCTTAGAAGGCCATGCGTTAATGCATGTGGTGTTTGTTTCAGATTCTCCTGAATACGGTCCACGTAATGTTTTCCGTCCCCAGTGTTCCGACGTCCATCCTTTTCACAGAGGTCGGGGTTCGAATGCAGGAAGACGAAGGCACGCTAAGACTCTTAGTGGGATTGAAGGTGAGTTGTTTCAGAGTTGCAATTGTTTTGGTTTATGATTAATTCCTGTAAAGACCTCAAAGCCCCACCAGGGCACATCTTCAGGGTGTGCATGGGCATCACGAACTTGCTAACGATCGCCACAGCGACCCAGGTTAGATGAGCATATCAGATCTGGCACATATTTTTTTCCCCTCGAAAACTGTTGCATCCGACTGCGGACAGGTCACGAAAGGGACAAGAGTTTACTTCGTTCACAGGTGATGTTATTACGATCCAGACACGAAGGTGGATCAGTGAGTTTTGCTTTTTCTAAATTGCACATGCATTTTGTGTTACCGATTCTTTCTGTAATAGAGAAAATGGAAAACCATCATTGATCATCAGAACTGTGATGGATTGCCGACCTAGTTTGAATCGGACCCCAGAGCGTCGTGTACGAGAGGGCTGGTGCACATTCAATCTGTTGAGGCCTCGAGTGTTCTCATATTGGCATGGCGTGCAAGTTTGTAGAGCGGGGGTGCCGACTCTGGCGGGGCCTCGTCGTTGTATCGTGGTTTGAAATGACATGGAGTTGTCCTCTGATCTCTCCCTTCGCGTTAGTTTTCGGACCATCGACAATAGCCCATTGCACTGCTCCACTGTGACATTAATTAGATACCTACATCCTCACTCATTGTGCTGTCTTGTGTTTGGCAGAGCTATGACAAGTATGGCCCTCGTGCCCTTAAACCTGAAAACAACGAAGTTACAGAAAACCCTGTTATGGGGCTGTTTTTATGTGCAACACATTGAATTCATCTTTTTGAAACATAAACTATTTCGTTTTCAGGATGGACATCTACTGATAGCTCAAATGGATGAAGTTTCCGGAGCTCTGTCCACGAGGGAATGTATAAAGTTGGAATCGGAACCCGTCCATATGTCCGAGTGTAGCAGTGGAGGTCGCTGCGCTGTGAGTTTGATTTTTGTGATCTTCCAATACTCATCACACACTGCCGACCATTGAAAATGCAAAACCGCAATGGTATGTCCAATGGCCTTGAAATGTGGGGGATGCTGCTTGTTAAATCTGTCATGGCCTCATGTTGGCTTGGAAGTTTGGAAAGTGGGATGCCAGCTCGGGTGTTTCCTCGTCATCTGACTGTGGTTCAAAACTGTGTGGTCTTGTCCTCTGGACTTTTCCCTTCAAGATTCGTTGGGAACCTTCGCCAATGGCTTGTTGTGTTGCTTCAGTGCGAAATTAATTAAATATATACCTGTCTCTGTGTAAAAATAGTCTTGAAATTTGCACAATGCATGGAAGTATTGGGTCATCCAGAAAGTTCTGCATGTTTTTTTAGATAAATTCCAACAATACAGTACAGAAACATAAAAATAAATTTATTGACTCAAATAAGCACAATTTTGTTCGATGACTTTTTGCCATCTTTCCTGCAGCTGGAAAAATTCTTTTTTTAAACAAAAAATCATTAGGCTTATTTGTAAAGAAGTCTCCAAAGAATTTTGGAACTCCCGGCCGTTCAGAGAATTTTTCAGAGAAATTAAGGTTACACTCTAAAATATCTCTCTCAGTACTTTCGTAATCAGTATCATCGTAAGGCCCAGTGCACACATCCAGTTTTTCAACGTGCGGCGCTGCTGCCGCAACAAAAGTGAGGTCTGAGACACATTAGATCAAATGTATTTCAGAGTATGCAAATGTAGAGTAGTGCACGTCTACCTTGCGTGCAATTTGTACCACAGTTCCCCACAGTGCCACAGGTCACTGCACACGCTTCTCCAGTATGCAAGTACCTTGTTTTCATAAACAAATGGAATATATATAAAAATTAATAAATGGTTGTATCCAGTAAAACATCCATTCTGTTTCAAAATATGCTTTTTGTACACCAAGTAAGCAAAATAAACATGTTTTCTTTGGTAGAATATGTATCGCAAATGGCACGAAATGAGTACTTGCGTCATTTCAGGGTTATGTGTGCAGAGTTGGGCTTCCGTGCTGCAGTGTCGCCACACATTGAAAAATCTGATGTGTGCAACGAGCCTAAGTTAATTTTTATAGTGGTGGCTAAGTTTGACATACTTCATCCCCTCCAGAATTTAATGGTAACCAAATTCTATAGATGCCACCATTAATCGAGTAATTGCCCTTTTTGTTGTGAGCTTCATCGAGTTTAACGGGTGTACTTTCACATGAATGGGCAGGCAATTTTTGGATTGGGATCGTAATGGTCCTGTTTTGCTTTTAGCAACCGAGTGTTAGTTAACTCTGGAAAAGAAGGCCGATTGGCAACGAGTGGAGTGAAGCTGCGATGCGTGGCGTGTGCTGTCGCAGAGCCTCGGTTTATTGTCGAAAGTGATCGGCATCGCATTGCCAATTCGACTACTAGTCAAGGACCATCCATCGAAGTTTCCTTCGGCAACCTTGTGTGAAACAGTGCAACTTTGTCTGCCAAACAGCTCTTTGATAGTGGAGTAGAGTAAGACTGCTCTATGTGGTATTGCATCATAAGTTAATTTTTGTAGTGGAGGCTGAGTTCGTTGCAAGTCATTAGGTGAGGAAGCTTCTCTTGATGGAACCACAAAACATTTCTTGCTCAATTTCGATAATTTCAGTCATTTCATCCTTGTGCCTTACGTTATTTGTACAACAAATATGGCTTCGATACCTTGTCCTTCAAGGTTTTGCATTTTCGATGGTGTAGAAGTTATAGAAATGCTTTGTGGAAAAATCATGTGCTTGAGTATCGATCCTTAATGCAAAGATGTCAACCTGTCTGGATTTCCACCCCTTATGATTACCATTGCAATGAGGAGTGAAAGTTACTGTATTAAATAGTGATATTATTATGAAAAGTGTATCTTGAAAATAAATCATCCAACTTTCTGGAGTGTATAAAATATACTTTGTCTGCTACCCTGGAAAGTTAAGAAATTAAAAATGAAATAGAGATAGTGAAGTCAATATACTCTTTTTAAATGTCTTCACTGCTTTAAATATGAGAAATGGGCATGTGTGTCTACACACAAATCAAAGGTTGTTCAGCCACCAGTGTAATACTTCAATTTTTTTTCTTCAATACAACAGTTTCAACAACTTTAATATTGATCACTCTACATCCTTTTTGTGAATAACAATTTTTTCAATTTTTTTCATTAAAATCACTAATAGGTTCAGTTAACATAATTTCAACTTATTTTTAATTACTTTAAATTTAGAAACAATTTTTAAATAATTAATTAATAATTATTTAATTATTACATTAAATAATTCTATCAATCTGTCGTGGCCTCCAATATCCTCACTTTGGCGTGGAAGTTTGGAGAGTGAGGTTTCAGCTCATGTGTTGCCTCGTCATCTGACTGTGGTTCAAAATGACGTGTTGTCCACGGATCTTCCCGTTAGCGATCGATCCCGGACCGTCGTCACTAGGCAGCTGTGTTGCTCCAGTGTCGCGTTAATTAAAATACCTACCTATCACTTATTTTGTGCTTGAGTTGTAGTTTCAATTACAAAATTGCATAAGTAATGTATAATTTGTGCCTTTTTCTCAACACTCATTGCATCGCACCCTTTGGTGTGTGTCGCAGTTTTTCCTCATGCGAGCGGGATATGCCGAAGGGGTTGCTTTTGTTTCTGAAAACTACATTTCTCATTCCCAAAAGATTAGCACACCTATTTATGGTTGAATTCTGTTTGCAGGTGTTGATTATGTCTACCCACACTTGGCTGTACTCCTACCACGAAGACGAGACACGTCTGCGTCGATTGGTGATGGGTAGAGCCGGGAGTGCCTTCTGCTTCTCTGACCGATGGCCCGATTCGTTTGTCACTGCCTCGCGAGTTCTCAGGTTGGTTTGTTCTCTGCTGTTGCCACTCACTTTTCAACTGGAGGTATACCCTACAATAGAAGCAGCGTTTACACCACTGTGTGCTGTGAATGTTATCCCCCTTTTGAGTGACCGCTGACAACGATCACCCTTTACGAGCTGTGTGCGACTGACCTTCTAGAGGATCCCTCCTTTTGTTCGGTACCCTGCCCTGCCGACCGTGAGGTGTGAACGCTTTGGGAGGAAGGCAGAAGGTCGATCTGATAATATACGCCACACAATACTATGAAAGGAAAGTGTCAGTCGTAAATGCCGCTCAAGGCTCTATCGCTCATGTTAGGTGATTAGGTAAGGGGGATTGGACATGCAGGCGAAAGCCGTTTGCGGAGACGATTAAAAAAATCTAAGCGTTTATTTGTACACTTAAAATTATGATTAATTCCTTAAAAATCCTGCACTCTAAACCCTCAGATTCAAAAAATTTTAATTTTGGACTGAGGACGAACAATTTTTTTAAGCACTGCTTCTATTTACTCAAGTCAATACGAATAGAATTCTTCGCCTTGTTTTCGTTCTGTTTCGATTCTGATCTCTCGCTAGGTGATTCGAAGCAGTTATTGTCTTATTTTAAACCTTTTTAAGGTGTCCAAAACACACCTGTGACGTCGCAGTTTGCGTCACGTTCGGTCCAATGGCGAATAGGTCTTATGAGAGAGATTAAATAGTATTTTTTAAAATAATTTTGACGTTCAACAGGTTAATGTTATAAGCCACAAACACTTTTTCCACAAAACTGCTTCAATTTACCCCGTTTTACGGTAGGTATTTTACAATAGGAGACGTATCATAATAGTTGAATAAAGAAGGGTTTCGTCACTCGTCTTCCAATCCTCTTCTGATGTTCTCCGCATATAATACATTTAAGTCTTGTCAGACTTGTTGTTTCTTGCAGAACTAAATGAAGAAATAACTACATTCATTTAATTGGACTTCAATCAGTTAAAAAAAAGTACACCCTTCCTTTCACATTGATTGACGTTGTGTGGAAGTTTGGAGAGTGCCAGCTCAGGTGTTGTTATCTGAGCGTAGTTCAAAATGATGTGCTGGTGTCTTTCCCTCAGGAATTGATTGTCACAAATAGCCGTTTGTGTTGCTCCAGTGATTCAAATACCTACCTCTCATGTTTAGGAGCAGTGCCATAACTAGGCAGGTGCACCGGCCCACTTGGAAGGGGGCCCAAAAGAGAGAGTTAATGGAAATAGATGAAACACCAGGATGAAGGAAGTAATTTGACACCCGAAGAATTATTTAAAATACAAATTTATAGTGTTCTTGACACACTATTGTCTCAAATAGTTATCAGAAATGAAAACTATCTGAAGATTTTTGTTCTCTCTATGGCTTGTCTTTACAATACACGAGTTGTCGATTGAAAAAAAATTGGTTACATATCTTGCTATTAAATATAGCAAAGATTTAAAAGGGTACAAATTCACATGTGAAATTGAAAGTTTTAAGTTTCGAGTAACTACGTGTTTACAAAATATATAGAAACTGCATCTCTGCCTACTATTCTTTAGGCTCTTCCTGATTTTGGTTTAATTGAGTCTTACCAAAATATCAATCTTGCTCTTAGAATATTTCTAACTCTTCCTGGTTTTCTATTGCTTTGCACAAGAAAAGTTTTAGCGAGTTGTAAAATTAATAAAAAAATTTTAAGATCAATTATCTCACAAGAATGATTATCCAATCCTTCTATTATTTCAATAGAATACAATACAGTTAAAATATAAATTATTATGATGATTATGATTTGCTGAACTAACACCTAATTAATTAAGAGGCCTAACTGCACAGGAATGGCTACTCTGTTGAGGAGTGTTTTTTGTGTGAAAGAAAAGGAGCTGGAGGTGATGGAAGGGATCTCCTGATTGGTGTTGCTAGGCACTGTGTTCGCTTTGCTGGGGCTCCTCATGCTTTGATATACTTGAGGGATACAATGACCATCATTCAGTAAATGAAGAGATGAATTAAAATTGAGAGTAAATAGGAGAAGATTACGATGGTTTTTGGCTGTCTTATGCCCGCACAATCGGACATAGTTCGAATCTCTGCTGCAGTCTCCATTCGTTAAATTTTCGCTTAAATTTTATTTAGAGAAGAAAAAAATATTTGATGCACAGTAAAAAAAATTCATTTTCTCTAAAACAACAGGGTTTGTACGAATTCAATTTTGAAATGCTCTACATTCCACTGCAAGAATGGATTCAAAAGCGTACCATTTCAATTGTAAAAGGATACTTCACATTGCCCGCGGTGTATTAGCTGCAAGTTCTGAAAATTTTCCCACAGGAAAAGGCTAAAACGAAGCAGCGAAGTTTAAGGGAAGCAGGGCCATCTGCATGTCCGATCCGTCTTACCTAATTACCTAACTTGAGTGGCATTTACGACTAACGTTTTCTTTTCATAGTATTGTGTGGCGTATCATTTGGCACAAGATAGATATCACAGGTCGACAGGGTCGAACAATAGGAGTAACCCTCTAGGAGGTCAGACGCTGACAGCTCGTAAATGGTGATCGATGCCAGTGGTCATTTAAAAGGGGGGATAACATCCTCCATACACAGATCTGAGGGCGGTCTCAGCAGACCCGTTTTATTTTCGGATTCAGGAATAAGACGAGAATGGAGAGGCCAAGAGACCGGACAGATCAAGCTGATATTAATGCAACGTTAACCCAGGAGTAGAGGTAATACATTTAGTACCTTTGTCATCACATGTTGCAGTTTCTATTGTGGGTCTGATTATGTCTAGAAGGTATATATACGTCAAGGTAAACACTGAAATGATGGTGGAATCTTCAATATGTATGATAATTTACACTCGAAGGTGTCTTTGGCAAAGTTTTTAAGGGGATAGATCATCAACCTCTTAAACATTCTAAGTGCTCGAAGCTCCCCATCGAGAACCCTGACATTCCTGTCTACGGAACAGAGGCTATTCACGCTCTACTCTCTTTGTGGCACAGAAATGAGGGCATGGAAATCTTAATGGACTTCAGCCGTTTCTTCAGGAGCTTGAGATCTGAAAGATTCCAAACCCCTCCGTAACCAGATATTGCAAAAATTTCGGCCGTCTCTGTATCTAGAGGGTTAAATATTGATGGAGCGTTGCGAACTAATTGAAAATCATTCTCTGTTATCATCGAAGTTGATTATTACAAATTCTTGAGGGTTTTTTTAGTGAAAGTCAGTTTTTAAAAAGATTAATGACTCATTACTTTCTTCCCTGAAAAAAAAGAACTAATTAACATTGAGACATGTAATATTCACACAATACATAATGCTTTTCTTAAAGGTCTAAAAGAGTTAAGAAAAAAGTTAAAAGATGTGTCTGAACTAGTTTTTGGGTATTCACAGATTTTTTAATCAATGGCCTAAGCGTTGGTGAACATACAAACAAATTTAAGAAGACGAAACTTCCCACTCACCATTTCATCAAGCCATTGTTCAAGCAGGTGGCTAAGCCTAAAGCCAGCTGCTGAAGGGTTACTTAAACATTGAATTGCAGAGCGAAAGTATTTCCTTCACTACATTCCAATAAAGAAGCCAAACATGATACAAAGTTGAAAATTTGTTGTTGAAAATTTGAGAACATCACTGAATGCATTATATTACACTCTTTCTTATGGTACAATTATTTTAAAAATTGGTTCATAAATAAATTCGATGCAATCAAAAGTTGGTCACACAAATTTCGTATTTTTTAGTTCGCATAGCAGGTTCTGCACGCATATGAGGGTTGTATTTTTGACTATTGTGTTTGCCAGTTATCAAATTTATCGTATCAACAATTGCCATAAAAACTATTTCTTTTTAATTGACGAGGAAAAAGGCTCACTTTTTTCCCTCTGTTCTCAGACGGTTTATCGAGAAAGTACAAAGTACAGATCGTAAATTTTGGAGATTAACACGGTTTACTTAAAATTGTACAAGGAACAAGATGCAGAAGAATTTTTACTAATGCGGGTATTAGTTTAGAGTGCATTAAGTGTTAAAGTAAAAAAAAGTGAAATCACTTGCAAAAGAAGTATTGGTTTGCTTTGCAAACCAAACGGGATTACGTGGCAATCCCTGGGGGGTCTGGGAGCAGAGGGCGAAGCCCTCGCTGTGACGTCATGGACCAGAAATTCAAATCAAGTTTATAGGAATTATTCAGATAGTTTCGCTGTCCAGGAGATGCACTCTGCGAAAGTAATGTTGGTTTGCGAAGCAACCAACGTAAGTAATGGGATTGTGTAGCAATCCCAGGGGGTTGGCGAGCGTAAGCGAGCAGGGGGTGGACCCTCCTAGTAAGATATAAAACATGAGGCACAAGAAAAATTAGAGAAGGACAGAAAAGAAAAAGATAGACTGGGAGCAGAGAAAAAAAAATTTTAAGCAGCTGGCAAAGAACAGAAAGGTGATAGAAGAAGACGAACGAAAACTTAAAATGCTTGCGTAAGGAAGAGAATGAGATATTGGACAGTGCTTCAAAGTTATTAAAGGAAGCCAATGATAGGCTCAAGAAGGCAATGAAAAATAAAGTTTTTAAGGAAGCAGCACTTGCTCAGGCAATGATTGAAGGAGCGGTAAAAGTCTCAGATGATGCTGGTCAGCAAAGACAGACTTTAAAAAACGCACCTTCTTCTATTGAGAAGAAAAAGACAAAAATAATTTCAGACTTTTTCAACAACAAACAAAATGAGACATAATCTTTCAAAGAAAAGGAAGAAATTCTTGAAGCAGTGTCAAAAATGAACAAATTAAATATCATCATTACGATTTTTTTATTTTTATGTTAATATATTTTAAATGAAGAAAATGAAAATATCCTTCCAAAGAAAGAAAACGAAAGGCTAGGGGAGGATCTTTTTATTTTCTATCTTTATACTTGAATATAGTTAGCAGTATTGTTATTTGTCACCTTTTTCTGTTTGATTAGTCACTTTTTGTCACCTTTTTGGTTAAATTAGTCACCTTTTTAGACCTTTAAACCTGTTAGGAGCCCTGTATTCTCTACTCGACTTCTGTGTTCTCTTGACAACAAGAGATTTCCTGTATCCCACCGTCTCGGTGGATACCTCCAAGAATGCTAAGGATTATAGGATTTAAAAACTCGTCTTCAGTGGGCATTTTCTCAGTTCGAGTTGAACACAAGCAATTTAATACATAGTTGCGTCCTTTGATTTGTCGAAATCGACGTGCTTGCAAATACGGATATGAACAGTTCTGTCCACTTGGAATTAATATTTCTAGTTTGGATTCGATTCCGTCTCTCGAGTCCTTGAAGAATACCAAGAAGTTTTTGAAGAAAGAATAGGATTGTATGGATGACCAAAGGTGTCTTATCTACAGATCCTATTGTTCCACCAATTCGTTTCAAAGCGCAGAACGTGAAACTTGCGATGCATGCTTCGATTGTGACGAAGTGTGGGATTGTATTCCGGATTGCTTTTAAACTTATCGCCCAAATTAATTTTGAATTAATACAAATATTGAATGTCTGAGACAAAGATGGCTACACTATTAGATCAATTTCAAAATTCAATACAAATGTGGCAGGGATCTGTATATGCGGCGTTCAGAACTAGAGTCCATTTTATAACATTTTTAGATACGTCCAGATGAAGTTTCTTTTCGTGTGTACTTTTCCTTTTCTTCTGCCATGTCTCCCAAAGCAACTAGAGATTTGATTCAAAGATGCACTCAAAAGATTCAATTTAAACAAGTTGGTGTGTGTGATTTTCTGAGTTTGACCCGAAAGCGGACTTGGTCCACTGTGGTTCTGAACACACAGGTAGATTACAATTCTCTACTGTAGTATGCTCATTCATTGTAGTACACTAATTTATTCTTTCAGAATCCTAACCATGGATGAGAGTTTGAAACAAACAATCCTGCCTCTGGATTTCACACCGAGGAAGTTTGTCGTTGATCCTGCGAGCGGAAACCTGTTCGTCATCGAGACTGACCACAATGCTCTCACAAAGAGAGCGAGAGAAGAAAAGAGGCAGTCCTTGAAAAAGGTAGCACCTTGAGTTTGAATGAATTTTATATTGAAGTGCCAATTTCAGGTGCTAAGCCTATTGTATTAGTATAATTTTGCTACTCCGAAAACTATCGAATATAGCTTATATTTAATTGTTTTGGGAAAGAAATGCATCAATGCTTGAGATATCCAGCTGAAATTGGAGTGGTACAAAAAACATTGAGGAAAATTACATTACAGGCAACAGAAAGTTTAGTTTTTATTTGGATTTGTTGAGGTTAAAATTATTATTTTTAGCCAAACCAATTTTAATCTTTGTAACTATTTGATCATAAAAGACAAAAGTTTTCTTCAAGGGAGTTCATTCTACTCATCGCATGTGTTCTATCGAGATATTTCTGAACAGTAAAAGAGATGCTGTAACCGATCAACAAAAAATGTTTAGTTGGTAATCCAGTTTCTCTGTAATGCGTTCACGTACAGCTCTCGTAGTTTTCGAGTCTCGTTAGATCTAAACATTTCTGTTGAATTTGTGATGGTTGTGTCTAAAAGGACTAAATGGGCTACATGTAAACAGAAATCATGTAATAAGTAACCTTTTAAAAGCCTTTTAACACTACACTTGGATTTAAAATCCAGGTCTAAGCTTTCAAAATACAGGGACTTCAGTATGCCTTTGATTTAAGATTATATATACCAAAATAATACAATCTATTGTATAAAAATGACTGAAATACGATCCATTCCCAAACAGCAGACAAAATGTGGTGTTAGGAATCAGATGCTGCAAAACATACGCGTTACTTAGTTCATATTTTAAATATCTGAACACAAGCGTTGTAGCTGTTGCAGACCTTTTAATTGACTGTAATGGATGTCATTTCGTTAAATTCCAGCTGAGAAATAGCTTTACTTATACTCAATTTGAAATGGAAACTAGGAAAAAAAAATATGACTGTTACAATTGTAGCAGGTTTTGCCTGTACTCAATGTGAAGTAGAAATTAGGAAAAAAATATAGCAAGTCATAAACATGTGGACTGTATTGATTTTCTTTATAAAATAATTGATTAATTGCAAAAAAACCCATTGACTGTAAAAGTTTTTATTAAACTGGGTCGTCATTTCACTAAAAATATATTTCGATGTGGTGTCTTTTGTAATGAAATATTCATTACAGGAAATAATGGAAACCGAGGAGATAGAGGACCTGGCTATCCGACTG
Source organism: Metellina segmentata (assembly GCA_947359465.1). NCBI lineage: Eukaryota > Metazoa > Arthropoda > Arachnida > Araneae > Tetragnathidae > Metellina > Metellina segmentata. The sequence goes on along the minus strand of OX375874.1, from coordinate 134,703,230 downwards.
TCCTCCCTTTACTGCGAAGCAGATTGCAACAAAAATGTCCCGCCCGCCCACGCAGGTCACGGCAGGTGGGCATCCGCAATACGCGTCGCGAACCACAAGGGGAAGGAGGTCTGCTGCGTGCCTCTGGAGCAGAACAAAGCTGCTTTCAGGTAAGGGCTGTTGAGGATTCCAAACTACACCAGGCTTCCTGCTATTCTTCCTTGGAAGTATTAGGTCATCTGGAAAGTTCTGCACGTTTGAACAAAGCAGTACAAAAACATACGAAAATTTTATTGAATCATATAAGCCCCATTTTGTTCTATGACTTATGGCCATCTTTCTGGCAGCTGGAAAATTCCTTTAAAAAAATCATTAGGCTTATTAGTAAAGAAGTTATCGAGGTGCTGTTTGACAGTCTCCAAATAATTTTGGAACTCCAGGCAGTTCAGAGAATTTTAAAGTGACCCAAAGAGGTGAAAATCTAAGGGGGCACGGTCTGGTGAATATGGGGGGGGGGAGGTGACACTAAACATCCCAACCATACTCAATAAGTCATTGTCTGACATTCAGAAAATTGTGGGACCGTTCATTGTCATGCTGGAAGACAGCACCTCGATGATGGGTCAGTTCTGGCCACGTTGTTTCTATTTCTGATTTTAATACTGACATTTCAGAACTATTTTTCGCTTATCGATCTACCTCTCGATGTTACTTGGGGAGGTTTATTTGACTTACCCCATGATCTTTTCCTTGAATTTAACAAACCACCTTCAAACTGTGGCCTCAGAAACAGCTCTATGTCCATATACAGCACACATTTTACGAGCAGTCTGACTAGCATTTTTTCCTTTCTTAAAATAAAAGAGTATAATAGAAGGAAAATGAACTTTCTGGTCCTCTATTCTTAGCACTGCAGTGAAATAAAAATGATGCCACCACACATGCTATAATTATGCAGTGTAGGCATAAAAAATGGAATTGAAACATCTACTTCAATCTAGGTCACTTCTTGTCAGCTGTAGCAAAATAGTAATAACAAAGCTAGCTTCGATTTGAAAACGCGCAGAACTTTCCAGATGACCCAATACTCTCATTATGTTCTGCTAATTCAGAATGCTGAAAATTCCTTGAAAAATGGAATCCACTAGTTCCTTCTGCACATTTAGAAGAGCTAATAGGTTTTCGCTTCGAATCTCAGTCTGGTATTAATAAAGAACTATTGGGTTGATGCAAAAGTTAGTCTTATTTTTTGACTGAGATTGAAAAAGAATCGTTTTATTTACTAAAACTTTCATTGCATGAATATGGATAGTATGTGGACGTTGAGTCATCAAAGGCACCCTCTCCCTGCACGACACCTTTTTTTTCGTCTGCCCTCGCCTGTTCGGAAATCAAAAGGCACCGTAGGTCGACGATGCTCTTTAATTTCGGCCATTTTGAATTCTTGTAAAGTTTAACAAACACTAACACCATTTTCCCCCAAAGACTCACTGGTATTCCTTCTTTCAAACAGCATCGAAACTCCACTCATGTAAAGTAGATTAAAACTTGGATTTTGCCATGCAATGACATCAAATGCCAAAAACGACCCAATAAAATAACAAATTCCAGAAGAACCCCTCACGACACGATATGATGGATGCCAGGGCAGGTACCATTATGCAGTGCACCATTTACCAGTGTTCCTCATCAGCTGCCCTGTGGTTGAAAAACACTGTTTCTAGTCAAATATAATGAAATAAATATTTAGTCACTCCACTTGGTTTTCGAAAGTTTCATCCGATTGAATGGTAAATTCTGCTGCATTTTTTTCATTACAGTCAATAAGGTTTCAGGTAAATTACGATACCTTCTAAAGAGGTTAGAAGCACTTTGAGCAAACCATAATTTATTTTTCCAGACTGTGTATGGAAACTTGATTGCATCACACTTACTTTGTAAATCTTGAATGAGATTGGAGCATTCCTCCCTGGCTGTACTTCTCTCTGTCAGTACAAGCTCTCATTGTGTGTGTCTGTTACTTGATAGTATATGTCTTGTGTCTAGTGCAGTATGGCCAAGTGGGGCCCTCGTGCTGCGAAACCCCAAAGCAGTCAACCGACTTAAATGAGAGGAGAAAAGGGAATGCCATGGATACCGTAGAATCGGTGGAATAGAAGCGCAGGGGTGAACAGAGGCAGTTTTACGTGAGAAATTGTTGCAACTCGACCCTGTTGAATGTAAAAATTTAAAAAAAAGTAGTGTTTAATCTTTTATGTACAAAGATCGATTCACCAATAAACCAAAAATGACGTCAGAGGTGGTTTTTGGAAACCTTTAAAAGTTTTTTTTTTTAAGACAGTTAACTGCTTCTAATCATCTAGTCAGAATCAAAACAGAACAAAAAACAGTTTTGTTTGCCTGTGCTGTGGAAAATTAAAAATTTTTGACCATGAGGGCTGATAGTGTAGACCACCACCAGAGTTTTAAGGTATTAATCGTAATTTTTAAGTGTACTAGAAATAAAGGCTTAATATTACTGTGAAATTTAAAACTGCTTTTATTAGCCTGATTCTGCTGTGTGTCTTGAAAATTAATATCTGTATGTCATACCTCTGTCTGTCCTTATTTGTGTTGTTTTTACAGCCTCGCTCTCGTGAATCAACGCGGCAAACAGTTCCTCTTTGTTGGATTGGCGAGTGGCATGACGTTCGACGTGGACGTTTGCGAGGAGGGCACTCTTCAAGTTTATGTTGTTTCAGGCAAGGGAACCTTGGAATTGGTTCGGGAAGTGAACGTCAAAGGCGTGCCTTGGGCTATGTGTTCGTTTGGTACAAGGATCTTGGTTGGCATTGGCAGATCGCTGAGGCTATACAGTTTCCAAAACGATAAATTAACTGTAAAGTGTGAATGTGAAGTGAGTTCCTGTCATTGATGCTATTGTTTCGCATATTCTGATTTTATTAAATGGGCCAGTGTAGCTCGATTGGAATAGCAACCGAAGGGTTGCGAGTTTGAATCTGACCGAAGACCGTCGTGTGCAAAGAGGTAGTGCACGTTAAATCTGCCTCATGTTGCGTTGTCATCAGACTGGTTGAAAATGACGCGGTGCTTGCCTCAGATAGCCGATTGTGTTGCTCCAGTGAAACATTAGTTAAGATACCTACCTGATTTATGCATCTATGTCGAAGTTGAAATTGTTAACCTTTATGCCGTGGCTCTGGTACAGCACTCGTGCGAGTACTCACAGCAAGCCGCAGCACGAAGGTCGCCTTTTTAACGCGAAAAAAAACTATCGAAACTAAAATGATAGGGCAATGTGTAAAACATCAAAAGATCGACTCATAAGCGAAGTTAAACTTTCAGAGATGAGTAAAACTGTTTTAGTTAGTTTAATAAAACAGTTTATAGTAGTTACACTATATAGTAAATAAATTTAACAGCTGGTCTTGATGATTAGGAATTGAAATTAACAGTCAATTGTAATACTCAGCAACTATTTAAATGAACCGTTAAGTGATGTTTAATATTTTAGTAACTTCATATTTTGATCTGCATGAAATGTTTTCTGTAGATTTTATTGCATCGGGTCACTCGAAAAGCTCTGCTGTTATTTTATGATAAATGCCAACGAGAAGCAGTACAAAAACATAAGAAAATATTATTAAATCAACATCAGCACCATTTTGTTCTGACTTTTTGCCATCTTTCCAGCAGTTGGAAATTAAAAAAAAAATCATTAGTCTTATTTTTAAACAAGTTATCGAGGTGCTGTTTGACAGTCTCCAAAGAATTGAACTCCAGGCCGTTCGAGAATTTTTAAGTGACCTGAAGAGGTGAAAATCCTAGGGACAAGGGTCTGTTGAATATGGGAAGTGACACAAAACATCTCAGCCATACTCAATAAATCTTTGTCTGACATTCAGTGAAATGTGGGGCCACGCATTGTCATGTTTGAAGACAACACCTCGACGATGGGTCAGTTCTGGCCGCTTTGCTTCGATTTCTACTTTTAACGCTGCCATTTGAGAACTATTTTTTTTCTGAATTTATTGTCTGATTTTCTGTCAACAATTCATAATAAACAATTCCACTGTAGTCCCACTATACACAAATCATTACTTTTTTGGAATGCAGCCCCCTCTCGATGTTACTTGGGTGGTTCATTTGTCTTACCCCATGATCTTTTTCTTGTAACATTATTGTATAGTATCCACTTCTCGTCTCCAGTAATGAGCCGTTTCAAAAAAGGAGCTTCTTCATTTGGTTTCAGCAAAGAATCGCATGCCTAAATCATCCACCTTCGAACTGTGTCATCAGAAACAGCACTATGCCCATACACAGCACACATTTTATGAGCAGTCTGACTAGCATTTAATTTAAAAAATAAAAGAGCATAATATGACATAAATGAACTTTTTGGTTCTCCATCTGACGTCGATGTTTTTGTACAATCCGAAAATCTAAACACATATTCCATCTGCATTACCATTTGCCGTTCTTTTTAGCCCATTATTACCATTTGGCAGTAGTATGAAATTGAAGTCCCACTAAGCCCATAATGTAAACTCGAGAATGTATCTAAATTCAATCCTCGGAAAGAAAAACGTTCAACAAAAGGGATTGAGTAAATTTTCTCCAAAAATGCATTAGAACTAACGACTAACTGATTTCATTGTCCAAAAAGAAAATCCGCACTAAAACTGCTGTCATTTTGATTTATGGGCATCTCACAGTGACCAGATATGTAGCTTAACATTAGCTCTTTACATTCAAAATAAGACATAATGTACCCAAACATTAGGGATAAGCTTACTAGAAGAGTTGCTACTAGCTTATGGGGAAAATAAATTTTTTGATTAAAGGAGAACACTAAATTTGATCAAAATCTTGAATTCTTTGAATCATCATTTATTAACTAAACAACTTTAAAGAATATGTGCACAAAATTTTATAGCTCTAGTTACATTATTTAGAGAGGTATTCAAGTAAGGACCGAAAGTATTTGTAACTCAAACAGCTTTTTCTTAGCTTTTTATTTTTTATAACTACAGTGAATTTAAAATGCTAAGGATTTCATTGGGATCGATGTAGAGGTATGAAACTTTTTGTTGTTGCTCATTAATAGGGCAACTTTTTTGCTGCAGTAAAAATGGGAAAAGTTGCATTTATCATTCCCTAAAGTTGCATTTATGGAAATAAAGTTCCATTTATTTTTGATACATACACTGAAATCTAAAGTAAATTATTCATTAAAAATGAAAAAATTCAATATATATTGACAATTTTAGTCGTGTACAACAGTATTATAATACATCATTCAATACAGAAGAACGTTGAATTGCTGATCCTTGGCCAGTAATTTCTTTAACATTGAAAAACTGTGCGAGCTGCAGTCATATAATGCGCTGTATCAGATAGCAGCAGCTCAAAATCCTTTCGCTGATTATTCAGAGATTTTAAAACGTCATTTCCAATGCAAACAACATTGATGATCGACACTCACCTCACAAACTCTACAGTCGATTACACAAGTTTCCTCAGGATTATCAAGAGTGCCAACCAATGTGTTAAGGTACTTACGATTTATTTCAGTTTCGTCTGTTAGGAGGAACACCTTCTTTCCATCAACTTCTTGTTTGATCCGCAATACTTCGGCGTTCGCAAAATCAGACACACGCGATCGAAGAATTGGTTCAGAGGGTAAAAAATGAAATAGTAATTTCATATTAATTAAATTTAAGCTAAATTTTAAAAAGTTGCAAGTGGTTGCATTTATGCAAAAAGTTGCATTTATGCAGAAAGTTGCATTTATGTTGCGGTTATAACTCGCCTACAATACACCCCATGAAGGAGGAATTTTGGTTTTAGTACTTTACATGCAGCGTAGAATGTGTGAAAAAAGTTGCATTTGTTGCAAAAAATTGCCCTACTCTTTAGGTTATATTCAATAACCTTGTGTATGGAATAAAAATTTGAAAAAATAGTTAATTTTTCAAAAATTACTGAAATCAACTATGGCTGCCATTTTTTTTGTTTTTTGCAGTGTTTGTAACAAAAATATTTGTAGAAAAATAAATATAACATGTAATCCTATGCACCAATCTAAAGAAACCCTTCATGGCAGGAAAATAAAAAGAACTACTGGATAAAAATTAAAATTTGCAGATGGAGTAGGGAATTCAAAACTATTGAAATATTTTGATAGTAATTGAATTTTTTAATTGTGAATGAAAAAAATGATGTGATTTCATTGCAAAGTCTTTAGTATGTACTGGATTCATGTGCACTAATACATTTTGTTGTGAATGTGGAACCAAAAATAATTGTTCAGTGGATACCCTTAAGATGATTTCAAATTGTGTCTGAAAACATTGACCTTCCATTTCAGTGTGTTGGAAACAAGATAATATCTATCGCTGTCTGTGGAAACGAAGTCATCGTCGGGGACTCGAAGGAAAATCTGGTTTATGTGAAGTACGAGGAGGAAAACAGTGCCCTGAAGGTGTATGCCCGCGATCAGGACACCTCTTTCTTGACAACCACCTGCTACTTGGACTCCAAACACATCGCTAGGGCAGACAAGTTCGGAAATATCTTCATAGTGAGTAGAAATTTTCTGTTTTGGCTAGGCACGTTGGCAATTTCGTTCTACGAATGAAATCAAATGACAACTCCTTTCGAGCAAGATTGTTTTGCACATCAAGCGGAAGCCCTAGTATAAAATAATCTAAAAAAAGCATTTTTAAAACTGCATCTTGAAGCCTTTGGTTTCCTTGTATTTAAACAGGACTTATGCATTTAAAGATTTGCTGGAATCATCCCTTACGTTTTGTTTTCTATAGCCTTGTATAAAAATGTCTAGAAAAACTGTGGTTTGAAGAATCGTATAGAAAGTAATGTCTAGAGATCTCTAGACTGTAGAAACCTCTAGAATTCAAACAAAGTTCATTTCCTTTGTTTTATGACTTTACTATAGAACTTCTCTATCGAAGTACATTTCTACAGAATCAGCTCATTTTTCTCTAGAAATACATAAAATTCGATACAGTTCTATGGGCTTCTATCGTATTAAAACAGCATTAAAATTTTGAAATAAATGTTTTCGTATTGGAATACTTACTGGCGTGTCAATAAAAGGTAATGCCAGTGCTCTTACTTACATGTGTGTTTAATCTTTCATGCATAGATTTACTGGCCACTAAAGTTGAACACCTTATAACTTTACACATGCCAGTTAGAATGCTCATTAGTAAATCTATATGTGTACTTCTACCATGGTGGTATATAGAGACTTCCTAGTTCATTTTAATCTTTATTCTGTGTGTTAATTTTCTGATTAAATAGTGCATAATGTTACATGCTTCGAGTGAACAGTTTCCAACCCAAGGGTATTAAAAGAATCAAAAGTATTTTTATTTCATCACCCTCTTATAGCACAATAAAATTTTGTAGAACTTTAGTGATATAGAACAGTGTGTAATAAATAAAGATAATTTGAATTCTTGTCCTTAAAATGATTTAGGTTGTATTAGCCTAGTTGGAAGAGTTACAGACTAGCACAATAAGAGGGTTTCAAGTTCGAATCCAACCCAAGACCTCCATGTATGAAGGGGCTGGTACACGTTAGATCTGTGACCTCTAATATCCTCACGTTGTGGTGGTGTGTAAGTTTGGAGATTGGGGATGCCAGCTCGTGTGTGACTGCGATTCAAAATGTTGTACATTGTCCTCGTATCTCATTCTTCCGGGGTCGATCCCGGACCGTTGACGGACTTCTCTGCATGAAACCACAAAATCTAATCTTAGGCCCTCGCCAATAACCCGTTGTGTTGCTCCAGTGGGATGTTAACCCTCTGAATCCTGAACCGCCTCAATCCGTACCCAAAGAGACTCTTCGACTGAGTCCTGTGGGGCGCTTAGCCGGGCGGTTGTCTTTTATAATACTGAAGCAGGTAGTTAGACGAGGGGTCTCTTGCAGTTCCTTCGGGGAACGGTTCGAGGTCAAAGGTAATCCATTGACACTTGACAGTGATGTAGTGAAGTTGCTTGGGGATAGTTTTAATGGCCAACATCGACAAGGGCTGCGGTGCCTTTTGCATTTGGAGAAGTCATTCAAAGTGTGGAAGTAACGATTCTGAAAAAATTCTTTCACACTTCTATTTTCAAATTGGTGGATTTTTCCACTAGTAAGAATGATAGAAAAAATTATAAGACCAACATTTATGATATAATTTTTTGGAAAATACGTGTTTTCTAGAACATATTTCTGAAAACGGTATAATTTTACGTAACTCCTAATATCTGAAATCTTTTTTTTTGTAGTAAAAGTATGTCCTGAATATTCATCAGCATGCAACTCAGACTTCAGAAAATATAACAATTTATGAATACTTTTGTCTTGCATTCTTTGTGAGAAATGAATATTTGCTTTACCGACACAATTCAATAGGCTCAGTACATTATGAAAAAAATATTAATACTCCGCTTTCAAAAAGCCGACTAACCGATATTAGTGGTTAAGATGTTAGCCTCTAGATCAGATGGTTCCTGTTTCTAATCCGGGTCCGGGCAGGGATGTGTGTAAGCGTATGGTGTAGAAGCGGCTGGTGCACCTTAAATCTGTCGTGGCCGAAAGTCCTGTTAGTTGGGTTTGTGTGGAAGTTCGGAGAGTGGGGTGCCAGCTTAGGTGTTGCTTCGTCATCTGACCGTGGTTCAAAATTACGAGGTGTTGTCCTCGGTTCTTTTCCTTAAGGAATTGATCCCGGACTGTCGTCAATAGCCCGCTGTGTTGCTCTAGTACGACGTAAACTAATATTCCCATTACCGCTTTCATAATATTTTGAACTGAATAAAACCCCTGTCAATCCTTACGAAACATATTGGAAATTATTCTTGTAGAGAAAGTACTTGTTACATAGGTTGTTCTTTTTCTTGCTGCCAATATTTTAATTCACTTTAAAAATCACAGTTTTAGGATTCTATAATAGATAAGAGGAAGACATTAACTAACCCTCATATTTTTTTATCAAGTGAGGTTAATATCGCTAGTCTCTAATATTTTTTTTTTACCTACTTTTGGTATTCGCATAAAAGTGAAGTTCCCATTTGATTTTAGAAAATCATTTTGGTTACTGTAAATAATAAATTTCTATATGAATATTTACTCCCCATAAACATTGATAATGTCATCGGTCATGAGTCGAAAGATGATTGAAAACTAGAAGTAAAACTTTTCCCGATCTCTCCATCGCAATAAAATTTCAGCTGTAGCAAATCGCCAGATATGACCAGTAACAAAAACAGACCAACAGCTATTCTTAACGTGCTAAAAATGTAAATAATAATTAAAATATATATCTTTGATATCTAATTTATTATGTTTTACAATTTTTCCTTTCCTAATTCTTGTTTAGAAAGCCATGCAATTTAAAATAACTTCTAACTTTTTAAATTCTTCTTAGTTTTTAAACTCCGTAGTCACTGATATTTTGAACTCTGGTATTTTCTAAGATCTTACTGAAATGATAGGCTTGTCTATGGCCATTGTAGGGTCTTCTCTAACAGCATCAACTTTAACTGAATCCCCTTTCATCACCTGACGCCCAAGACTTTGTTATACCGCTAAAGGTTTTTATGTTGGCCTTATCGTATTCTGAACTTAAAACTTGGCTATCTGAAGATAAAGAGCTTTTGGCCCAAGAACATAAAAATTCACTCGTCTGTCTAAATCTATTATTGAAAGATTGTTTACAATCAAGCTTGTAAAAATAAATTATTAGAATATTTCTCTCGTATAATTTTAGACTAATTATTTATAAATAAAACATTGTTCCATTCTAACATTTTGTTTTGACAGTGAAGAGTTAAGGCTTCATTAAGATTAAAGAAACGTGAATGCTGCAATTTTAATGTTCTATATACATAGAAAATAAAAGATTTCTCAATCTTTGATAGATTCTCTTAAGTAAATCAGATAAAAATCAGCCAGTACAAAATTTGTAATTTTTAGAGTAAAATATTATATCTTAAAATAAAAAATTATAAGTTATTGGAAAAATTTGCATTGAATAGCAATTATCAACATTTATTACTTGTAAAAGTCTAAAGTCTAGTTAAATTGAGTCTAAATTTATGGAAACAGTTGAAACCTACAATTTAGGTCAATAACTATTAGATATGATATTGCAAACAATAAGCGGATTTAATATCTGTAAACTATTGCTCAATATATATCACTGAAAGTCTAATACTTTGATTCGTCTCTGTACGATAATTTTTTTATATCACGAAGGCTTATTAGACATTAGACCGACTGAAAGTAAGAAGATTGAAACTAGCGCAAACAATTCAAAAGTATCAAACGTAAGTGGTGAGTAAAGTACGTAAGTAAAAGTGCTATAACAATTCCTTAATAAGCTGTTATAACAATAAGAAAGAACAGATCTTCAGGTAGAACCTTATGTTCATGCCAAAATTACTCATTGAATCCCCAAAGTTGTAAAAGAGTATTTGAAAGACGAAAACTAAGGGGAAAAGTATTGTTGCAAAAAAATATTTATCAACGAACGATTTAACATTAGAAAAGAAAAACATTTTCCCTAGGGTCACAAATAACCCTCTCAAGTCAAATTGCTGTGGGATGTGTTGTAAGCCATTCTACTATTGTCGTAGCGGAGGGGATATTATGTTATATCCCACAGACCAAGTTAGCAAGAAGGTATGCTGTGTCCATAGTAAAGTCTGAAGTACCACCATTAGTGAAACTCGCACAATACACTTGAAGTTTCAAGAGCTTCCTGCTTTCTATACAATGTAATAAATGTTTTAGGCAAAGCGTGAGAAACTAAATTCCACCAACCAGTGACGAATCTACAGGTGATCGGAGTTCCTTTAAGTCAAATGATTGTATGTATTCGGACCTGGGATTCAACACACAGAAAACAGGTTGTATTGTTCTCATTGTAATTCACCACTCTTTAACGGGAACAAAAGAGTTTCGAAAAGCGGTAACAACCTTTGAAAAATAACCCTATATAAGAACTTTCTTCTGCCTCTTTCTTAGATTTTAGCTATAATTCTAGTTCTTTGCTGCAAGTCTGTTATACCAGCCAGTTGTGCAGAATATTATTTCTAACATCTTGCAAGATTTCAACCTTTTGAGTTTTATTTAATTTGAAACATGAGTAAGCGGAAGAGAAATATTTTGAGTCAAGCAGAAATTGACGCAATCCTTTACGGATCTACTTCAAGTGATGATGACCTTTCAAGTGAAGATGATGACTGGCCAAGAGAGGATCACGATAATAATCAATCCTTTCGAATAGATGATAATGCTGACATTGATAATTTCTCTGTATTAGGGCAAGACATCAATGAAATTGACAATCAATCAATCGCTGTTGAGGGTATTGAAGAAGCGAATGAGAGTGATTCTCAAATAAACTGGACTACTATTATTGATAATGATAAAATAGAGGTTAATACAGGGAACTTTTGTAGTGGTCCTGTACATAACCTTCAAGTAGGATCTGAACCTTTTGAATATTTTAAGTTGTTTGTGACGAACGATATGTGTGAAACAATGAGATTAAACACCAACAAATATGCGGACTATGTACATAAAGTGAAAAAGATCACAAATTCAAAATGGAAACGCATAGAATTTGTTGAAGAAATATGGAACTTTGTATCGATTATGTTCATCATGAGTATATCTCGCTTGCCCAGATTGAAAGATTATTGGTCAACTAACCCTATCTTGGGAAATGAAATGGTTAAACACACTATGTCTAGGGACAGGTTTTTTGAAATTCTCAGGTACTTTCATTTATCGAACAGGGAAGAAGAAAAAAACAAACACAGAAGATGGATTTTGCATTATGCAGAAGATTGAACCTTTTATGACCAATTTGAAAGCTAACTTCATTGAGCACTTTTCACCCTACAGACAACTTTCCATCGATGAAGCTCTGATTAAGTATAAAGAAAGATTGGGAATAGTGCAGTACATGCCAATGAAACCAGCAAAGCGAGGTATTAAAGTTTGGATGCTATGTGATTCCAAATTGGGTTATGTATACAATTTTGAACCGTATTGTGGAAAGAAAGACAATGTACCCCGCAGTGGAAAAGGACTAGGGAATTATGTGATCAGATACTTGTGCACAAGCTTAAAGAGTAAAGGTCATCACATTTTTTTTGATCGATACTTTTCAAGTGTCCTTCTTATGCGGGACTTGCTCAAGTCTGGACAATATTCCACTGGAACCGTTATGTCAAACAGAAAATTTCTCCCAAAAGACATAAAGGAATGTAAACTGAAGAATGCTGGAGATAGCAAATGCTATCAATGCATCGAAACTCCCAATCTGACTTGTACAATTTCGAAAGACAAGAAAGAAATAATTTTACTTTCTACTGGCAACAAACACGTTGTAGAGTCCACTAAATGTAGAATTGGAGGTAATTCTGTTTTTATTTCTTGCCCAGAAACTATTAAACGTTACAATAGGTTCATGGGAGGAGTAGATCTTGCGGACCAGAAACGACAGTACTATAATGTTGCTCGCAAATCGTACAAATGGTGGTTATATATGTATTGGTTTCTCCTGAATAGCTCAATGAACAATGCCCATATAATATACATTTTAACAAATAGGCCATCTCCAAGAAAACCTATGAGTTTAATGAACTTTAAGATGGGTATGATTGCTTCGATGATTACAAAGTTACGACCATCTAACGATTCTCCAAATTCTATAATTAAAAAAATTAAGACTGCAGCATATCATTCTGTGCAAAGTACTTGTATTTGTAAAGCCTGCAAAGTGTGTCTCTGTATCAACTGTTTCGAACCTTATCACAGCCAACTCAATTGCTTCTAATATGGTTGAAACTAGTCAAAAGTGTTAAAAGCTGTGAAGCCAAAGCGTGAGTACTTTCAATTAACTTTTTATTTTTATGTTTCACACATATGCGTGTGTTTTGACTAATTTTTTTTAATCAAATCTGAATATTTATAATTTTACTGGACAGTTAAGCAATCCATTAAAAATTGTTTTCGTTAAATACGCGCTTCAATTTTACATTTTTAGGTTTTGAATTTCCAGTAAGACAAGTATTTTTTTCACTTATGACTAACACCAGTGCAGCCACATCAAGTTTTTTTTTTTTCTTGCTTTTTTTTCTCTATAGCTTTAATATTTGAGGAAAGTGTAGCGATATTTAATTTTTACCATTTATGTGCTTTTTTATATAGTATTATACAATTTGGTTTTGTAGATATCTGCGGTTTAGCGTCAAGACTTTTTAAAAGCATAACTTAGTTTCGAATTTGTATCACTTATGATATTTTGTTTATTACTGTTTGATTTGGTTTTTATTTTTGGAAAATATATCGATATTTTCAAACATGCCATTGAAAGAACATTGAATTAAAACCGATTGAACTCGTGCAACGCCGGGTAATTTATGTATAGAAAAGTTACTTGTAAATAAGGTGTTATGTTCAAATTTGGTCGTTAAAAAGAGTAATAAAATGTTTACATTTGCTAACAGATACTAGAGTGCATTCATTTATTGCTTTAAAAAAGCTATTTTTGATGCGCAAATAATATATGTATTCGTTCTGCTAACTAAATAAAGTGCTAAATTCAAATTTAGCTTTTGTAACTGGATTGCAAAACTGTCCTTGTATGAAAATTTTCCTAAATGTTTAGAAATTAGCAGGGCCAAATATATAGTCAATTGCAGAGAAAAATTCATAACCCACTTTATAGTACCAAAAACTTTTCAGAGTTACAAAAGAAAATTTTGCACAGTCAATAAAACTATAGTAAAAATAATATTTGCTGAAACGTAAGAGACGAAATATCGGACGGAAAGAAACAACCCAATCAGACACAATATACCCCCTTTCGTTTCTTTCGCCCTCGCTTGCATCTTCTGCCCTTCTCTATGCTTACCCCTTGCTTTGGGGTGGAGGGGTTCAAATTGACACTCGATTCACAATAGACCATTGATGCTTTAAGGACCACCCATGAAAGTGGTGAAAACGGGCCAGTCCATTTCACAGACTCGTTAGTAAAAAAACTGCAGGACACAACCATACCGAGCTTTCGGCTGCCTCCAGATTCAGAGGGTTAATTAAATACCTACTTATCATCTAAGTATCAAAAACTGTAGACTTCACCACTAGTCAATATTTACTTTGCAGACTTTTATTAATTTTACTTTTATTAATTTTGAATTCGAGTTTAAGCATCCATTTAAACAACTTGAATATTCAAGCCTTAACATTTTAAAATATTGGGCAACAGTATTTTTCTATCTGACAGGTAGATATATTAATTAATGTCGTACTTGAGCGATACAACAGGCTATTGACAACGGTCCTGGATCAATCCTGAGGAAAGTTTCAAGGACAACACTGAGTCATTTTGAACCACTATCCGACTGAAGTGCTCTCAATACCATCTGGCGAAATTCAAACTGCAGTGCGAGGAAATGTTAGTGATGGGTAGAGATTTAGACCTGTTAATTCTCGTTCCAACATGTTAAGACCGGAAACAATTGGCCCTCGCTACAGAACAGTTTGACTGCATTTGAAAAGTAATTCTACCTAGAAAATTTTCAATTCATCTGTGAAACCCTTTCTGCTGTGTAGAAGTTGCACTGACAAATACATTGGCTGCAGTTCACATATGCATGCGTAAAACTCTTTCTGCTGTCTAGAAGTTCCACTGACAAATACATTGACTACTGTTAATCTATGCATGCATAAAACCCTTTCTGCTGTGTAGAAGTTTAATCTATGCATGCATAAAACCCTTTCTGCCATGTAGAAGTTCAACCCACAAATATATTGACTGCAGTTAATCTATGCATGCGTAAAAACCCTTTCTGCTGTAAAACCCTTTTTGCTGTGTTGAAGTTCAACTGACAAATTCAATGACTGCAGTTATTCTATGCATGCGTAAAACCCTTTCTGTTGTGTTGAGTTTCAACTGACAAATAAATTGATAGCAGTTAATCTATGCATTCGTTAACCTACCTGTTTCGCCCTATTTGATTCATTTAGAACTCAAAAACTTTTTCAAGACTTCAACTTACACTTACTTTAAAAGTTAAACTTTGTGGGTTAGAAATTTCAAAATTCGCTATTGATGTTAATACCTTTTGAAAGCCCTGAAATTAGGAGAAAACTAGCTTGAAAAATTTTGTTGTGTTTTGTGATGATATATCTTGTGAAGAAATCTTTTTAGCAAAGATTACATTTACTCGACTCTTATGAGGACTAAAGACTATTACCCCAAGATTAAATTTAGAGACTGTCTGAAAGTTCTTCCCTTACTTAATTCCAAATTTTGAAACACTATGACCAAAATGCAATTGCAAATATAATTGAATGTGGTTAAGTATCTGCGTTCTTCTAATTGTCGTTATGGTACGAGTTAGCGTTAAATTGTTTTGGGTGAGAATTATACTGTCCATTTTTTTATTTTTCCATAGGTAAAATTGCCAATGGGATTCATTGATGAAGAACCTCCAAATCCTTCATCCATGAAAGATTCCTGGGACAAGCTTTGGCTCTACAAGTACCCTCCTCATGTGAGTCAGACTTTTAAAGCTGTGTCCCTACTCCATCTGCAAATTTTTATTTTTTATCCATCATTTCTTTTTATTTTCCTGCCATCAAGTTTTTCCCACAGGATTACACGTACCTCAGTTATTTATTTTTTTACAAATATTTTTGTTACAAGCACTTTGTATGAACAACGGTAGAAAAACAGTCATATTTAATGTCAGGAATTTTTGAAAAAAAAATAATTATTATTTTTCCAAATCCTTATTCTATGCACAAGGTCATCAATACACTAGTCACAAAAAATAAAAAGCTGAGAAAACACACTTTAAAATTTTCAATGCATTTGGTCCTTGCATTCTGTGGAATAACTGGAATAGCTCACTCAATAATGTAGCTTCAGCTATAAAATTTTGCACATAAATTCTTTAAAGTTGTGTGATTAATAAATGATAAAAACAAATTTTATACATTTTAAGGTTTTGTGTATATTTAAGAATTTTATAATTTCTTAAATAATAATGTCCCTTTTGGATGACTTTGAATTTTGAAATCAAAGCAAACCATTTAGGCTATTTTATACTGCTTCTTATGTCATTGCAAATACACTCTATAACAAAAATATCGACGCACCCAAAAGGAGTTGTCCGATTGCAATACAAATGGGGGGATGGGAAGAACATACATAGAAAAACAAAAGATTGAAATTTCAGAATAATTGAATGATTTATTTCAGACTTTGACCAAAGGGAGGAAGTCAATAAGGGTCCACCTCTGGCCTGGATGTGTCACCCGGCGTGGGATAGATGCAAAAAGTTCTCTGAGGGTGTCCTGAGGTTTTTCTTGTCGTCTCTAACTGTCGGGCTTAATGATCAACTTTCTGAGATGGTTGCCTTCCCGTAGCATCCCAAATGTGCTCTATGGGAGAGAGATCAGGAGACCTAGTTGGCCAAGGAAGTGAAGGGAAAGCTTGAAGACAATTGATAGCAACACATGCCATGTGCTGCATTGTCTTGTGATTAATCTCATAAGGAACGGTAACACAACCGGTCATAGAATGTCGTCTATGTACCGCTGTGCTGCAAGTGTGCCAGAAATAACTACTAAACAAGTTTATCAAAGGATATGGCACCCCAGACCCTAACGCCCTGTTGTGGGGCGTGTGTTATATTAAGAGCAGGATCCCCTGCCGTCTCCAGACATGTCTGCAATTGTCGTCAGGGCACAGTTGGAGACGCCACTAAAGACTATACGTCAACAGTTAGCTCCGTTCCAAGTGGATCAAGGCTCTGTAATTCTCCACCTGCTTGGTGCATCCATTTTTTATTATCTCTAATATTATAAGAGGAAGTGTTTGTGTGTGGACTGTCCTGATGAATCTATGGCACAATAATGAGATTTGGCACAAATGGTTGTCCAAATTTGTTGCACTTTTTGTTTCGCGCCTGAATTTTAAAATTTATCTACAACTTTTTTTAATTAATTTAGTGACATTTTTTTATTATTTGGTTTTCTAAGAATAGCAACATCATAAAGATATGACAGATTCTAAATTCATGTTTCCATTTGATTTTGAGGAGGAACGATTGCAGCCGTTTCCCATTTGGTTTGCTAAACAAACGAAATGGGAATCCGTAGCAATCACCAGGGTTAGCGAGCACCTGACCCCACGAGTAACGCCGTGCTGGCCACGCACTGGCTTGTAGAGTATATTTTTGGAGTATATTTTTAGAGTATATATTTGCGGAGTAGGCATATATGTACTTGTGAGAGATCTACACTGACGAGCCGAAACATTATGACCATCCCCACATTTTCAATAAACTCGTCTGGATGACGTGGAGGGCACGTGATTAAGTGAGAATGGTATTAAACTGCTGCTGGAGAAGGTAAGTAATCATTTTTACACTAACTTTTTCAAGTGATGGGAATGGCTGCTGATCTAAGCGAATTTGATAGAGGGCAGATCGTAATGGCCCGAAGACTCGGAACTGCACGACTTGTAGGTTGTTCACGATCTGCCGCTGTTAGTATTCATGCAAAGTGGATAAATGACAGTAACACCAGCAGTAGACGCCAAGCAGTGATGCCAGATTTTCAGAACAAAGTACCTCTGTTTTGCAGGCATAAACCTCTAGAAAACCTCTGATTTAGAGATCTTTGACATATCGACGTATGTAGTGGAGCGATATTATCGACGATGTATAACAATATTTTCTTACATGTGCCATGTGTTAAGTACACACATGGTATTTATTTATAAGCGCACTGTGCTTATTTTATTTTTACTGCTGCGTGCTGCTGAATTAAAAATCATGTGTATGCTTTATTTTTTCTTCCAACTTTAATAAGCTTTTGATAAATATGCCAAAAAAGGGCTAACTATCTTTTTTTTTTTTTTTTTCAAGTATTAGTCTCCCGTCTATGTAGCCCTGTTCTTAATAACATACACACGGTATAAACAAAATCCATTATTTAATGAATAATTATTCACAGTTGTGTACATTATTTACTATTATTATCTTTGTTCAATTGTGCAGTGCATATTCATGCATTTATTGAATACTGAAAAGAAAGCCACCAGATCCTTCAAAAATCTCTTACATCTCATCTTTGCTTCTTTCAAGCTCGGTTGCTCGGCATATGAATTAAATTTTATTAGCATTTCTTTACTAAGATTAAAGTCTACACAGCTATCACCTTTAAATTTTACTCCATACCTAACCATCATGATTGATTCAGTTGTCCTCAGCTGTAGCGAGTTTCTGAGTTAAGTTTTTAGTATTAATTACTCAATTACTCAGTTGAGAAAACATTATTTCGACAGTTGCATTAGAAAATGGTCAACTTGTTAAGGTCAATGCAAGCTTACAGAGCTGAAGAAATGATTTTTTTCCAGCAGCATCTGTTAGTTTACCTATAGAGGCCCAGAATTTGACAGGGCTCTGCTTGATAAATTCCTCGGCTGACACTTCTGAGATCAATGGTAACCGATCCCACTCTCTCTGGTAAGTATCCACATTTTCACACACAGCTATGAATTGTGCAGTAAGTGGGACAATGCTACTCTTTACTTTTCTCACAACATTATTGGGATATAGTGTTGATAAATGAAGCAGCACACCAACATTATCTGGTAACCTACTACTTACTTCTTTGGTAGTTGAACAGTGAATTCTTTTCAGCGACGACATTCAACTGTTCACTTGATAATGTTTATACTATGACGCCATGTTCATTCTTTCAATCCATTGGCACTCCAAGCCGTTATATAATGGAAACTGTCTCACTTATGTGGATTCTGCTAAGGCTACTTCGATTCTGTAAATCTTCCTTCTTCTTAACCTTTGTGCAACTCGGAGTAGAAATGGTCACTGCGTAAAACACTCTGAACCTAGGTCAATCTCTGTGAATCGTAATCACTTCTGAAAAACCAGCAGGCCAGTGTTGCCAAATCCAAACATCAAAAATCCTCAAGGCTAGTTTACAAACGGCATTAACGTCGTATTATAATTATACTTCAGACCTGTACATAAACCTCTGTTCTTTTTTCCAAACCTCTGTTTTTACCTCTGAGCATTTTGTACCTCTGTTTTTGCCTCTGGAGCGAATTGAAACCTCTAGATCTATAGGTAAAACCTCTGATCTGGCACCCCTGACGCCAAGGTGTTGGTCGTCCACGCGTCATCAAAGAAAAGAGACTGTCCCGCTTGGTAAAGCAAAATCGGCACGAGACAGTGGCTCAGCTGACAGCCCAATACAATGCACATCCAAGCGCACACGCAGTTCAGCAGACACTGTCGGATATGGGACTGTGCAGCAGATGTCCCAACGTGTGCCTCTGTTGAACAAGCGTCATCGTCAACTACGCCTACAGTGGGCCCGGGAACATCGAAACTAGTCAACTGATTTGTACACATTTTGGACTGCCTGTGACTCGTTTGGGAGGAGATTCATTCTTCTCCTCTCTTAGTCTTGGATTTCATTATAGTCAACGGATTCCGTCCGACCAGATTGGAGATTATTCACAACAACATCGAGACTAAACCATGGATGAGTGGAAGAGAGTTGCCTGGTCAGATGAATCCCAATTTCTCATTCATCCCGTCGATGGTCGTGTCAGGGTACGCCGTCTGCCAGGTGCTCCCCTCTTGTACAGCAGTCTGGTGTGGTGGCGGTATTATGCTTTGGGGGACGTTTTCATGGGCGACTCTGGGACCTGTAGTTGTGGTAGAACAGACCATGAACGCTGCGAACTATCATTGCGGTCATCAGTTGCACCCTTACATGGCGTCTGTCTTCCCAGATGGAAATGGAATCTTCCAGCAGGACAACACCCCGTGTTGCAAGGCTCGGATTGTGTTGGAGTGGTCCGAGGAGCATACTGATGAATTCCACTTAATGTCCTGCCCACCTAACTCGGCGAGATCTTAATCCGACAAAGCGCATTTGGGGTGTCATGGAGCGGCAGCTCAGAGCTCAAACACCACCATGTCCTAATACAGGGTGTCTAACCAGTCATGAAAGTCACGAATTCAGAACATGGTTACAAAAAGCATGAAAAAGTCACGAATTTTTCCGTTTTGTAAATATTGGAGGTACGAAATGTTTCCTTTTTTTTTAAACCCCGTTTGAGATCCAATGTACTTGTGAAAATGGTTGAGACGTCACCGGATGCTTGTTTAACGTCATGAGCGTCAAGTAGCGATGTCGCGAATGCCAGCCTGTTATCGTTCCTGCGGACCTGTCGCACATGCGCACAAAGGAAAAAACATCTAGAACAATTTTTTCCAATGCTGTTTTCGAAACAATATTAGCTGATGCTATTTCAAGTGTAAAACAAACCACCGATTGGATTTCAAAATCGATGTTCTGTCCCTGTAATGAATCGGGTCATTTATCTATATATTGTGACGTCTGCCTAATACTGAACAAGGTGACAAACATCCTGCCACGTTGAGTATGAACAAAAAAAAAACCTATTACGAGGTTAAGTGAAGAAACATATTTCATACACTACTTCTAAAAATAGATTTCTCTCAGCACCGCTATGGGATAACATAGTGTACAGTGGGACCCTTCAGCGAGGCTAGGAAAGACATCCAATGACCATAGTCAGGTGTCATCGAGTCTACCGCAGCGTCGGGGAGACGAAAAGGATGGTGGCTCTGTTCTGATCTGGCATCTATGGAGTTTTTGGAAAGGCTGGAAGCTCTTGAAGGGATCGTTTGAAAATTTGCCGAGAGTACAATGTATTGTTCTGGATCCCATCCCATTTCCTTAGTCCCTTTATTTTCCTTTGAAAGCAAAATACAGTTTTCAAATGACGATATTTTTTCACAATATTTCTGACTTCTTTTTAGCGCCTGATCGGCGATAAAACTGCTTACAAATACGATAGTAAATACGAAAAAAAAAAAACACCCCGATCGATTGAAAAAAAAACATTGGAGGAAAAGATTGCAAAAACGTTAACCAGAGTGCTAGCTGACCGAAAACGAATAACTTTTTTCTATGCTTTATAATTTGTTTTCTTTGTATCCGTGTGACATACTTTGATTTTGTTACACCGCGCAATCCGTTTTCATCGTCAGCTTAGATGATTATTTTCAAATTAATTTTGGTTCATTAAAATACTCTATATATCCATTCAATAAAATTGCATTTTATTTTTTTAACCTTAAGTAAATTTTATAAATTCATCATAGTTTTTGCTTTGTATGATCCGTTTCAGTTCACGGGAAAATGTTTTCTTATCTTCGAAACTTGTGCGGTCTCCGATCCAGTCAAATTTGACTCTGACGTTGCAACTTGCAATCCTTTTCCATCCTTTTAGTAAATGAATAGATTGACATTAATTTTATTTTAGTGAAACCTCTAATGTGCCAATGAGTGAATTTACTTCTTATTTTTTATTCATTTTATAATGAATTTATGAAAGTGTACCTATAAAATAATTACTGGGGTAAATAATTTAAATTTCATAAGTGGGCTGAAGCTGCAGACATAGCAAAGTAAACAATATGATTTAAAAAACAATTTTTTTTAAAATATTTTTTTTAATTAAGAAATTTTTGAAAATGAAAGTGTTGGTGGATTAGCTTGTCATCAGGGAGGAGCCTAACTCAGACAACAAAAAGTGGTGTTTCCTACGTATGAGCAGCAATATGCTAGACAAAGACCATTTAAAAGCTAACACAAAACAATATGAAAAGAATAAGATAACGAAATCAACCTCCCAACTGCAGCTGGGAGACCGGTAAAGATGAACTTTTGCTTGCAAAACTGATGTTCTTGCAATCAGTTAGTTGCCTTAGAAATAGAGCCTTTTTCTAAGAAATTTCAGACTAATCAAAAACTCTTTACCTTTTTTGTATGCAAAATAATGTTATGCAACAATGTGGTGTATAGCTAGTGTTTTCATATTAATGGATGTTATGAAATCTATCAAAAATGCTAGTCAGCTAATTGCACTGGAGATAACAGAAAACAAAAATCAACTTGATGTTAGGGCAGTAAATGTTGGTTTTGCTCTTACAGCAATCTGCAAAAGTTAAGGTCATGAAATTTGTTAGTACCAAGTCATGAAAAAGTCACGAAATTAAGTTTCCTAAATTTGGTAGACACCCTGATACTCGCATCCAATTTAAACACGTTTTTCCTGATAAAAATATCACATGTGACAGTTTTGTTATTGCAATTATTACTCAGCTAATTTAAGCACATGTTAGTGCATTTTTCATGATAAAAATATCACATGGGTCAGTTTTATTATTGCAATCATTACTTGGGTAGCGTCAATTTGGATAAATTTCCCCGAAACTCCAGAAGCCAAGGTAGCTGGAATATCTCGACTTTGCGCGACCGTTGCTTTGACATTTAGTACAACCTATCTCCAGTCATGTACCAAGAACTTGTTTCATCTATGACCAGGCGAGTTGCAGCTGTTTTGAAAGCCAAAGGAGGTGCAACACGTTATAGAGTAGGTGGTCATAATGTTTTGGCTCTTCAGTGTATAGGAAGAGTGAACTGAATATATATATATGTCTATATAGTCATAAATCCATTTCACTATCTCCTCCTAACATATGGCACATCTTTGGATGGCAGTAACAACCCACCTGAGTAAACTGCCTTCCTTTCTGTTTCATACTGACCTATTTCTTTCTTTTCTCCTGCTGGTCAGCTCATGTTTTTTCAACTTTTGACGCATTTTTGATCTGCCTCGTTATTTATCCAACCACTTGATAATTGCACATGGATAAGAGAATCCACATATCGATAGTACCGAAATATTGGAACATATTTTTCTACTAACTACTGCGTGGCCAGCAGTGTGTTGCTCCTGACAGTTCTTTTCGTGGGTTCAGGTGTGACCACTGCTCACTGAGGCTCACCAACCCCCGGTGATTTCTACGTATTCCCATTTGGTTTGCTACGCAAACGAACTCCACAAACAATGTGTCGTGATGGCCTCGAAGTGGCTATTATCAACAACACAAATCAAAACACGTTGGAATCGTAAAACGTACAATTGTTCCAGAGGCTTTAGAACAAAGACCGCTTGTGACGTCAGTGGTCGAAAATCGCAAAATCGGCTCTCTTCTTCATTCGAGGTAGGGGCGACGTCACATTTCAGAGGAAAGAAAAAAGTGTTCAAGCTTAAATTTTAAAATTACGGCCCTACACAAAAATTGAAAACAAATTAGGACTACCATTGTGCCAATTTCATTATTGTAAGTGCCATACATTCATCAGGTCACTGTGTACAGAGGAACACTTCCTTTTATAATAGTAGAGATGATGTTGTACCATATGGTACTAGCCGACCCTTTTTCTCTAACACGTGGACGCTGGAATGTGCATCAACATCCAGACGTTGACAATAACAACTTCAGACTTTGGACGTGCGTTTTTGACAAAATACCGATAGAGAGTTTTTCTCATCAGCGGCCTGGCGTTCCGTTTGATCCACCCCCTTTTCCTTCCCCTTGTGTCTGGCAATTGAGTTCGGAGATGTGATAAACCGTTCTGTGGGTTTTCATTAACGATTTTCCCATTGACACAACTGGAGTTTCCGTCGGTTCCCTAATCCCATGTCTGGAATGGAGATTAGCTTTTGGGAACTCAAGTCGGCATTACAGACGGTTTTTGCATCTGTGTGGGGTTGTCTTCAGTTCGGTTGAGGACATAAACATCTCTTGCCAGGGCCCGTTCGCAGCTGCGGTTCTGCAGACCCAAGAGGACGGGGATTTTGAGAGGAGACTGATTCTGAATTCGACGAGAGACAGACGTCTCTCTTTTGTGGAGAACCATTGTTGCTTTGGCTCCAGGCAGGATTTCGATTGTCGATGGCTGTGCCCTATCTTTTAACTTGTAAATATTTTAATTATCTAAATAAATAGTTTAATTTTAAACCAGCTGTCCGTCTAATTCTTACATGACGGTACAATGTATTAAAAATTGAAATGACATTGAACCTGCTTTTTTTTTCCAGTCTGAAGTGATCGCTTCGTTCTATGTGGGTGAGATGGCGCTCTCTTTGCAGAAAACGTGCCTGTTTCCGGGAGGGTCGGAAGTCCTGGTGTATGCCACTTTGTCTGGGACCATAGGAGTCATAGGAAAATGTTCTTCACTTAAGGTATGAGGGGCTTTCTATTACTGCTGTAGAATCCAGAGAATGATCCCTCCCTCGACTTGGAGGAAACAAAATCAGAAAATATGGTATGATGCATCTTTTCTCCCTGACAATTGGGGGACTACAGTAGCCTGGTTGGAAGAGTAGCAACCCGAACTGAGAGTTAAAATCCAACCATGTTGAATCTGTCTCTAATGTCCTCGCATTGGCATGGTGTGGAAGTTTGGTGAGCGGGGTTCCAGCTCGGGTGTTGCCGACCAACCGGCATAGTGGTTAAGGTGTTAGCCTCTAGATCGGAAGGTTCCTGGTTCGAATACGGGTCAGGGCATATATGTTTGTAAGCGTAGCGTGTAGAGGCGGATGGTGCACCTTAAATCTATCGTGGCCGAAAGTCCTCACATTGGGTGGGTTTGGAGAGTGGGGTGCCAGCTCAGGTGTTGCTTCGTCATCTGACCGTGGTTCAAAATGATGAGGTGTTGTCCTCGGTCTTTCCCTTACGGGACTGATCCAGGACTTTCGCCTATACCCCGTTGTGTTGCTGCAGGGTGATGTTAGTTAACTGACTACCTAATTCCAAATCATTATGATCCCCAGGTCTTTTTTGTCTGTACTGTAGATCGAGGCCCTGTTGGGTGCAGGTTCTCCGTGTCCTCGTCGACACCCTATTTTCTTAAAAAATGAACTCTACCTCAGGCCTCGAAATGGATTTTATTGTACAGGTGCACCTTGTGCACCTAAGTTTTAAAATTAGGTGCACAGGTTACATTTTAGGTGCGCAGTTAAAAAAACTTAATATACTAGCATTAATGTAATGTAAACTGCTTTATTAGCTGTGTATGTTTATATATATTAGTAGTAGATAGTAAATAAAAATATTTAAACATCTAAATTCTCCCTTCTCTAGCGCACGGCTGTCGCGACAGTCGCTTCAACCGAACCATCTGGAAAATGTTTCGATCATCGGAAAGTTCTTGTGGCAGTGGCACAAGTAAACCTTCCTCCTATATAAACCCGTTACGGCCCAGCTATTTTGTTTTGCATAGTGTTAATTTAGGAATTTTAATTACGTTCCTTTAGAGCAAGAGAGGTTGATACTAATATTTTGTTCATATATCAAAATAACATAAAATACGTTTCTCCTCTCATCCTTTTTTTTAAACGTTATGTGCACTGCGTGCACCTAGCGGGAAAAAATTAGGTGCACCTGTGCACCCGGGTATTTCAAGCCCTGCTCTACCTACAGACTTCACTCGTCAAATGATTGGTAGTGAAAGGGGATTGCAATTGCAGGTAAATAAAATTTACACAAATCCAGTTGCCAACTCAGCAAAAGTACACAGTACCCGGATTTTACAAAACACGTACCGGGAAAAACTGAAGTCGGGATCATAACTGGTTACAAACACAACTTGCGAATTTATAGATTTTCCGAAGAGTAGAACATGCGACTCGCCTCCAGGAAAAACTATATACATTGAATCGTATGGTGTTAAAATATGTGTTAACCTTTATGCCGTGGCAGGTAGACAGTTGTTACCACTACAATTTCGTTTACACCAACAGCATGGTATAGATCTGTTTACAGTGGATGTTATCCCCCTTTTGAGTGACCTCTGGCATCGATCACCGTTTACGAGCTGTCGCCGACTGACCTTCTAGAGGGTTCCTCTTTTTGTTCAGTACCCTTCCCTGTCGACCGTGACGTGTGAACACTTTAGGGGGAAAGGTAGAAGGTCTCTCGCCACAAAATTCAATGAAAGGAAAGCGTCAGTTATAAATGCCACTCAAGGCTCTATCGCTCAAGTTAGGTAATTAGGTAAGGGGGGTCGGACATGCAGGCGAAAGATCGATTCCTGGGGACGATTGAAAAAATCTAAGCGTAAAGTTTAAAGGAAAGTGATACGTAAGCGTATAGAGAAAATAAAAATTGGGTATTTCATAATTTTTTTTCTTTACAAATGGTACGAAATTTTATTGAAGTTTTTCTATTTGATCTTTTTGTTTCAAATGTACAAATTTCCACTTCATCTTTGGGTTGAGGTGACAAAGGTTGGTCTGAACAAGGTTGAGCTGAATGAAAAGATTTTGCATGTGACCTTTGTAGATTGAATTGCTACACTTTATACTAACGCAATTTCCATTTCATAGGATATGGATATTTCATTACTGGAGAAAATCATGCTTTTCGAACAGCCTCAGTGTGTCCAAGATCATCTCACTTTTCACTCTCGCCCTCACAGCCTAAAGGTAAGAGGCACTTTTTGGGTACAGCTGCATTCTTTGCCCCTTTTGGAGGCATCACCCTTGGCACACTTTTAGTAGCGAGTTATGTCAGGTAAAAGTAACCCATCTTTATTGCAGTTATTCCGGTTTTTATGGCATCCTCGGCTAGAGGAATCAAATTTTGTTCTGAATATTCTAGAAAGTTCTTTTCATGTACGTTAAATTTTCCCTTGATTTCATTGTTTTTTTTTTTTAATTTTTATCCTTTTATTTTAATTTTTCCCAATTTTTTTGTTTTTTATATCATTGGTTCCTTTTAATTTTTTCCTTTTATTTTATGGTTCTTTTTAGTTTTTTCCCTGTTACTTCATTGGTTCGTATAAATTTTTCCCCCAATTCTTTTTCGTTTCATGTGTAAATGATAAGAGGTCAAACGTTCATAGGATAACACACTTGGGAGAAAATTAATTTTACCATGGGAACCAACAATTTTTTTCCTTTCATTTTCATATTTTCCCCCCTTTTCTTCATTTCTTACCCAGTTATTTTTTGTTTCGTGTAAATTCTAAGAATTCAAATATTCAGCATCAGGTTATGTCGTTTGTTGCTAATCCTTATGTCTCTTTTGAAAATCCTTATCTCTTTGTATTTGAAAATGCCTTCTGTATTGGGTGTTATTGATACGTTTAAGTTTGTTGTTTCTCAAAATGTAAAGCTTACATTACTATTATTTTCCATTGTAAAAAAAATTAAGAATTCTTTCCTTGGCCCCATAAAAAGTGCGTTGGAAGCAAACAGGGTTGAAAATGCAGCTGTCTACCCACTTTTTGTACTGTGTAGAATTCTTTTGTCTCTATTGATTCTTGAACAATGTTTGAAAGTCCTGTTTCTGAAACATGAATCCCAATCGAAGGTTTGCATCTTTGTACTCGCTGATTCATGCTATTTCTTCCTCAGAACTTTGTGGACTTCGACCTCTGCGAACAGTTCGAATATTTAGACCCAGAAGTGCAAACCCGCATTGCCAACACAATGAAAATGTTGCCTAGAGATGTAAGCATTTTAGACTTCTCATTTTGAACATACTTGCCAACTTTTTCACATTATCCGTAACTTTTTACGCATTATCCGCGATTTTTACGGTTTGTCCGTAATTACAGATTTCCACTTAATTTTACTGATCTGCCTTTTGTGCAGATTTGTAATGTTTCGATCGAGCACTCGAACTATTTCATTCTCTGCAACCATCCTCTAAAATTTCCTATCGGACTTGAGTGCAAAGACGAAGGAATGGATGAGTTGGAAAAGGAGTTTTGTTGTCTTCAACTGGAAGATTTATGTGTGATAATAGAAGGACATGACCGTATTGATGTGCAGTGGGTTGAAGTAGGTAAAATAAGAGGGGCTGATGGACTTCTAACATTCGCTAGATTGACCAAAATTATACTTTCTATTTTGCTCATCATTCCAAAACAGACTGTGAGAGAATCTTCAGCCTCGTCAGAAAGAACTGAACCAAATATACTTATCTCACTTCTAACAAAACGTTGGAAAGTGCGTTGTGAAGACAACAAACCTTCTTTTCAACTTAAATTCAGTGCAGAATTTTTAAAGAAGACCCAAAAAGCTACTCCAGCTTCATTGAATTTTCCTGCGACCCCTTTTTCTGAATAAAACACTAAATGAAACAACTTTGTAAATAGAACATCGATTTTTGTTTTACTTCCATCTACTTATAAATAATCTTTACGAACACCCATGATCTGTTAATCCTGACACAAGTTTAATTTGTTTCGTAACATATAGTTTCGGATGCAATGTGTAGGTACTCGTAAAGTAAATACGTTTTCTTACAATGAATGTGTTCAGTTTGGTATAAGGCACTACTGCTTTGCAAGGTTTCTGCAGTTGATAAAAATGTGAATTTTTACTTATGCGTTCTTAAATACAAATAATACTAGTTTTTGTGACATATACCGATAGTTCAAATCCTATTAATTCACGTATTTATGTTGTGTTTTATCGCAAGGGTCGTTCTCATAAAAGTTTTTCTGTGATGCACAGTTTTTAAAGTTGGCAAGTATGCTATGTAAGCATTTTGTAATGAATTTTTTTTGTAGAGAATTACATAAAGCTACGTGACATAATTTTTTATACACTCGTCTTTATCGTACTGTTTTATCATTTTGAGTGGTATTATATTTAATGTTCGAAAACTTCTACACTATTTTTTTAATGTCTAGATAATAAGAAAACTAGCCGAAGAGAGATCAAGATTCATCTTTTGATGACACATCGAGTGTGGTCCGGAGCAAGTCAGCTGACACGAGATTCAAACTATTGTGCGTTTATTTCAATCCTAAATCACTTACTCATCGAGTCTTTTAATGTAAATATAAGTCATGTTGCATATTTTCATGTATAAATACAATATTTTCGTCATCTTTTTGTCGATCACAATGTTTGTTGATGCTCAATTAACTACTGACAATTTTTAATTGGCGTAAAAATGTAATTGCACTGAAATTCTATGGAATTCTGGCTGTCATTACTGAAAGTCATGTTAATACTGACAATGTCAGTGAAAAATCAGCAACTCTGTTACCGAGATCTGTGTTTGAACTATTGGGTTGATGCAAAAATTCATCCCGTTTCTGGCGCTCGATGGCATTGCTTTGCAAAACCGAAGCGTTATCTATTTCCCACGTGTCAAGTTTGGATGGTGTTTGAAAAAATGATTTCAGCGCGTGCTCGCGGAAAAAAAATTGCGTTATTGGGTTGTGTTTTAAATTTGAGTTAAGCTACGGTGTCCTAAGAAAGCGGAGCCGTTATCTAGTAGCTGTGAAACGTCATGATGTGGCGGGAGCATAACTAGGCGGCAGAGGTGTCAGCTTAGACGGGACAGACGGTGGAGAATGGCGATACAGACGGCTGTTGTGGTTTATTTTATTCCAGAAACAAAACAAAGTGTTTTTTTTATTCTCTAGTGCAAGTTTCTAACTGCGGGATTGTTGAAGATGGTGTGAAAATTAAGCCGACTTCTTTTTTCACTCACTATCCCAACCGTCAGGGAAACAAACTCTTTCCGACGGGACAGATGTCGCCATCAATGACATATACTTAGTTGCACGGTTATGTTTATTAATTTTTACTATAGTGCTTTTTTAATTTTTCATTCTAAAATAAAACATAGACAACGTAAAAGCATCGATAATGCTAAAACATCGGATAAATCAATGGTAAATCCATCGATGTTTTGAAAACAGCGACATCGATGTCGCATCCCGACTTTTGAGACCCTTCACCCTTGGCTACTTTGGTCTAAAAGTATGTTCAATTTACTGATTATGAAAATTGTGCTTATTGGTTATTTTTTTTTTTTAATTTTTATAACGGTACTTTTTTTCATTTAAAAATAAAACATCGACAAGTATGAACATCGGCTTGAATACATCGATGTTTTATAAAAAAAACATCGACATGTTTTGAAGACATCGATGTCGCATCTCTAGTGCGTATGTTCACCTTAGGCATTCAAAATGACAGAAAATACGGAGCATTTTCGATAGGTTAGGCTTTTTTTATTTCCGAAAAGGCGAGAATGCTTCGCAGACGCAAAAGAAGATGTGTCTCGTATAGGGGTGGGGTGCCGTCGACGATTCCACCTGCCGAAAGTGGTTCGGAAAATTTCGTCACCTGGATTCTCGTTCGTTCCAGTGGCCAGAAACCGCGCAACTTGTACGATCGCGGGATGTTGCAGCAAAAGGAGAGATGGAGAAAGTTCATCGAACAGAACGGCGCATACTATACTGATTCAATGTCCCTTTGAGTCGATAAAATAAATTTTCTTCACTTTTTGTTTAAAAAAAAAAACAGGACGAACTTCTGCATCACTTGTATTATATGTTAGGCAATGATCATAATTTGTAAAATTTGTATTGAATTTTATCCATGGTTGTATATAGACTTTTAAGACTACAAGTGGCTTGTGAAATAACTTTAATTGTTCAATTGTAAGAAATTGAATTGTTAATGGCCTCTCCAAGAGAGATGTTTTTCGCAATGTTTTGAATATAAAAAATATGCCCATCGTGCATAGAATCTCTTTTTATCCATTAAATGACCTTTTCGTGTGTATTCTATCGTCTTTCTCATCCTCATTCCCTCGCTGTTTTTCAAGACTAATTAGACACCAGCCGTTTGGTAGCAATGCTCATTGCGCGTTTTTTGGCGAACTTTTTATGTCGATTTATGTATATTTAAAACCACTACTGAAATCAAAGAGGGAAAAAATTGGAAAGAACCAATAAAACGGAAATGAAAATAATTTTCTAGAAGAATGAAAATTTGTCGTGTTGCTTTTACAAGTCATCACTCGCTACTGAAAGTACGCGCCTAGAGCATCGCAACCAAACGGGGCAGAGAATGCAGCTCTATACTTAAATTTGAATATTAATTAGTCAGCAAAAATACCAATAATTTTTGATGGTCACCAAATGCGGACCCATAGTTTCTTTAGAAATAAAGGTGGCCGTATGTTTTCTTCATGCTACATATATACACATACACTACCTTACAATAGTGGACCGGACGCCAGCGGATTTGCATAAAATCTGACTTCTTGTTTGGGGGTGTTTTTCGTAGTATGGCCTGGGACCTTTGCATGTGGTTCCTAGTCAATAGAACGCCGAAGCCTACATGAACATTTTGGACAATCGTTCTTCGTACGCTCTGGCAATTTTATGGAATGGACAAATGTTACTTCCAGGATGACAACGCTCCATTTCGTGTTGCAGCCTCTGTCAAGCAGTGGTATTGAGTTATGGATGTAAAACGTCTTCCCTGGCCTGCTCAGAGTCTCGACCTAAGCCCCTGTAACGTCGTGATAAAAGAAATAGACTTTTTTAAAGAAATAAAGAAAAATTTATTTACAATATGGTAGCGACATCACCGTTACAACTACCTCTCATCATACGTTTTAAACATAACGGCTGAAACACGCCATTCGAACACCGCACTCCGTCCACACTTCAACGAAGCATCCAATCGACTCTAAAAAGCCGTTACAAAAAAAAATATCTTTTCACCAACGTTATACATAAAAGAAAAGATATCCTTTCCAAGAGTAATAAGAAGTATAAATAAACACAGGAAGTATCACAATATCTTGGAATAAGGAAAAAGAAATATTATCATAACATTTAAAAGATATTCCGGAAGTGTACGTTACAACTCTTCCCCCCTTAGAATAACTTTTTACCCTGTAAAAAGTTACCATAACTTTTCAAAAAAAAACTAATTTCTACAAAATTTCATACAAATATTTACAAACATATATACAACTGCCAAGTTACCTAAAAAAAACAATAAAAATAAACTCAAAGGACATTTTGGTAACTCAGAACAGTCGGCTAAGGCTGTCAGCATTCTGGTGTTTCTGCCCTGACGATGGATTACCTCATAGTTCCAGGGCTGCAATGCAAGAGCCCATCGCAAGAGACGTGGATTTACCCGAGTTCTTTTTTAACCATACTAGAGGATTATGATCAGTTTGGATAAAGAACTTGGTAGGTCCATCCAGGTAGCATCGTAGCTTCTTGACAGCCAACACAATAGCGGCACATTCCTTTTCGGCTTTCAAAATCTGCGAATGTCGGACCGACATTCGATATGGCTTCGCACAGAGGGGCTTTATTTCAGAAAGTTCGATATCAAACTGGATACGATCTGTGAGGCCAGGCACGTTTGAGAAACAATTGGAATATTTACATATAATACAACTGAGCTGGTCAATCTGGTGGTCATCCAGTCTTCCTTTCACTTACTTCACTGTTTCTCAATATCTCCTCGAGATCAAAAATATTGGGATTGTTTTCCACGGGCGGGAATTCTTCTTCCAACTCTGATTCTTCATCCTCACAAGTAGTGACCAGATTTATGAATTCAGGCCTCTGGCAATAAGGTTTTAAAAGATTTACATGGTAGATTTGTGACGAATTTTTCCGGTTAGGCAGGGCAACAAAGTAGTTCGTCACCGAAATCTTGCTTTCAATGGTCCCAGGACCATGCCATTGAACCGCTAACTTATTTACAGGTGAGGGTGCCAGTACCAGTACTTTATCTCCAACATTGAATTCACGTTTCACGGTATTTTTGTCGTACCATTTTTTTCTTTTCTTGGCAGCTTCCTCCATATTATCAATGGCTAGGCTGCGACATTTTTCCAATCTTCTGAGAAGATTGATGATATATTCAACAACTGAAGAATTTCCTTCTTCCGGCTGTAACCAGTTTTCATACAGAAGAGTGACGGGAGTCCGTAAGTTTTTTCCATGAACCAATTCAGCTGGACTGAATCCGGTGGATTCATGAGTAACTGTCCTTAAGGCGAACAAGACTGCATGGACATGCTTCTCCCAATCTGGTCCTTCTTCGGTACACAAAACTCTCAAAATCCGTTTCAGGGTACGATGAAACCTTTCTACCGGATTGCTCTGGGGATGATACACAGAACTAAGTACCACCTTGATGCCGAAACGTTCAAAAAATTCTGATGTGAGTTCGCTCATAAACGAGGTTCCCTGGTCGTGTTGAATCTCCTTAGGAAAACCCATTCGACTAAAAATCTGAAGGAGAGCATTAATCACGGATCTAGATGTTATGTTTGGTACTACCACAGCATCTGGGTACTTCGACGACATACACATTGCCGTAATCAGGTATCTTTGGCCTGAGTCCGTCACGGGCAAAGGTCCTACAGCGTCAATATTAATACGGGAAAAAACTTCAGTAATCACTGGAACAAGAGTCATCGGCGCTTTTTTCTTGTCCCTTGCCTTTCCAGCTCTCTGGCAGGAATCGCAAGCCTTCACGAAGTCCTCTGCTTCTTTGTAACAGTTTTTCCAGAAAAAGTACTTGGTCATTCTGTCTTTGGTCTTGGTGGTCCCAAGATGACCTGACGTGCCTTCATGACACAATTTCAGTATCTTTTCTCGATACTCTATGGGCACGACGATGAGCTTCCTTTCGATACCACTCTTGTCTTTCTTAATCTTTACCAAAAGTCGGCCTTTCACAAGTTCAAAATCTTTAGGAGGGTTTCCATTTTGGATTTGTTTAACTTGAGAGCTCATCTCTTGATCTTCACCTTGAGCCTTGATTAGCTGCTCAGTGTCCACTTTTAACAATTCAGTGATATCTTGATCTTCTGCCACATGAGTGAACTCGTCACTTACTTCCCCTGCTTCCATTTCATTTTTTCCCAATGTAATAACTTCTTCGTCTGGGATAGGTTTTTCGGATTCTTTAATTAAAGATTGAGATTCTTCCCTTTCTTTAACTTTTTTCTGATGCCTTGTCAGTACTGCATTTAGTTGATCCACAGATTGACAATCTTCCCTTTTTAACAAGGCAGCAGTCCGATTCCCTAAAAGATATCGTCCGCGGTCTAGTTCATCTGGAATCACAGCAGCTTTAGTGAGTGTTTTTCCCAATTCACACTCTACCAAAACTTCGGCAAGAGGTAAACAAGTTGAGCTGGAGTCCAAAGGTTGCTGTACCCACACATGTTCACCCGTCATGTCAGCTGAATTCACCAATTTCCGACACACAATGTCAATGGTCGCTCCGGTATCTCTTAGTAAATTTATATCCTGACCGTTTATTTTTCCTTTCATGATATACGGTTCCAGGTACTTCTCAGGTTCTTTGTCCGAAATGTAATTTACAGTTTCCGAAGGTTTCTTCAACTTTGGACAATTTGGTCGGATATGACCAGGCTGATTGCAATGAAAACACCGCATCTGTCTCCTGCGGTCGAATTCCGGATTTGGGTCTTGTTCGGAAAATCTTCTTTCTATCTTAACCCCTTTACCATTTATGGTATCACTTCTCCTTGGTGGATTATCGGTCTTTTCAAACTTGTTTTGAACTCGACCCTCGAACTTGTCTTTCGCAAAGACAGGGTATCGTTTCACAGTTCGTCTAACGTCTTCAAACTTCTCCAACAGTTCCATCAAATCTGTAGGGGAGTTTATTTCTGTCCATTCTCTGAGATACATATCTTTGAATTCGGATGGTGTTTTTTTCTTCATCTGATCTGTGATGATCAAATCTCAGTTTTTCAAAAGTAAGGACCTGACAACCTGCAATCCATCCATCGAAATAAGTAGACAATTCATGATAGAAATCCCTCCAGTTCCGATCAACTGCTTTATGGTGTGAACTAAATAACTGTCGAAATCTTTCTGGTGTTAGTTTGAACCTTTTTAACAGAATATTTTTAATGTGATCATAATTTGTAGCTAGGTCAGCTGGTTCACGGGCTATTATATGAGCAATCTCTTGGGGGATCAAACTTAGTAGGTGAGATACCCACATTTCTTTTCCCAACGACAGCAAAGTTGCCTGTCGCTCGAACAAGATTAAATAAAGACTCATATCATCTTTCATGTCGTATTTCGGAAGGATCTTGGTCAAGTCTCGATTCGTTGGTCTAGAATTATCAACTGCACCTCGCTGGGTTTGACTAGTTGCTTCTATTCTCAATTTTTCCAACTCATACTCTCGTTCTTTCTGCTTTTCTTCAAGGTCTTCAATTCTCCGCTTTTCTTCAAGGGCTTCAATTCTCCGCTTTTCTTCAAGGGCTTCATTTCTCCGCTTTTCTTCAAGGGCTTCATTTGTCCGCTTTTCTTCAAGGGCTTCATTTGTCTTTCGAGTTTCTATAATTCTACCAAAAAGTGCTTTGGTGAATTCCTCATCATATCCCTCACTTGAAGTAATAAGATTCACTAATTGTTTTATGGATTTTTCTACGGTGATTTCTAAATCTATCTCCTCCACCAATTTGATCAAGTCCTCTTTCTTTCCCTTAACTAAATAAGTCATGATTAAATTCTAAACAGTTTCCCCCTTTGGACTCAAATATAACGTAAGGTACAAAATGAAAACTTTTCGAAACCGAAACTGACCAGAATTCTGACTTACCTTATAGCCAAGCCACAAGAAATATAACTCAAAGACAATAGAACAATAGAAAAGAAATAAATGTACAAAAACCAATTTTGTAACCCAAAAGACCTTCAAAAGAAAATTAATTAAAAAAGAAATTAAATCAAAATACCATTTCAAATACAAAACAAATTTAAATTATTAATTAAGATAAATAATCATCTACGACGATTAAAATCTCTTAAATTTCTATTTCACATAAATTCCAAAACAATACTAATTTCTATTATAAAAGCAAAATTTGCAATTAAGAAAATTTTTTTGTTTCGAAACCTGTTACGATAAATGGAAGTTATCACAAAAACAGAAGTAA
Source organism: Metellina segmentata (assembly GCA_947359465.1). NCBI lineage: Eukaryota > Metazoa > Arthropoda > Arachnida > Araneae > Tetragnathidae > Metellina > Metellina segmentata. The sequence goes on along the minus strand of OX375874.1, from coordinate 134,667,503 downwards.
AATTGTACATTAAATATAATAGTGCATAAAACTTTAGACTTAAAACCGAAACCACTTATCTGGAACAGTTGCTTGATGGTACACAGGAAGTCCTTGAGCAGGAATCCAAAGTTCGAACTGGACTTTGCTGACGACGACAGGACGGGCTGCCCAAAAAGTTCGGACCGGATGGCTCTTTTGCTGCTGAACACACGCGTTTCACACACACAGGAACAGGACGGGATGTCTCAATTCTACTGACCGGACTAAGCTTCGTTGCTGGACACACGCAGTAACAGGCCACGTTTCATACACAGAAACAGAACGGGATATCCAAAAACATCGGACCGGATGGCCCACTTCGCCGCTGCCGGACGCAAGCAAATTCTCCACTCGCGAGGACGGGATGTCCACAAACTTCGGACCGGATGGCCCCTTCGTTGCTGCCGGACGCACGCAAATTCTCCACTCACGAGGACGGGATGTCCACAAACTTCGGACCGGATGGCCCCTTCGTTGCTGCCGGACGCACGCAAATACTCCACTCACGAGGACGGGATGTCCACAAACTTCGGACCGGATGGCCCACTTCGTTGCTGCCGGACGCACGCAAATATTCCACTCACGAGGACGGGATGTCCAAAAACTTCGGACCGGATGGCCTTCTTCGTTGCTGCAGGATGCACGCAAATTTTTGCTGAACACAGGACGAGATGTCCACAGTTTTTTCTCAAATCAGGACGGGATGTCCAAGACTTCAATTTAATGGGAACGATCGCAGTGCATGCCACCATTAATAGGTAGCTGTAACGTCGTGATAAAAGAAATAGACTTTTTTAAAGAAATAAAGAAAAATTTATTTACAATATGGTAGCGACATCACCGTTACAACTACCTCTCATCATACGTTTTAAACATAACGGCTGAAACACGCCATTCGAACACCGCACTCCGTCCACACTTCAACGAAGCATCCAATCGACTCTAAAAAGCCGTTACAAAAAAAAATATATTTTCACCAACGTTATACATAAAAGAAAAAAAATGAACTTCCGGGAAAACCATTTAAGCTCACATAAATATGTCAAAAGAAAAGATATCCTTTCCAAGAGTAATAAGAAGTATAAATAAACACAGGAAGTATCACAATATCTTGGAATAAGGAAAAATAAATATTATCATAACATTTAAAAGATATTCCGGAAGTGTACGTTACACCCCGTAGAACATGTGTGGGACGCGTTAGAGCGACGCTTATAGACCAGTGAACACCGTCCGAAATCTATAGCTGAGCTGGCGACATTCTTGCAGCTGGAATGGACACAAATATCCATAGCTGTGTATCAAAACCTTGAAAAACTTTGTACCAAAACTTTGAAAAGCGGAACAACATCATCCGTTAAATCACAGCGCGGAAGCAAGTGTGTTAAGTGATCGTGACAGACGATCATTAAGGAGGATTGTGACTAAACATAAGACCACAGCTGCAAAATTGACTTCTGAAATGAATGTCGTACTCACAAACCCTGTGAGTACCAAAACAAAAAGAAGGGAGCTCCATAAGCAGGGTGTTTCTGGTCTAGGTGCAATTCAAAAACCATTCATCAGTAATGCTAATGCCTGTAACAGGAAAAGGTGGTGTTTAAGTCTTAGCCTGGACTATGGAGCAATGGAAGAAGGTAATTGGGTCGGATGTGTCTTGTTTCGCACTTATGGCCATCCCAAGCCTCTAATACAGACTGCTTGTTGCCGAAACATGGGATGGTTTGTGCAGGCCATATCATGGTTTTCTGTTGCGTCCCATCATTACTCTGCAAGGGAACTTTAAGGCCAAGGATTATGTGAACATCTTGGCCGATCAAGTCCATCTCATGGTATAAATTTTGTTCCTCAATGAAGATGGTGTCTTCCAAGACGACAAAGCCCCTGTTCCCACAGCTCACATCATCCACGACTGGCTTTCTGAGCACGAGGATGATTTTTCACATATCCCCTGGCCACCACAGTCACCAGACCTCAATATTTTTGAATCTTTGTGGTCTACATTGGAGAGGAAAATGTGTGATCTGAACTTTCCACCGTTTTGCAGGAAGAATGGTACAATATTCCCTTGGCAAGAATACAGGAACTGTATTTATCCATTCCGAGAAGACTGCAAGCTGTTTCGAATGCCTGCGCTTTCCCTACACCATATTAGACAAGGTTACCTGTTTTTTTAGGTGTTTCCCTATTTTTGTCCAACCCCTGTGTGTGTATATATATATATATATATATATATATATATATATGCTGTTATTATTCAGCATTCCGCGGTAACCTGTTTGGAAGAGGAAGGGACTAGAAACCGAAGGGTTGCAAATTGGAATCCAACCAAAGACTTTTGTGAACAGAGGGGACTGGTGCACGTTGAATCTCTTGTAGCCTTCAATATCCTCACGTTGAAGTGGTGTGGAAGCTCGTGTGTTGTTCTCGTTATCTGACCGTGATTCGAAATGATGCGGTGTTATCCTCGAATCTTTCCCTTGGCGGTTGATCGCGGATCGTCACCAATAGCTGGTCACCACTGCCGATGTTAATCAAAATGCCTACTTATATTATTCTGTCGCCAAGTGAATTGCGATACATTTTAACTATTAGTCTAATCAAACCAACTATTAAATAATTGAATGGTTCTAAAATATTGGTTAAAGTATTTCTAAAAGGTTGGTGTTTTATTTAATGGCTCACTGGAGCCACACATTGGGCTATTGGTGACCGTCCTGGACTAACCACCTCACTTTGAACCACGGTCAGATGAGGTTACATCTCAGCTGGTACACCACGCCGACGTGAGGACAGATTGGACGTGCACCAGCCCTCTCCTTGTACACGACGATCTTCCGTTGTATTCGTTCTCGCAACCGCTACTCTTCGAACTGATGTCCGCAGCAAATAAAATATTTTTACACAAATTTCCACATTTTCTCTCAATTCAGTTTTTTTTCGCAAGAAAGGTTGTTTACAGAGTTCTTTTCGATAGGTTTCGTTCCTATCAAAATAGCAGTTACTGACTGTTATTGTGCAATGGTGCTGCTACTTAAATAGCAGGCCTGTCTCTAACAGTTCTCTCCGATTGGACGCATCTCGCTCGACCACTCCTCCTCCAGTCCCGTGCCGAGGGTCTTCCTTCTGAAGTGTCCGTCCATCCTGCAGCTCTGTTCTGGGGACAGATGGTTTCTCCAGTCGCCGACCACCCCCCTGCGCATCATGCAGGGCTCCTCCGCGCCTTTGGCTGCCACGCCCGTGCACCTACGCAGGTAATCCCTCATGAAGGTGTCCCGATCGTCCAGGCCCTTCATGTACTCGAAGCTGGAGCAGCGGAAGATGTCTGGAAAAAGAAAACAATTGCACTGGAGCAACACAACGGGCTTTTGGCGACGGTTCGGACGGGTTGGTTTCTATGGGGTTTTATAGCGCCCTACTTGGCCATGTAGACATAGAACATCCACTTTATAATAAATTTTTAATCAAATCATATCACCATCCCGTTAAGGGTTTGTATATACGCTTCATCTGTATAATATTCACTTTTTACACCCACAACATTAAATTTATCACCACATAACATTCTCAAAAAATATTTATTTCACCTACATTTAAATCCTATTTACACAGTCCAGTCACATTAATGTGACCACCTGTCAAAAGCCAGAATAACCACCTGTGGCAGAGCGGACCGCTGCGATACGTGCAGGAAGAGAGTCAATTAGGTTTTTGAAGGTGTTCACTGGGATGTTGAACCATGCCAACTCAAGGGCCGTGGCCAGCTTCGCTAGATTACGCGGTTGAGGATCCATAGCAACTGTTGCGGGGTGTTTGCTTAAAGACGTTTCACGCCGTATACGCCAACGTCCATCTGTCCGATGGAGCATAAAACGTGATTCATAGGGAAAAGCCACTCTGTTTTTGTCCAGTTGCGGTACTGGCGTGCAAATTCCAGCCTTCGTCGCCGATGAACAGCAGTCAGCATAGGTGTATTAACCAGGCGTCTGCTGCGGAGACCCATGCGCAGCAACGTTCGCTGAACCGTTGTTGAGGATACACTCTTGGTAGCCCCTTGGTTCATCTGGGCGGTCAGTTGCTCAACAGTTGCACGTCTATTCGCCCGAACGCATCTCCGTAGCCTTCGTTCGCCTCTGTCATCTATAGCCCGTGGTTCACCACATGTGCCACGCCGCTGATTTTGGATAGTGCCATTTTGTCATGCACAGTATACTTTTACCACGGCGGCAGGCGAACAGTTCAAAAAATAAACCGTTTCCGAGATACTTCCACCCTTGACCCGAAAGCCAATAATCATGCCCTTTTGAACGTCGGATAAATCGCTACGTTTCTGCATTACGCCAACGATTGAAATGCTTTTCTATGCCCTAGGACATCGTTTATATACACTCCACTGCAATGTGCTACCACCTGCCTTTTGTGATGGGTTATTTCACGTTGACGTCGAAAGTGGGTGGTGGTCACATTAATGTGACTGGACTGTGTATAAACGTCAAATCATTATCACCTTTTTAAAATAATAATTATTTTAACTAAACTCTTGATGTTTTTATTTCTTCCTTTTGTCTAACGTCTTTTTGTTTGTGTCGTGTTTTATGTTTCTTGTTCTGCGTTTAAGTTACATTTCCCGATGTGCCACCGGTGTATTAAATGTAATTTTACCGGAGTGCCACGGGTTTTGCATTCTTGGTTTCCCGGGACTCCGGATGATTATTGTAATTTTTAACATAAGGCCGGAATGTTACCGAACCATTATAATTCTCCCTTGGGAATAAAACAACAACAAATGTAATCCTTAAAAAAATTTAAAAAAAACGATCGATCGGCCGGCGTGGGTCCTTTGGGGCCCCCTTTGTGCTGTGGAAGTCGCCCCCACCCTTTCCCCCTGGACCACAAATACACTAAACCTAACGGTGAGTGGGTCCAGGGAGGGTCTAAAAAAAAGACATAGAACATGAAGAAATAAACCCCCACACAAGGGAAGTTTTTTACTGACACAGAATTTGGGAGAGAAACACACACACACCCTGGGTACAATGTACCTGCGCCGCCTACAACTCGGTCTGGGAATCAACCTCAGAAGGAAAAGACGAGGAGGACGCAACATTATTTGAACCACAGTGGGATAACGAGGTCACACCTGAGCTGGCACTCCCACTCTTAACAGTCCACACCACGTCGACCTGAGACCATGACAGATTTGACGTACACCGGCCCCCTTTGTACACGACGATCGGTCAACTGCTCACGCAGAATGGCAGGATTTCTAATGTATAACCGGTTCAGTGGTATTTTGCGAAACACAAAATGGACGATTGAAGAGATTCTTCAGTTCAATGAAGCGGACCAACCCGCATAGTGGTTAAGGTGTTAGCCTCTAGATCGGAAGGTTCCTGGTTCGAATCCGGGCATGGATGTTTATAAACGTGTGGTGTAGAGGCGGCCGGTGCACTTTAAATCTGTCGAGGCCGAAAGTCCTCAAGTTGGTTGGGTGTGGAAGTTTGGACAGTGCTGTGCCAGCTCAGGTTTCGCCTCGTCATCTGACCGTGGATCAAAATGACGTGGTGTTGTCCTCGAATCTTTCTCTTATGGGATTGATGATAAACCGTCGTCAATAACCCGTTGTGTTGCTCTAGTACGACGTCAATTAAAAATTACCAAATTATCAGTTAAATTAAAGTTTAATTACTAAAATTTTTAATTAACGTCGTACTAGAGCAATACAATGGGCTATTGACGACGGTCCGGGACCAATACCTTAAGGGAAAAATCCGAGGACACCACCTCGTCATTTTGAACCACGGTCAGATGACGAGACAACAACCGAGCTGGCACCACCCTACTCTCCAAACTTCCACACCCAACCAACGTGAAGACTTTCGGCCACGACAGATTTAAGGTGCACCAGCCGCCTCTACACCATACGCTTATAAACATCCATACCCGGATTCGAACCAGGAATCTTCCGATCCAGAGGCTAACACCTTAACCACTATACCGGTTGGTCGGCTTCAGATATACACTGCTGGCCACCCAAATTGCAACTCCAAGAAAGACAAGAGATATCACAACAAAATTTATTTTGTAGATAACATGATTAAATTTATAGACTTCTGTGAAGTGTGGTTCCTGCCAAAATCAGTAGCCAGAATAGCCGCCATTGTTGGAGATTACTGCTGCCACACGCCTCGGCATTGATTCAAAGAGACTTTGGATGTGTTCTTGGGGTACAGCAGACCAAGCAGCTTCCACACGTTGCCAAAGTTGATCTGGTATGGCAGCTTGGGATGTAATCTAGGTCAATCGTTGAACAACCATGGACCACATGTTTTCTATCGGCGAAAGATCCGGAGAGCTAGATGACCAGTGAAGCAATTCAATCTGGAAATTGACGAAGAACCCTTGGACAATGCGTGCCACGTGTGGTCGCGCATTATCCTGTTGAAATATGGCTGTGGGCAAGCCCTGAAGGTAAGGAAGGACAACTGGCTCCAACACCACGGAGATGTAGCGCTGGCTGTTTAAAGTACCGGCAATGCGTACTAGAGGAGAGCGAGAGTGATGTCCAATACCGCCCCATACCATAATACCCGGTGCAGGACCAGTGTGGCGTTGCATAACGCAGCTGTTCAGCATCCTCTCTCCACGGTGTCTCCAGACTCGAAGTGGTGTTGCAGACAGAAGCGTGACTCGTCAGTAAAGACAATTTCATTCCATTCTGCCGTCCACACCCTTCTTTCATCGCACCATTGGCGGCGGAGACGTATGTGGTTCTGCGTCAAGGGTAGACGAAGCAATGGACGTCTTGCGGACAGACCACTCTGCTGTAAACGCCGTCGAATAATACGCGCAGACACTGGATGATGCGTTACAGACTGAATGTGCTGTGCTATGGTTCGTGATGTGGCTGAGCGATCCGTCACTGCCATACGCACAATATGCCTGTCATCACGTGAAGTGATACACTGAGGTGGATGCGATCGAACACGTCGGTCCGTCGTACCCTCCTGCATCCAACGATCACATATCCGCATTACAGTTGTTTGGTTTTGTCCAACACGACTACCGATTTCCCTGAAAGATAATCCATAATCTCGGTAGGCCACAATCCTTCCTCTGTCGAACTCGGATACTTGATCAAAAGATGATCGCTGTTTTCTACGTGGCATAGTTGATCGGTTTTTTTTTTTTTTTTTTTTTTTTTGAAAAAAACACAATTGCCGTATTTGAAATCGTCGAAATCTCCAAGATTTAAATAGCTCTTTGAAGTGGCGCCACAGGCGCGCGTGATGTACGTCTGCGTTGAAATTCTAATCATTTGCTTATCTCACCTCCGCTAATGCATGTTGTAAATTTCATATTATTTGCATGCTTCCTTCAGGGTGTTGCATTTACGGTGGCCAGCAGTGTATTTTGATAACAAGGGCTAGTAAGACCACGAATTTCTACGCTATTGGATTAAAATTTCGTTTCACGATAATAATTTGATAACAAGGACTAATTTACCAGAGTAAGTGTATGGTTTGAGTTTTTGATTTGTCGCTCCACGATCTTATTTTTATAGCAATGTCTAATACATTCGAGAAATTTATGGTTTAGGTTTGATTTGTCACTCAAATTTTGATAACAAGGGCTAAGACCACGGAATTCTTTGCTTTTCGTGTGTCGCTCAATTCTCATGTTTCTAAAAACGAGGGCTAAAATAGCGAACTCATTTATTTCTCCGCAATCTGCCTTTAGGTGAAAAACACATCCTATTCTATTGGATTTAAAGAATTTTGCCCACAAATGTTAGGGAAGTATGGTCAGACAAGGGGCTTTTGAAAAGAGAAATAAATATGTACTGATTGTAATACAGTTCAACCTATATACAGAGGCTGTTCACACATTTTTTAGACAATTCACAAAACTAAATTACATAAAATTCTTGTGTTTGAAATGTTCTCTTTGATAGCCCTTATTCTGAACTATCTTTCGACACCGTTGCACCCTCGTTTACGTTGTGTGGATGTTAATGGAATGGGGTGCCAGCTCAGGTGTGAACACTCATCTGACCTTGATTCAAAATGTGACCTTGTTTTCAGAATTGATCCCTATTTTCCCCCTACTATTGCACTTCATGCTGAGGAAATGAACAATTGAATCTTTGTATGGGATAGGGCAATAAAATCTTTCCAAACAATTCTAATCTAAGGAAGGGTCCAATGGAATCTTTCCAATAATTCTGTTCTACAGAATGAGACGATAGAATAGTTCCTAAGGATTTTATGTTACAAAATTTATTTTACAGAATGGGACAATATAATCTACTAAAGGAATTCCAATAAAATGACCAGTATAATCGTTCAAAAGGATTCTATCCTTTAGAATTAGCCAATGGAATCGTTCCAAAGATGTTACGCTACAGAATACGACAAAATCTTTACAAATGGTTCCAATGAAAGGATCAACTTTGTACAGGATTTTATTCTAAGAAATGGAAGAATGCATGAAATCTTTCAACTAGCACATGTAGTAATTTGTCATTTAAGCCATGGTCAAATAGGAAGCCCAAAGCGGCCCAACCTATTAGATGCGCCGGCACGAGTGGAGAAAACGCTCTGATTGATCTGCGTGTGTTTCTTTGTGCATTCTATTTGAGCCGGCCAATCGGTATAAAGGTTAAGGTGTTAGCCTCTAAATCGGAAGGTTCCGGGTTCGGGCATGGATGTTTGTAAGCGTATGGTGTAGAGGCGGCTGGTACACCTTCAATCTGTCGTGGCCGAAAGACCTCACGTTGGGTGGGTGTGGAAGTTTGAAGAGTGGGGTGCCAGCTCAGGTGTTGCTTCGTCATCTGACCGTGGTTTAAAATGACGAGGTGTTGTCCTCGGATCTTTCCCTTAAGGGACTGATCCCGGACCGTCGTCAATAGCCCGTTGTGTTGCTCTAGTACGACGTTAACTAAAATTACGATTACCATTCTATTTGATCACTGCTTTAGTGTAGAGTAAAAGGAATTCTATACCACTAGGAAATCTCAGAAGGTTAAAATATCGAGAGAGATTCACTTGTTATCTCTAACAGCTTCTTCACGTAGGCTTGGCGTAGAAGTTGAGAGAGTGGGATTCCAGCTCAGATGTGGCCTCGTCATTTGACCGTGGTTCCAAATTACCCCGCGTTGTCCTTGGATCTCACCAATCGAGATTGAACCCAGACCGCCGCCAACAGCCCTTTATGTTGCTCCAGAACGGTGGTAATTCGACTACCTACAGACACTTCCTTAAACCTACTATTAGTATTCTTGAGCAGCTATTTGAAGTATAAATCATGGCATTAGTCAATGCCTGATTTGCTCTACCAATAAATAAATAAATAAAATGATGATCGATTTCTATAATTCATGACAAAAGAATCAACCCACCAAGAAGGTGCAGAATTTGAGTGGTCTCGATCCACTTGGAACGACGCTGATTCTTGAGTCTTTAGTGAAGCGTCAAGTTTCCAACTGACGACAACCTCACTTGCTGGAGACGGCAGAGATCCTCCCTTACTATCGCACGCCACACATACACAGGGTTTGGTGTACCATCACTTTGGATAGCCTTTGATTGTCATTTCTTACAGCACAGAGGTACGTAGAGAGAGGTACACCCCGCATTTACTTTTCAACAAGATAATGCGGAATGTTGACCATTTGGCCCGAGAGTTGGAGACAATTTGGCAAGAAATTCCACAGGACAGGGAACTTTTTCAGTCTATGCCACAGGTGGACCAACGCCTTATTGACTTCCACCCTTTGTAACGGTAAAACTCCGAAATAAATCATTCAATTGTTCTGAAATTTCAATCGTTTGTTTTTCTATGTATGTTCTTCGCATTCCCCAATTTTTATCGCAATCGGACCTTCTGGGTGCGTGGATTTTTCTTTCTTCTAAAGTGTATGTCGAAACCTTGCAAAGGCGTCTTTCCTCCCTCGAAAGTGCAACCAAATGCCACTTCACATTAGGTAGGTTTGAAGTGGCACTAGCGTCGCTCTGGAGAACACGCCGATGTATTGGCAACGGTCCGGGTTCAATCCCGAAGTAAAAGATCCGAGGACGCCACCTTGTAGTTTTGAACCACGATCAGATGACGAGGTCACACCTGAGATGGCACCCCTCTCCAAACTTCCACACCACGTAAAAATGGCGATATTTGAGGCCACGATAGATTTAACGTGCACCAGTCCGGTTGCTGATCCGGGACCCTACCGAAAGGAATACCGTGTCCACTTTACAGTTTAAATAACCTCCATGATAAGAAAAACGCTGGTATAGTGGTCATAGAATAGAATTATAACCCTTGGACCGATTCCATTAATCGATTGTCTACTGGTATTTTTATTGGAATAGAATCCTTTGGAAGACTATTTGCCCATTCGGTTGAATAAAATCATTTGGCATGATGATTCAATAGATTCATTTTGTGAAATACACTGCTGGCTACCGTAAATGCAACACCCTGAAGGAAGCATGCAAATAATATGAAATTTACAACATGTATTAGCGGAGGTGAGATATGCAAATGATTAGAAATTCAGCGCAGACGCACATCACGCGCGCCAATGGCGCCACTTCAAAGCGCTATTTAAGGCTTGGAGATTTCGACGATTTCAAATACGGCAATTGTGTTTTTCTTGTGGTTAAAAAAAAAAACGATCAACTATGCCACGTAGAAAACAGCGATCATCTTTTGATCAAGTATCCGAGTTCGACAGAGGAAGGATTGTGGCCTACCGAGATTGTGGATTATCTTTCAGGGAAATCGGTACTCGTGTTGGACGAAACCAAAAAACTGTAATGCGGATATGTGACCGTTGGATGCAGGAGGGTACGACGGACCGACGTGTTCGATTGCATCCACCTCAGTGCATCATTTCACGTGATGACAGGCATATTGTGCGTATGGCAGTGACGGATCGCTCAGCCACATCACGAACCATAGCACAGCACATTCAGTCTGTAACGCATCATCCAGTGTCTGCGCGTATTATTCGACGGCGTTTACAGCAGAGTGGTCTGTCCGCAAGACGTCCATTGCTTCGTCTACCCTTGACGCAGAACCACAGACATCTCCGCCGCCAATGGTACGATGAAAGAAGGATGTGGACGGCAGAATGGAATGAAATTGTCTTTACTGGCGAGTCACGCTTCTGTCTGCAACACCACGATGGTAGGATTCGAGTCTGGAGACACCGTGGAGAGCGGATGCTGAACAGCTGCGTTATGCAACGCCACACTGGTCCTGCACCGGGTATTATGGTATGAGGCGGTATTGGATATCACTCTCGCACTCCTCTAGTACGCATTGCCGGTACTTTAAACAGCCAGCGCTACATCTCCGAGGTGTTGGAACCAGTTGTCTTTCCTTACCTTCAGGGCTTGCTCACAGCCATATTTCAACAGGATAATGCGCGACCACACGTGGCACGCATTGTCCAAGGGTTCTTCGTCAATCGCCAGATTGAATTGCTTCACTGGTCATCTCGCTCTCCGGATCTTGCGCCGATAGAAAACATGTGGTCCATGGTTGTTCAACGATTGACCCAGATTACATCCCAAGCTGCCACACCAGATCAACTTTGCCAACGTATGGAAGCTGCTTGGTCTGCTGTTCCCCAAGAACGCATTCAAAGTCTCTTTGAATCAATGCCGAGGCGTGTGGCAGCGGTATTTCTCCAACAATGGCGGCTATTCTGGCTACTGATTTTGGCAGGAACCACACTTCACAGAAGTCTATAAATTCAATCATTTGATACTTGGTCAACATGTTATCTACAAAATAAATTTTGTTGTGATATCTCTTGTGTTTCTTGGTGTTGCAATTTGGGTGACCAGCAGTGTAGAAAGGATTACATATTAATGCAAATCGAATCACAATCAAATTAAGAACGCTTAGGTTGTTATCGAATTCGAATCAAAGTTCTAACTTCAATGACAAAAGCTGCAGGTGTGCGAGAGCAGGGAAGGCGCATGACGTTAGCGCCATCTAAGATTCAAATATTTTACTTGCCTTGGAGAATTGGGTCTTCCAGCGTAGGATGTCCAAGGAAGTGGGCCACCCTGGCGATCTCTCGCCCCCTGTCGGCGGATAAGGACTCGTAGGTGAGGAAGAGGACGTTTGGCAGATATTTGACGCCGTACCATGGCAGGATGTGGTCGAGGATGTCTCCATACGGCAACTCCCCGGACAGAAAAGCCTCGAAGAACTCGTCCACGCTCTCGATTTGGTAACCTGGTAGGTTCTGGAATCGAAAGAAACACTCTTTTGAGATGACCACAAAGTTCTTTCGGACGACCTGGTGATTCTTCACAAGATAGCTCGTCGTTAACAAAACGGACCAGGTCTTGACGACGAGACATCACGTCATTAGAAGGAAATTGAATAGATCCGGATGTCGTCATCCTACAAAAATAATCGTCGATACCTTGATAACGGAATATCTCGTCATTAGAGACATGGGTCATGTCTTGATGGCGAGATTTCTCTTCAAAATTACTTGGATGGTTAAATAGACTAATGTAACACTAGAATGAATATGTTGCCATAATCGCAGAGGTAATTTTTTGTTAACGTCGTACTAGAACAGTACAACGGGCTATTGACGACGGTCCGGGATCAGTCCCTTAAGGTAAAGATCCAAGGACACCACCTCGTCATTTTGAACCACGGTCAGATGACGAAGAAACACCTGAACTGGCACCCCACTCTCCAAACTTCCACGCCAACCCAACGTGAGGAATTTCGGCTACGACAGATTGAAGGTGCACCAGCCGCCTCTACACCATACGCTTACAAACATCCATGCCCGGACCCAGATTCAAACCAGGAACATTCCGATCTAGAGGCTAACACCTTAACCACTATACCGGTTGGTCGGCGCAGATGTATGGAAAACACGGTAACATTATCGGATATTAGTATTTTGCTACGCTGCGGCAAAAGGCTCCAACAAAGGAAGTTCTGGTGACCTGATTCAAAACATCGATGTTTTTTTTTAAATATCGATGTATTGGGGTCGATGTTTTTGTAACATCGATGTTTATACGTGTCGATGTTTTATTTTTAAATGAAAAAAGTACCGTTATAAAAATTTAAAAAATAACCAAGTAGCATAATTTTCATAACCAGCAAATTGAACATACTTTTAGACCCAAGTGACCAAGGATGAAGGGTTTGAAAAGTAGGGATGCGACATCGATGTCAATGTTTTCAAAACATTGGTGTTTTATAAAAAACATCGATGTATTGGAGTCGATGTCGAATCACAACTTGCTAAACCAATTTTAGGAAATGTGGAAACAAGTTTAAATACACTGAATTTTAAAAACATCGATGGTTTGGGGGCGATGTATTATCAACATCGATGTTTTAATTCTGAACATCGATGTTTTGCTATCGATGTCGCATCCCTAGCCCAAAGAAGCAGTCGGATTTTAGGCAAATCCACAGGCGTCCATTATTGCATGGTCGTGGCTTCACATGTTTTAAATTGGCGTGGTGTGGAAGTTTGGAGAGTGGGGTGCCATCTCAGTTGTTGCTTCGTCATCTAACCGTGGTTCAAAATGACGCGATGTTGCGGTTCTTTCCCTTCGGGGGTGGATTCCGGACCGTCGCCAATAGCCCATTGTGTTGCTCCAGTGTAACGTTAATTTATAAAAAGTAGCTAACATCCTGATCCTGCCAGTCATCCCATTATTTTGGAGTCTCTGAAAATAATTTATCATCTTTCATCCAAATTTTTAACTTATTATTTTGTTGGATATCTGAAAATGTTGTTGGCAAATCTCATGTTGGGATACCTGGAAATGAAATAGTTGACAAAGCCGCTAAATCGGCCGTTAATTATATTAACCATACAATCATCACCTTCTCTGTCTTGGCGCTTCGTATAAGCAGCTGTTGGTTGATCAGGACTTTTTGCAGGTATATGGGGATCTGGCACGACGGGGCCTTCTGGACCTGGTGTAGGCTTTCCTACACCAGGGGGATGTGCAACAACAACAACACCGTACAATCCCTTATCGTGACCTAAAATCTATCATTTACAAATTTTTAGAAGACAAATGGCAGAACGAATGGAATGAACAAACGGAGAACAAACTTCACGCCATCAAACCAAATATATCTGACTGGAAATCGCTACCTTTAAGAAGGCAGCAGGTAATAATAACACGCCTCCGAATTGGAAATACTCGGATCACCCATTGACACCTCCTCCTCGGAGAAGATCACCCAATTTGTAATTATTGTATTGGTCCACTAACGGTGAAAGACATTTTAATAGAATGTTCTCATTTTAATAATCAACGCGACTTAAACATTTTAATTCTTATACCTTGGCTTTAGAAGACATGATTGGAGAGAATCCTCATCCAAATATTTTTAGCTTTTTACATGACATTGGGTTCATATATTACATATAATTTTATATAGTATTCATTTTACTATGACATGACTTATTTTATATTATGTATCTGATTTTTTATCTTGAGTTTGGCATAATATGTCCCAAGAGGACTCAATGCCACCAAACCATGTCCAATCTAATCCAAATAGCTATCACACACATCTGAAGAAAGAAATGTTGGCCACACTGTGGCGAAGTGACAAAAGTGTATCTTGAACCGGTTGAAATCGTTCTTTTTCTTACAGAGGCTAGCACCTCGTTTGGAATCAAGGTTTCTCGATGTAAAACTGCCCAAGGGTTGTCACGAGGCTTCGAGCAGAGAGGGCAGCGATCAAAACATTCTCTGACAGACTCGAGAAGAGTTGGGTCGTTGTGAGTGCGTCAGCTAGAGACGGCTTTAAGTCTCCGGTGCAGACTCTTTGCTGTGTTTCATTTGAAATGTTATCAAACTGACTGTCTAACAGAGCGTCTTTGTAAACATAATTAGCCAAGACGAAATAAAAGAATATTCGGATCTCTTAAAATATCCTTACTGCCAAAGCTTATACAAGTCCGTTGTTACAACTCACCTTGAGGAAGTGGTAGTAGGAGACGCAGGCATCCTTGGGGTTTCTGGCGACGTACAGGTACCTGGCCTCGGGTTCCAGCCTCATCAGGCCCAGCGGTAGGTGGCTCTTGAAGGCGAGGGGTCTGCGTCCCCTAGGGGGCCCGTCCTGCTCCGGGAAAGGCACGCCCGCGATCACCTCCGCCATGCTGCCCGCCGGCCTGCCTCCCCTGGCCAGCAGGTACACGATGTGCTGCAGCCAGGTGGTGCCACACTTGGGGTATGAGATCACGAACACGTCGCCCGCGGCCGCTCGGTAGTCTGCCGCCCACTCGAAGTAGTCCTCGCGCCCGCCTTGCGGGATGCGGAAGCCGCGGAACACTTTGTACGGGAGAGACGCCATCTTTGACTGGTGCTGCTGTAAAGGATGTGGTGGAATGTGCTCAAGTTCTTTTGTAGGTCGGTAGGTATTTTAATTAATGTCGTACACTGGAACGACACAACCACCACCAGCGAACAGAAGAGAAAGAAACTGCCTTCTCGATGTCGTTTTGCCAGTCGTCAGATCTCGCTTTCACGTGTTTCAGGTGTTCAGGTGTTTTTTAGGTTCTTTCTCGACGAAAAAATGAGAGCGTGTTCTATCAGTAAATGGAATTTGAGACCATGCTATCTCGTGTCCTCAATTAGTAATGCGATGGAATACAAACAACTGGATGCGCACTACTACAAACAAAGCATGCGAAAATTTTAATTTCCACTCTACCACTGCGTGACAGTTCTTTTCGTGGGGTGAGACTCGGTAACCCCCGCTACGAATTCCCTTTGGGCTTGCGAATCAAACCAAATGGAAATTCGTAGCCTATTGGAATGAATTCCCTGCGAATTCCAATTTCGTTTGCAAGGCAAACCAAATTATGAATATTATGAACTATAGTTTGTTTTGCAAATTGGATAATAGCCATAACGGAGTTACCCGTGCTGTTGGTTTGCTTCGCAAACCAAATGGGAATTCGGCGTGACGTCACAATCTCTTGCGAAAATATAAATGTTTAATTGAAATTGTTTGGTTCTAAGAAAATTAAACGTATCGATCTGGTGTCAAATTATTCGCAGATTTCAAAACCTTTGAAATTTTGAATCTTTCTTTAAGGGGGTCTAGTACTCAAAATCCCAAAAAAATTTATTTCTAGCTTTATTATAAATTATTATTATTTTTTATTACATTAAAAATACTACAGATATTTCGAATAAAATGACGCAAAAATGTGATGTCTGTCTTTTAAAGAAATTTGGAATTAATAATTTGACATCTGCGCATTCGACGAGCCCATACAAAAGTGATTCGTGGTGTTTTTACAATCGCGCCATTTTTAACTAAACAAAGCTAGAATCGCACAAAGTGGGTATTAAAACCCCTTTGACATCTGATATCATTGTTAAAAGGATGCCAATATTTGAAAGACTAGCTTCAGATTCTTTGTTGGAAAGATGAAACCAAGGGGAAACTCAAAATCGAAACGAATCACTTCATAAAATTTGTGATGAAATGCTCGTGTCTTGTAACTGAGAAAATTTCTCTAATGTGTCTAAACGAAAGGACTGCAGACGATTCAGCAAAGCTGGCGAGGAAGTCATCTATTGCCTTCAAAACCTACAGAAAAAAAGTTCAACTTGCCGAAATTGAATTAAATGAAGCATTAAATGTAGAAGCAAGGCACAATACAATCCTGGAGGTTTTTAAATAAAATTTAAATAAGTAAAAGTGTTTTTTACCAATTTAAAACTTTAACGACGTTTTTCTCAGTGATGCTTTTTTCGCAATTTTCTTACTTTAAATTGATATAAATGAAAAACTATTTGTCATAATTGTATGAAATTTTCTGCTCATGTTTACCAAATATATATCTTTAATTTATGTATTTATTTTATTATGTATTTATGTATATTGTTTATGCTTCTATAATTTTTGAAATGTTTTATGTTGTATTTTTTTTTGTACTTTTAGGGTTAAATATTTTTTTTTTAAATTGAATTCAATTTTAAAAAATTCCACGAAGAAAATTTTTAATATGTATTGTTATAAGTAATTTAAAACAAAAACTATGTCATTTGACACACAAAATTTTAAAATATATCAATTTTTAACATAGTCAAATTTTTGCACGTTTTAAAATTTTATTTAAAGAACAATTTTTTTTAATATATAAATTAGTTAGTTCAATTACACAATACAATGTTGATCAACCAAAAAATTTTCAAGACAATTCCTTAAAAATTAAAGATTTTAGAATTTTGGGTATCGGACCCCTTAACGATCCCGATTTTGCAAAAAAAACTAAACAATGCCGGCCAAATTTTTTTTCTTTTTTGCTGAAATCGTGAGAGGGCAGGAAATGTAACCTGTTTATTTTTTAACGCGAAGCTTGACACTACGTCATAATATCTTGCAAAAATAATAAATATATCCAGTTAAAATTTTATTTAAAGAAAATCATATTTTTAGGTATCGATCCAAAGTGAAATTTTTCTCAGACTTGAAATCCGTTGAAATTTTTACTCTATCTTTTATGATCTAGGAGATAGAAAAAAGAACTAATTAACTCCAGTTAAAAGTTTGTTTTTTATCGTCTGCTGGAAAATTATTCCTCCGTGCAAAATGAAAACGGAAACCAAAAAAATTAGAAATTGTGATCTTCATGCTGTTGCATTCAATAACAGTTAACTGCATTTAAAAATGGTGCTAAACTGAATTTTAAAATTTTCCGCGACCCAAAAATTGCAAAAAATCTGGGCTACATGTGTGTCAAATCCCGGTACTGTAAATGCTATATTTCGTCAGGACTTTGATCACAGAAAACAGACAGACAGACAAACACTTCCTTTTATAATATTAGCGATTACATGCATCGGTTCTACCCTAAAATACAGTTTAGTGTCGTTTGGGCAACGTTTAATCCGATTGTTTCTCAGTCCAGAGAGTTTGCCATTAATTGTACAGTATATGTAGGTAAGTGTTTTAATTTAGTTCGCACTGGAGCAACACAAAGGGCTATTGGCGACGGTCCGGGATGAACCGACAGATTCAAGGTGCACCAGCCGTCTCCCCCCCTATACCATGCGCTTACAAATACACCTGATTCAAAGCAGGAACCTTTCGATCTAGAGGCTAACCACCAGACCGGTTGGAAGTGCCGCAAATCCGTGTGTTTTTCATGTATGACGTTATTTAAAAATACCTACCTATCAGTGTGGCGAATTCGTTATTAATCGTTAATTAAATACCTACTTAAAAAAAAATCTAAGAAAGTTGTTGAGATTGAACAACAGATGGAGCTATAAAATCTATTTTGTTTCCACTTGAAAACTGTTGCGCCCACCTGCGGATAGATGGCGCCACGCAAGTGTTACACAAGGCTTGTACAAGTTTGCAGCGAATGTTTTTCAGGTCACGAAAGGCACGAGGAGTTAGCTTAGTTCGCAGGTGATGTTATTACGTTCCAGACACCGGCGCGTAACGAGGAAAAGGACACCCAAAAAGGTGGGACCGTGGCTCAGTGAGTTTTGCTTTTTCTAAACTGTGCACTTGCATTTTGTGTTGTCTATTGTTTCTGTAATAGAGAAAATGGAAACCTTAAAAATCGTTTCCAATCCAATGAACCCGAAATACTGTTTCAAGAAGTGTGGGAACTTGAAGTAATCTCTAAACTTATTGGTCGTTTCAGTCTCATTTGTCCTGGAAGCAAATTATTTCCAAGGAATAACATAGGAGCGACATAACAAACCCTAAACAGCAGACAAATTGAGACACGATTCACCACTGCTTGATTGAAACAGTCTTTCTAAGCATGAAGGAACGTATACGAATTTGATTACTAGCAATTTTTACACCTACCTTTGTAGATTTTTACTGAATGCTTTATCTGCATAGTAGGTAGGTATTTTAGTTAACATCGTAATGGAGCAACACAATGGGCTATTGACTTCGCTCCGGGATCAATCCCAACGGTACAGAACCGAGGACGAAACCAGGTGTTTTTTAACCACGGTCAGATGACCTGGCAACCCACTCCCCAAACTTCCACGCCAACGTGGAGACATTTGAGGCCACGACAGATTTAACGTGCACCAGTTTTTCAATTTTGTCACGATTGCTCCAAAGCAAGGGAAACTGCAGTTATGAATAATTTTGATCTAGAAACTAGATTTTGATCTATAAACTGAATTTTATTTAGTTTACATATATTTACTGTAGTTTGGAAGATATTTTGATTGAAAGCTAGTTACGCAGTGAAAATTAATTCGACTTCAGTCCACACGTACGGTAAGGCGGGGTAATTGTAAACAGAATTTCTATATTCGCTTTCAAACCCTATTTTCAAACTCTTGAAAAAGTAAACATTGTTCACCCTACTAAGTTAACTTGTCACTATTCTACTTTGATGTTTAATTAGTACGAAGATTCCAGAAAAAAAAATGGAACACCGTACTCGGCTGTTTACAATTAACCCGCGTGTTTACAATTACCCCCGGAAGTTGGGGTAGTTGTAAACAACGATTTTCTTCGTGATATTGAATATTGTGAACAAGTGATAGCATGAGCAGTAATGATGGCAGTGGAAGGAACCCCAAGGGTAATTTTACCCTTCTAATACCATGCTTACAGAAACCCCGTTTAGATCTTTATATTTATCAAATAGTCTCACTTCTTACCCCAGCAAAATATAGTGACACTTGAAAGTTGCATTGATCCTGAGGTGAACTTCCAGGAATACATAAGAATAAATAATTCAAACATTTTTCTGAACAAAGAATTAAAAATTAATAATAAAATCTGAAAAATACAAATTTAGGTACAAAAAACAAACAAACATTACAGTTCTTACACATTAAAATTGCCCTCAAATTGGAAAATTTCTTTACGGCCTTGTTAGAGTAAGTATAATTGTTTTGACATGGTCTTTGGTAACACAGAATTAGTCATTTTCAACCACAGCGAATTGAGTCGATGCATTTGAGTCCGGTGATCTCAAACTCCTCTTCTGAATCAACATCCACCCTTCATACATACGATAAATGGGTTTTCTTTCTCTCTCCCCCTCAACATCTACAAGTAGAAACGTATTCGTTTCAATGTCTTCCATGAATGGCTCCAAAATATTTAACTTCCCCTACAAGCTAGTCTTCTCTATTCTGCTTGAATGTTTAGAGAACTTCAAACTCTTCACCATCATTTGTTAATCAATTCTTTCAATAGTTCCTCATCCTCGCTGTCCTCGACTTCTGCTTTCCTTTCCATTTGCTTTGTTCTTGCTTACTTCTGGCTCTTTCACTATCTTCTCACCAGGCTTCCTTTTGTTCTTTTTCTCTTCTACCTCCTCTAAGCGTGACATTTATTGGTCAGTGGTAAGAACTTCACCATACGTGTAAAGTTTTAGTAAATCAGTCTTCCTGCTCCACAAGAACACGAAAAATGCAATACAACGCAATTCAAACGTACTAAATACGATTAAATACAAAATTAGACGGAAAAGCAGATTGGTTTTCCATCCAAATTGAACGAAACTAGTGGCAAAGTTATCTTTACAACTACCCCGTCCCTTGAAAAATATGGGGTAATTGTAAACATCACTGTAGGTGCATTAAAGTTCCTAGAAGGAACAGTCAATGATTTTCTGTTCGATAGAAACATAACTGACCATAGTAAAGAATTGGAACAGCATATTTTTCAATATATTATGGAGGGCAGCGGAAAATGTAACACACAAAAACTTTGAAAACCAAACTTTTCAACTAAACAGATTGCTATCAGCTGTGGTGAAAATAAATACGGGATCACCCTATAACATCCTCATGGTTGCCAGCTTTCATACTTGACAACTTTTTAGTTTCTCAGAATTGTATAGCTTGTTTACAATTTCCCCCTCCTGACCCTATTTATTGTTGTTTGGAAGGTATTTTGATTGAAAGCTAGTTACGCAGTGAGAATTAATTCGACTTCAGTCGGCTTTTTCTAAACATAGGGTCCTAAATATCTCAACTATTTTTGAATATTCATCAATGAAATTATATATCTAACAAAACCCCAGTGTATAATTCTTACAGTTTAGTTCATTGTGTTTGGAAACGTCTCTAAAGTGCTAACACCATCAACACTCTTTCGGGTACCAACATGGCTTTCCGCTGCTTCGAACAGTGTGTGTTGTTCACAGAAATAAAACTAAACTAACCACAATTGTATATTGTGACGTCTTGGGGATGGAAGTGTCATCAACTATATAAAAACATTCGCCGGGGTCTCGATTAATGTATTTTATTTACAACTAGCAAAATACCCGACCTTACTCGGTTTGAATTGGTTTACTCTAGATTGAAGAGATAATCAAAATATATAATGACTTACGTTTTTTGTAGAATAAAAATTTATTTTAACATCTTTCGCCATCTTTATATTTTCTACAACTTACTTTGGACACTAATCCTACACATGCATATCCATTCATGTAATACATTTCACATACATCGCACAATTGCTGTATGACAAAGCTACAAAAAGACGAAAGGTGATACTAAGGTTACTACTATAAAAGACGATTTATAGGAAGATTTGGAATTCCCTTTCTTAAGTTCTTTTCATGTGCAACTCAATTAATTAAAATTACGATTTACGGCGAGTGCTCTCGCACTCATAGTCAACAAAACAATATTTTTTTACTTGTGGCACTCTTGCCTCCGGTATGCGACATTGTGAAATTTTGCAATCTTCTCCTGTCATTATTACAACGAATTTTTTAATGTTGGAAAAAGTTCTAGTTCGGATTTTTAGACATTATTATTCTTTCAATAACGGCATTATTATTTCAATAATGGCATAATCACACTTAAAATTTACTGAAAATTTATACTGACTTACCTAACATTTTTAAGTCTAATACTTTGTGGTGCTGTTGCGTGTGATGAGAAGGAAAACACATTTATTAAAATAATAAATATTTAAAATAGGAAACAGCGAAGTAAAACAAAATAAAAGATGTCGCAAAAAATTGTTCTAAAGATATTAATTTGTGATTCAATTTTATCTCTTGATCTCGCACAATTGCCACAACTTACAACTAAAAGTGTACAAAATTTAGAAATGTGAAATTAATTCAGAGCGAAAGAACCAGAAAAAATATCACTGCTCGCGCGATCTTGTTCATTCTCGTTTCATTGAAAAATATCGTCTGTCCCAAATATTCGGAAATCGTTTTCATTGCGCAAAGAATAAAAATAAGACTCGAAATAAATGAAGTATCAGAGATGAAATTCCATAAAAAAAAAAATGAAGAATAATTACTTTTTCAGCAGTACTGGTAAAGCAATCGAAGTAATCGTAATATTCAATAGACATTCCAATTTTTCCAAAAGTACCAAATTATGGTTGATTTAAGTTTTCTTACTCAGGTGTTTTAACATGAAAATCAACTAAATATAACAATAAAGAAATGTTTAATATTGCATTCACTAAACTAATAGATAATGTATAAAATAAAATACAATGCAATCAAATATCTGGAATACAATTCATGTGATGTCTACACAAACACAAAATCGAGCATAGAACAGAAAGACGGACAGACAGACTTTCGCAACCAATGCCACTCACTAAATGAAGATAAGTACTCACTGTATGCAAATTTTCATGAAAATATCTTAAACCGCGTGGACGTGTATACGGCACAACATACAGACAGACAGACACCAAACGAGAAAAAGGCGGATTCGGCATCAGAAGGGTCCAAAACGGATAGAAAACTTGAAATGGGTCGAAAATATTGAATGTACAAACAAACACTCCATTCTTATTTATATAGATAAAAGAATAATCTTGACGGAATTTGGTAGGTGGCGTTTACAGACTGGTAGAGTCTAGGTAGTAGATCTTTACCGAATATGGTGAATTGTCCTTTTCCCCAGGACTCCGATTTGTACTATCCGGCTTGGATTAGCCCTTCTCCAGACTTTACTCTGGCGAGTAAATGTTTCTATCTCGGGTAAGCTTCTCCAAAAGTTCTCGGGTTTGGATTATCCGGCTCGGGTGAGCCCTTCTCCAGACTTTACTCGGGTGAGTAAATGTTTCTAGCTAGGGTGAGCTTCTCCAAAAGTTCTCGCACGCGTGTGCGCAAGTCAGCAAAGCGGCAGCTCAAGCTTGAGCTTTCCTCGCGTCAGATAGACGGAATCCCAGTTTGAGCAATCCGTCCTGAGTCCACGAACAGCTGTCGCGACTCGGCACGTCTCCAGAGACAGAGTATCGTAAAACCGAGAACGGTTTCACTTCAGCCGGATCAGTTTGATCCCTCGGGTCTGTTGACCTCTCTCGAAAAAAACTTTCTCTCCTCTCTCGACTCCGAAAGTTCTAGGGGGTTGTTGGCCCCCCTTCATAGACGTCGTCACAATATTCAACTCATTACCACCGTCCCAACCTAAGCCATTCGGTGTATCGCCACGTCATTTTGAACCACGGTCAGATGACCCTGAGCTGGCACCTCACTCTCCAAAGCCGCCTCTACACCATACGCTTACAAACATCCATGCCCTGACCCGGATTCGAACGAGGAACCTTCCGATCTAGAGTCTAACACCTTAACCACCAGACCGTTGGGTCGGCAACCACAGTACCATAAGTTGTTTTCGATTACATTGTTTGCACACACGGGAACTTTTATTGCTCGATGAATCCTTGATATCACAGTTGGGAGAGGGATTAGCAACCGGAGGTTGCTGGTTCGAATCCAACCAAAGATTCGTGTGCAAAGGTCGATCTATCATGGCCTTAAATGTCCGCACATTGGCGTAGTGAGGAGGGTTGGAGAGTGGGGTGCCCGTGGTTCAAAATGACTTGGTGTTCTGGGATCTTTGAATTAGGGTTTGATCCCGGATCGTCACCGATAGATCCATTGTGTTGCTTCAATGCGACGGTGGTTAAAATACCTACCTACCGTTCTCCAACTATGGAATGGTTGAAAATTATGGGGTGTCTTCAAATCTTTCCCTTCGGGTTTGATCTCAGACGCCGACCAACCGGTCTAGTGGTTAAGGTGCTAGCCTCTAGATAGGAAGGTTCCTGGTTCGAATCCGGGACAGTGCATGGATGTTTGTAAGCGTATGATGTAGAGGCGGCTGGTGCACCTTAAATATGTCGTAGCTTCAAATGTCCTCACGTTAGTGTGGAAGTTTGGAGAGTGGGGTGCCAGCTCAGGTATTGCATCGTCATCTAACCGTGATTAAAAATGACGTTGTAAACGGATCTTTCCCTTAGGGGATTGATCCCGGACCGTCGTGTGTTACGCTAGTACGACGTTAATTACAAATTACATTCCATTGATCTCAGACAGTCGCGAAGAGCCTTCCAAAATCCCTTATTTGGGTTGAAGAGCGATAGCGTGCAGGGGGCGGAGCCACATAGTACATTAACATAAAAATATTACAAAACACGCATTTAATGTGAACAATGAGCTTTAAATTATCTTGGATAAGTCAGGTTTGTATGTCGTTGTTTTTAATTTCAAGCAGGATTCCAGGTTCTAAGACGATTTCTCAATTCACTTTTGATAAGGTACATGCTTGAAAAAGATTGTTCGCATGAATATGTAGAGCCAAAGAGTAAAAGATCAGCAAATGCTAGTTTTTTTAACTGATCATATCGCAAGAAAAGTGACACAACTCAAAATTAGAGAAAAATCAACTGAAAGGATACTATAAAAGTTATATTGAAATAGTATAAGCTTCTTTTAAATTTTAGGTAAGTATTAATGGTGGTAACCTCTGTTATATTCTATAGAATAGTAATGTAACACGATGGGGCACCTCATACATATTTTTCAATGACATAACATCAAAATTTTTATTTTTTAACTTGTGTCACTTTTCTTGCCGGAGTGCGATAGGAGTCAAGAATATTATTCCATGTGTTGAAAATTATCATGTCTTCCTTCTCCAGGTCTTTCAAAGCAGACCAGTTTTCGGTAAACTAAGATCACATTTAATTTTCTACAAATTTTCCATTTCAGCATTCAGGCGTTCAAATTTGGATCTCCATAATTCTTTTTTTTTTTTAAACTCTAGTAATTGCAATTGCAACATTGGAGAAAATTTCTGTCACTGAAGTTTTTTTAACAAAGGCTAACCTCCGTAGAAAAGTTTCCTTCATATTTAAAATTGTTTTAAATAGTAAATGTCAATTACCTAGTTATTTTCTTGGCGAAAATGTTTAATTCATGCTTCTCTTTCAAAATCTTGAGCAAAAAGGGATAATAACTGATCGTCTGTTAGTTCAGTAAAGTCAACTCCCTTTTCAAGGAGAAATGCTTTCAAGTAATAAAGAAGCGAAACGTTTTGAAAAGTTTCCTCTTGGAAAGCCAACGTACCTTATGTGGCAGAAGATCCCCCCCCCCTTGCGCGCGTATTCACTCTTAATTTCAACTAAAATTCTTTAAACTGTAGACAATAAAGAGCTTTAGTTACAATTGTGTTGACAATCCTGATCACCCATTCCATAACATTGCAAATTTCTTCTGGAAATGTCTGCGCAGAAGAGCTTCTTGATGAATGGTAATTGGTAATTTTTAGTTAACGTCGTACTAGAGCAACACAACGGGCTATTGACGACGGTCCGGGATCAACCCCTTTAGGCAATGTTTCCCAAACTTTTGACGTATGTGTACCCCTTCTATAATTTTCGTAACGCTGAGTACCGCTCGTCAAAAAAATGGATGTATTTTAATAACAATCAAAATGTTTTTTTCTTTTTTTTTGTGACATACACAAAATACTAAGAAAAGAGAAATAAAATTATTCATAATAAAATATAAATAAAAGTTATATTATAAATAATGTTTATTTGGATCAATGAGAAGGATGAAATTGTTTGTGCTGAGATAACAGATCGTCATAATTTGGTTCCCTGGTTGTTCATTTTAATCTGAGATGTGGTTCCACGTCCAATAGTCTGTTCCTTTTTTTCGACTTAATGTCTACAAATGCTGAAAAAGATACTTCACATCAATATGAAGTTGGAAAAGGCAAGATGTATTATAGAACTTTACTGTTAAAACCGGATACACAAGTTGCATTTGTAACCAGAATGATGTTAAAGTACTCTCCTTATGTTTATTTTTCAAGAATCCGTCTGAAGCCAATTCCAGCAATTGCTCTTCTTCCGCATGCGACACATATTTTGGCATGGATGTTGTGTTAATGTTAAACGGATATCTTATCCATTCAATATTTTTGGTTAAATCAGGGAAATAGTTTTTCAAACCCACTTGCAAACTTTCCAAATGCTGTGTTATGCATTTCAGAGTATCAGCATCAATTTTAGTAGTCGAACGTGTTATAAACTCATGAAGAGAGGGAAACGAGTCTACTTCTCCATTACCAGCTCTCTTTTGCCATAACTTTAGTTTTGCGATGGCAGCGTTCACTTTATCTTGAACGTGAAACAATGAAATTTCTTTGCCTTGTAACGTACTTTTATATGTGTAACGCATTCGGGCGCAATGTGCATGAGAGATCAAATGACGCTAACAGCTGTCCACGAAGCGCGCGAATAAAATTAAAAGATTGGGTCCAAACATCCGGTAAAGATAAGAGACTAGTAGAATAAGCAGATTTCTACCCCTTCTACGAGAGGAGTGGGGAACGGTTGCGTCCGACGGAGGGATAACGAAGTAAGTTGTTTCTGTAACGAAGTTTGGTATATTTCCGCCACTCCGGACCATCTCACGCCTCACAAGACTGTCTTGACTTGACTCATGAGAACGTAGAATTAGGCGCAGCTAAGCACAGTGCAGTATCCCCTCCAAACTCCGGTGCAATGCGTACCCCCACCAAACTCTTCCCGTACCCCTGGGGGTACGCGTGCCACACTTTGGGAAACACTGCCTTAAGGGAAAGAACCGAGGACAAGACCTCGTGATTTTGAATCCCGGTCAGATGACGAGGCAACACCTGAGCTGGCACCCCACTCTCCAAACTATCACGCCAACCCAACGTTAGGACTTTCGACCACGACAGATTTAAGGTGCACCAGCCGTCTCTACACCCTACGCTTACAAACATCCATGCCCGGACCCGGATTCGAACCAGGAAATTTCCGATCTAGAGGCTAACACCTTAACCACTATGCCGGTTGGTCGGCTCTTGATGAATGATGCAATGGTAAACATCTCGTGATTAATTTTTTCCTTCAAAATAGAAACAAAACCTTTTCTCACTCCGGTCATACTTTTTGCCCCATCTGTGGAAATTTAAACAATTTTGTCGAGGGGAATATGTTTCTCCATCCATTCAATGACAGCATTTGCAATATTCGATCTTTCAGTGGCAATAATCCTAAAAAGTTCTTTAGGACCCGAAGACGAAATAAATCGAAAAAGTAAAACTTGCGCTGTCATTTATGCCACAAGATTCGTCAACAGCTATTGATAAATCTGAAACCAGTTTAAGATATTCGATTTGCCGATTGGTTATATTCGAGGACATTTTGACTGTTCTGTCTTTTACTGTTTTAGCAAACAGTGGTAACTCTTTGATTTTTTAAGAATGTATGCCTTGTTCTTAAAATTTCGAATAGCTCTTCGGATATATTTATAAAAAAACTTTGAATGCATTCACCGTCTGTGTATGGTTTGCCTCTCTTATCAATCTCTTGACTAACAATACAGAAGAAAATGTTAAAATTATTGGAAGATTGCACCCAATATATATAATTAAATACAGAACTTTATTTTTCTTGACTCTTCTGAAGTTCCTCAACTGCTTTCTTCCTCGCATCATCGATGAGATTTTTACTGCCAGCATTGAGTCGAAATACACTGGTGTCCAAAATTAAGGCCACAAACACGTTTTTCAAAACAATTCAAAATTGCTACTCGGAAATTTAACAAGATTTGTATTTTATATATTTTGAAGATTGGGTAGCACAATGTTAGCCTCCAGTTGGAAATAAATGGTGTTTGGCGTTCGTTTGGTAGAAAAACGCGGAATTGGACCGTTGAAGCATCAGGGATTTTCTCTTACAGTGTTGTGAATATTGCGTTAAAACCCACAAGTTTGACTGTTTGCAGTGAGAACGAGTTCTCATAATCGTTTAGATGGTTCAATGAGATGGAGCCGTTGGCAGGCTTGAATCTGATGCAGAGGTGGTTCAATAGTTACAAGTGGCACCAAAAGTGGTATCCAGGTTGTGAAATCAATTCCACACTAGTGGTACTATCACCAGGAAGCCCAGTCAAGACCGCCTAAGTGCGACGACACCTGCACAGGATAGCTACTTATCATTAAGTGCACGACTGCATAGGCAGACAACGGCTACAGAGCTTTCTCGCGACCTTGCTCCTGTGTCTGGAAAAAGAATTTCCAGGCAAACAAATATGCAGATGTCTAGCAGTAAGGCCCTTTACGCCCGGCGTCCAGTGGCATGTCTACTTTTGAGCGCAGTACACAGGAGAACCCGTTTGTCGTGGAGCCCAACACACCATTCTTGGACACATCAAGAATGGGGGCGTGTTCTTTTCACTGATCAGACGATATTCAGCACACAGAGTGATTTTCTGCGAGTCTTCATCTAGAGGGAACGTGGAGCTCGCTATCATCCCTCCAACGTATATGGTTAGGGTCACGTGTGACAACTGCTCGTCAACCCCCGGTGATTGCTACTCAATTCCAAAAACGATCGCAAAAGCCCATTGTTTTGGTCCGGTGCGACGTTAAAATTCCTACCTAAAACAAACGTGACATCATTGTCTGATGCTCCCATATTCCTATTGCAAAAATAAAAAAGTTACAATTTAAAAAGCAGGAAATGGTATCGGCAATCTCGATAGGGAAAGTCAAATTTTTTTGGAAAAAATATAAAAGTTATAATTTAAAAATTATTTATGTAAAAAATCATTTTTAGATTTCATTCTAATGTAAAATTTTTCGCAGATTTCAAATCCGTTGAATTTTTACTCTATCTTTAACGATTTAGGAGATAGAAAAGAGAAATACAGAATTCCAGCTAAAACTTTATTTGTTTTTTTTAGTTTGCTGACAAATCGTTCCTGCGCAAAATGAAACTGAAGCTGAAAAAATAAATTTAGAATCAGTCATCTCTATGCTATTGTCATTCCAAAGAAAACAATATTAATTAAATTCATTTTAAAATGTCCCAGATTAAATTTTAAAATTCGGCGTAACCCAAAAATTGCTAAAAATTCGGACTACCTGTGTACCATGTCCCATTACTGCAAGTGCCGTAGATTCGTTAGGACTGTAATCACAGACAGAAAACAGACAAACACTTTTATATTAGTAGAAATAATAATAGCTGTTTGTTCAAGAAGTGTTTCTTCTCATTGAAAGCAAAGCTAGAATAAAATAAGCATATGAAATGTCATGGTGATTGCAACACTTCCTCTATTGTCTCGTGGATGACAAAACATCAAACAAAAAAATTAATTTTAAATTGATATTAAATTTAATTTGTTACATTAATCAATATATATATATATATATATATATATATATATACATACATATACTAGCCACAGCGTGGCTAGCACGGCATTGCCCGTGCTGTATTTTGTGGGGTTAGTTGTGTACATTGTGAACGTTTGCTTCGCAAGCCAACACCACGGACAACGCCGTGATGGCCTCGTGATTACTAAATGCGGCCAAATTGGAATTGCGAAGAGATCCAATCTTCGTTGCTGCCGGACGCACGCAAATACTCTACTCACGAGGACGGGATGTCCACAAACTTCGGACCGGATGGCCCCTTCGTTGCTGCCGGACGCACGCAAATACTCCACTCACGAGGACGGGATGTCCACAAATTTCGGACCGGATGGCCCCTTCGTTGCTGCCGGACGCACGCAAATACTCCACTCACGAGGACGGGATGTCCACAAACTTCGGACCGGATGGCCTTCTTCGTTGCTGCAGGACGCACGCAAATATTCCACTCACGAGGACGGGATGTCCAAAAACTTCAGACCGGATGGCCTTCTTCGTTGCTGCAGGACGCACGCAAATTTTCGCTGAACACAGGACGAGATGTCCACAGTTTATTCTCAAATCAGGACGGGATGTCCAAGACTTCAATTTAATGGGAACGATCGCAGTGCATGCCACCATTAATAGGTAACTGTAACGTCGTGATAAAAGAAATAGACTTTTTTAAAGAAATAAAGAAAAATTTATTTACAATATGGTAGCGACATCACCGTTACAACTACCTCTCATCATACGTTTTAAACATAACGGCTGAAACACACGCCATTCCAACACTGCACTCAGTCCACACTTCAACGAAGCATCCAATCGACTCTAAAAAAGCCGTTACAACAAAAAATTTTTTTTCACCAACGTTATACATAAAAGAAAAAAAATGAACTTCCGGGAAAACCATTTAAGCTCACATAAATATGTCAAAAGAAAAGATATCCTTTCCAAGAGTAATAAGAAGTATAACTAAACACAGGAAGTGTCACAATATCTTGGAATAAGGAAAAAGAAATATTATCATAACATTTAAAAGATATTCCGGAAGTGTACGTTACAACTCTTCCCCCCTTAGAATAACTTTTTACCCTGTAAAAAGTTACCATAACTTTAAGAAAAACTAAATTCTACAAAATTTCATACAAATATTTACAAACATATATACAACTGCCAAGTTACCTAAAAAAAACAATAAAAATAAACTCAAAGGACATTTTGGTAACTCAGAACAGTCGGCTAAGGCTGTCAGCATTCTGGTGTTTTCTGCCCTGACGATGGATTACCTCTTAGTTCCAGGGCTGCAATGCAAGAGCCCATCTCATGAGACGTGGATTTACCCCAGAGTTCTTTTTTAACCATACTAGAGGATTATGATCAGTTTGGATAAAGAACTTGGTAGGTCCATCCAGGTAGCATCGTAGCTTCTTGACAGCAAACACAATAGCGGCACATTCCTTTTCGGCTTTCAAGATCTGCGAATGTCGGACCGACATTCGATATGGCTTCGCACAGAGGGGCTTTATTTCAGAAAGTTCGATATCAAACTGGATACGATCTGTGAGGCCAGGCACGTTTGAGAAACAATTGGAATATTTACATATAATACAACTGAGCTGGTCAATCTGGTCGTCATCCAGTCTTCCTTTCACTTCACTGTTTCTCAATATCTCCTCGATTTCAAAAATATTGGGATTGTTTTCCACAGGCGGGAATTCTTCTTCCAACTTTGATTCTTCATCCTCACCAGTAGTGACCAGATTTATGAATTCCGGCCTCTGGTAGTAAGGCTTCAATAAATTTACATGATATATTTGTGACGAATTTTTCCGGTTGGGCACGGCAACAAAGTAGTTCGTCTCCGAAATCATGCTTTCAATGGTCCCAGGACCATGCCATTGAACCGCTAACTTATTTATAGGTGAGGGTGCCAGTACCAGTACTTTATCTCCAACATTGAATTCACGTTTCACGGTATTTTTGTCGTACCATTTTTGTCTTTTCTTGGCAGCTTCCTCCATATTATCAATGGCTAGGCTGCGACATTTTTCCAATCTTCTCAGAAGATTGAGGATATATTCAACAACTGAAGAATTTCCTTCTTCCGGATGTAACCAGTTTTCATACAGAAGAGTGACGGGAGTCCGTAAGTTTTTTCCATGAACCAATTCAGCTGGACTGAATCCGGTGGATTCATGAGTAACTGTCCTTAAGGCGAACAAGACTGCATGGACATGCTTCTCCCAATCTGGTCCTTCTTCGTTACACAAAACTCTCAAAATCCGTTTCAGGGTACGATGAAACCTTTCTACCGGATTGCTCTGGGGATGATACACAGAGCTAAGTACCACCTTGATGCCGAAACGTTCAAAAAATTCTGATGTGAGTTCGCTCATAAACGAGGTTCCCTGGTCGTGTTGAATCTCCTTAGGAAAACCCATTCGACTAAAAATCTGAAGGAGAGCATTAATTACGGATCTAGATGTTATGTTTGGTACTGCCACAGCATCTGGGTACTTCGACGACATACACATTGCCGTAATCAGGTATCTTTGGCCTGAGTCCGTCACGGGCAAAGGTCCTACAGCGTCAATATTAATACGGGAAAAAACTTCAGTAATCACTGGAACAAGAGTCATCGGCGCTTTTTTCTTGTCCCTTGCCTTTCCAGCTCTCTGGCAGGAATCGCAAGCCTTCACGAAGTCCTCTGCTTCTTTGTAACAGTTTTTCCAGAAAAAGTACTTGGTCATTCTGTCTTTGGTCTTGGTGGTCCCAAGATGACCTGACATGCCTTCATGACACAATTTCAGTATCTTTTCTCGATACTCTATGGGCACGACGATGAGCTTCCTTTCGATACCACTCTTGTCTTTCTTAATCTTTACCAAAAGTCGGCCTTTCACAAGTTCAAAATCTTTAGGAGGGTTTCCATTTTGGATTTGTTTTACTTGAGAGCTCATCTCTTGATCTTCACCTTGAGCCTTGATTAGCTGCTCAGTGTCCACTTTTAACAATTCAGTGATATCTTGATCTTCTGCCACATGAGTGAACTCGTCACTTACTTCCCCTGCTTCCATTTCATTTTTTTCCAATGTAATAAATTCTTCGGCTGGGATAGGGTTTTCGGATTCTTTAATTAAAGATTGAGAGAGAGAGAGAGAGAGAGAGAGAGAGATTCTTCCCTTTCTTTCACTTTTTTCTGATGCCTTGTCAGTACTGCATTTAGTTGATCCACAGATTGACAATCTTCCCTTTTTAACAAGGCAGCAGTCCGATTCCCTAAAAGATATCGTCCGCGGTCTAGTTCATCTGGAATCACAGCAGCTTTAGTGAGTGTTTTTCCCAATTCACACTCTACCAAAACTTCGGCAAGAGGTAAACAAGTTGAGCTGGAGTCCAAAGGTTGCTGTACCCAAACATGTTCACCCGTCATGTCAGCTGAATTCACCAATTTCCGACACACAATGTCAATGGTCGCTCCGGTGTCTCTTAGTAGATTTATATCCTGACCGTTTATTTTTCCTTTCATGATATACGGTTCCAGGTACTTTTCAGGTTCTTTGTCCGAAATGTAATTTACAGTTTCCGAAGGTTTCTTCAACTTTGGACAATTTGGTCGGATATGACCAGGCTGATTGCAATGAAAACACCGCATCTGTCTCCTGCGGTCGAATTCCGGATTTGGGTCTTGTTCGGAAAATCTTCGTTCTATCTTAACCCCTTTACCATTTATGGTATCACTTCTCCTTGGTGGATTATCGGTCTTTTCAAACTTGTTTTGAACTCGACCCTCGAACTTGTCTTTCGCAAAGACAGGGTATCGTTTCACAGTTCGTCTAACGTCTTCAAACTTCTCCAACAGCTCCACCAAATCTGTAGGGGAGTTTATTTCTGTCCATTCTCTGAGATACATATCTTTGAATTCGGATGGTGTTTTTTTCTTCATCTGATCTGTGATGATCAAATCTCTCAGTTTTTCAAAAGTAAGGACCTGACAACCTGCAATCCATCCATCGAAATAAGTAGACAATTCATGATAGAAATCCCTCCAGTTCCGATCAACTGCTTTATGGTGTGAACTAAATAACTGTCGAAATCTTTCTGGTGTTAGTTTGAACCTTTTTAACAGAATATTTTTGATGTGATCATAATTTGTAGCTAGGTCAGCAGGTTCACGGGCTATTATATGAGCAATCTCTTGGGGGATCAAACTTAATAGGTGAGATACCCACATTTCTTTTCCCAGCGACAGCAAAGTTGCCTGTCGCTCGAACAAGATTAAATAAAGACTCATATCATCTTTCATGTCGTATTTCGGAAGGATCTTGGTCAAGTCTCGATTCGATGGTCTAGAATGATCAACTGCACCTTGCTGGGTTTGTCTAGTTGCTTCTATTCTCAATTTTTCCAATTCATACTCTCGTTCTTTCTGCTTTTCTTCCACTTCAAGGGCTTCAATTCTCCGCTTTTCTTCCACTTCAAGGGCTTCAATTCTCCGCTTTTCTTCAAGGGCTTCAATTCTCCGCTTTTCTTCAAGGTCTTCAATTCTCCGCTTTTCTTCAAGGTCTTCAATTCTCCGCTTTTCTTCAAGGGCTTCAATTCTCCGCTTATCTTCCACTTCAAGGGCTTCAATTCTCCGCTTTTCTTCCACTTCAAAGGCTTCATTTTTCTTTCGAGTTTCTATAATTCTACCAAAAAGTGCTTTGGTGAATTCTTCATCATATCCCTCACTTGAAGTAATAAGATTCACTAACTGTTTTATGGATTTTTCTACGGTGATTTCTAAATCTATCTCCTCCACCAATTTGATCAAGTCCTCTTTCTTTCCCTTAACTAAATAAGTCATGATTAAATTCTAAACAGTTTCCCCCTTTGGACTCAAATATAACGTAAGGTACAAAATGAAAACTTTTCAAAACCGAAACCGTCCAGAATTCTGACTTACCTTATAGCCAAGCCACAAGAAATATAACTCAAAGATAATAGAACAATAGAAAAGAAATAAATGTACAAAAACCAATTTTGTAACCCAAAAGACCTTCAAAAGAAAATTAATTAAAAAAAAATTTTAATCAAAATACCATTTCAAATACAAAACAAATTTAAATTATTAATTAAGATAAATAATCATCTACGACAACTAAAACCTCTTAAATTTCTATTTCACATAAATTCCAAATCAATACTAATTTCTATTATAAAAGCAAAATTTGCAATTAAGAAATTTTTTTGTTTCGAAACCTGTTACGATAAATGGAAGTTATCACAAAAACAGAAGTAAAATTGTACATTAAATATAATAGTGCATAAAACTTTAGATTTAAAACCGAAACCACTTATCTGGAACAGTTGCTTGATGGTACACAGGAAGTCCTTGAGCAGGAACCCAAAGTTCGAACTGGACTTTGCTGACGATGACAGGACGGGATGCCCAAAAAGTTCGGACCGGATGGCCCTTTCGATGCTGAACACACACGCGTTTCACACACAGGAACAGGACGGGATGTCCCAATTCTACTGACCGGACTAAGCTTCGTTGCTGGACACACGCAGTAACAGGCCACGTTTCATACACAGAAACAGAACGGGATATCCAAAAACATCGGACCGGATGGCCCACTTCGTTGCTGCCGGACGCACGCAAATTCTCCACTCGCGAGGACGGGATGTCCACAAACTTCGGACCGGATGGCCCCCTTCGTTGCTGCCGGACGCACGCAAATACTCTACTCACGAGGACGGGATGTCCACAAACTTCGGACCGGATGGCCCCTTCGTTGCTGCCGGACGCACGCAAATACTCCACTCACGAGGACGGGATGTCCACAAACTTCGGACCGGATGGCCCCTTCGTTGCTGCCGGACGCACGCAAATACTCCACTCACGAGGACGGGATGTCCACAAACTTCGGACCGGATGGCCTTCTTCGTTGCTGCAGGACGCACGCAAATATTCCACTCACGAGGACGGGATGTCCAAAAACTTCAGACCGGATGGCCTTCTTCGTTGCTGCAGGACGCACGCAAATTTTCGCTGAACACAGGACGAGATGTCCACAGTTTATTCTCAAATCAGGACGGGATGTCCAAGACTTCAATTTAATGGGAACGATCGCAGTGCATGCCACCATTAATAGGTAACTGTAACGTCGTGATAAAAGAAATAGACTTTTTTAAAGAAATAAAGAAAAATTTATTTACAATATGGTAGCGACATCACCGTTACAACTACCTCTCATCATACGTTTTAAACATAACGGCTGAAACACGCCATTCCAACACTGCACTCAGTCCACACTTCAACGAAGCATCCAATCGACTCTAAAAAAGCCGTTACAACAAAAATATCTTTTCACCAACGTTATACATAAAAGAAAAAAAATGAACTTCCGGGAAAACCATTTAAGCTCACATAAATATGTCAAAAGAAAAGATATCCTTTCCAAGAGTAATAAGAAGTATAAATAAACACAGGAAGTATCACAATATCTTGGAATAAGGAAAAAGAAATATTATCATAACATTTAAAAGATATTCCGGAAGTGTACGTTACAATATGTGTGTGTTTATGTGTGTGTATATATATACACATAAACACACACACACACACACATATATATATATATATATATATATATATATATATATATATATATATACACATACACACACGATAGAATCTCTCTCCCCATTCATAAGTGAGATGGCCTCTTGATGTATAAATGTCCATTATACATCAAGCAACTTCTAGCAAGATTCCTCGTCACCTGACCGTGTTTCGAAATCACGTGGTGTCTTCGGATCTTTCTTTTGGTGATCGTTCCCGTAAGAGGCCCATAGCCCGTTGTCTTGCTGCAGTGCGACGTCAATTAAAACACCTACTTTCATCTAGCAAGATTCCGATATCAACATCGTAATTTAAAAAAAAAATTTTTAATTCGGTGATTAAAGCAGCGAGCCACGTACTGTTGTAAGTTTGAATCCAACCCCAAACCGTCGTGTGCAAAGGGGGCTGGTGAACGTTAAAAGTGTCGTGGCCTCAAACATCCTCATGCTGGCGTCGTGTGGAAGTTTGGAGAGTGGGGTGCCAGCTCAGCTGGTACCTCGTCATCTGACCTTTCAAGATGGCATGTCCTACTCAGATCTTTCGACAGAGGGATTGATCCGAGAGGGTCACTAATATCCCGTTATGTTTCTCCAGTGCCACGTTCATTAAAATATCTACCTTTCCCTCGTTGCTCGACGGTTTTGGTATTCTGCTAGAATGGGAGCCAAGGATAAAATTTTAAACTTTTACTAGTTCCTTCCATTATTTTGCTGCATTTCCTTTCGTTCGTTGGATAATTCTCCTTCGCTGTAGGACCTTGAATAAAATATACCACCAAAGATTAAAGTGTTTTGGGTATAATTTTTGGCTTCTTGCCTTTTGCTACCTCTACGTTTTCACCTGTGATGAGTGACGGATTATACAACAGTACGGTTTTTTTTCTTCCAGAACGGTTGTTACTGTAGGGGGTACTTGAAATTAATGTCGTTCAAGCGTTAAGGCAGGTTTACACGCTACGATAAATGCTAGCGATTTATCGTAAAGATCGAATTGCTTCGATTTATCGTTGGGTGTAAACAGGACATAGTAGCGATTAATTTGAGTTTTAATTGGATTGGATGGTTGATGCCGGCCGGCATCAATTTCTGCGAATCGTAACGTCATGTTGGAACGTGTAAACAGGTGGCAGCCATTTCTCGCTACGATTTGACTCCGTTTGCATTTGCATCTGCAACAGAAAGGTTGTGTCGAATAGTTCGTTCTTTGGTTGACTGTTGTTTTTATTCGAATAGGTAATTATGGTAGCTAAACAAACTCCTCGAGAGTTATAATGTTTGTATAATTACTCGTTATAATGTTTGCAATGCAAATGTGGTTTAAAAGGCAATAAAAAAACTGTTCTTAAGATACCTGTATGAATTGTTTCAATACTTTGTAGATAGCTTCACAGGTCTCTGCGATTATTTTGCTGAGAGCTGGTTTAGAATTGGCAGTTGAATATTCCATGTCCTTCAAGCTTCTTCCGGTGGCAAGGGATCGTAAGGTAGCTGAGAGTCTTTCGTGCGGAGATATCGCTCTTCTTGTAAAAGTATCAGTAAAAGATGAGAAACTAACCTTAACAACTCAACATAAGTTTCTTTGTCCATTCTCAAATAATTTCGCCAGTCATTTGGTTCATCTCTTAATTCTTTCAATAATTTTACATGAGAGAATTCCCTTTTCTTTAGCAACTACTGGCGGCTTCACTTTGTTCTTGGTCTTCGCAACTATTTCACTTTTCTAACCAAACAACCGATATTTAACAACAACGCTACTTCCTCCATGGGAAAAGCTTATTTAGCGTTCAACAACGAATATTTGACAAGAAATCGTTACGATTTATCGTAGCGTGTAAACAATACTCACTCTTTCGATTTATTGGAACAATAAATTTATCAATCACATCGTCACGATTTATCGTAGCGTGTAAACCTGCCTTTATTCCAATTCGAAGAGGATTCCTGCCGAATGACTCCTCATCTAACCGACGGTAGAGCAAAAACCTATTTGAAAGAGTTATCGTGCGTACATATAAAAATTCGCCTCTTTACTTTTGATGCAGTTCTAGCTTTCCACTCTACGCAGTATACTGCAACAATGTTTTGCGGGTAGTGAAGTATTCAATATAGATTGTAACAATGAAGATTCATAGATTAAGGCTCGTATAGTGGGAATTTATAACGGTCCAACAAGGAGGAAAGATCGGGGCTTATAGCGTTGTCTTTCCGTTATTGTAAGGAAGACAGGTCATATATGAGTTTATTTACCTGAGAGCATGTATACACATATAGTTTGTTCTAACACTAATTCATATTAGAGCCATGAGCATAATTTAGTTTGTCTCGTCAGTTAACTGCTGTGTCACAAACCGTCTAGTGTGGAGGGGTCTCTCAGTACTCGCTCACTAAAGTGCGTATAAAGTTGCTTAATATAATATATTAATGAAAGATTCTTTAGATAATTATTATTTATACATTTTAATTCAATTCTTAACATGAAATACATTTTATATTACTATACAAGTTAAGTAGATTCCATGTTTCTTCAGGGCGCATCTTTCGGACCTAATTTTGCAGGACGTTTCAACCCTGGAAACTGTGTTTTGGTATTCTAACGGCACGATTAGGTTTCCCCCTCCGGCCATCCCGTTTGAAGTGATTTTTTCCGTAGAAATATTCTTCTTGTGAAGACGCACTTGAAATGTTTTCATCTGCCTAAATTCCCGCATCCGTTTCGTGTTCGCTTTCAATACTATTATCCGAAAATCACTCTCCTAGTACTCTATTTCCGACCCATTATCAACACTATCCAGAATTTCTTTTTGTGTAAGATACAGGTCGTGTTATAGTGAAGTTTGTTGCCATTTTAGGCATTCTGCCGAAATTCCCTACTCCAACTGTGCAGATTCCAAATTCTGCAGATTCGCACCTTTGGTGGTAACTCGTGGTGTTTTTTTTCACTTCGAATCCCCAATTTTGAAAGCGACCCCTGTAGCCCAGTTGGAAGAGTAGCGAATGAACAACCGGAGCGTCGTAAGTTCGAAACCACGTCGATCCAACCAAAGACTGTAGTGTTCGTGGGGATTGGTGCACGTTAAATATGTCCTGGCCTCCAATGTCCTCACGTTAGTATGGTGTGGGAGCTTGGGTGCCAGCTGCGGTGTCGATCTCGTCATCTGACCGTGGTTCAAGACGACGGGGTGTTGTCTTCTTCGGATTGAATCTCGGACCGACCCCGATAGCCCATTGTATTGCCCCATTGAGACGTCAATCCAACTACCTACCTTCCAAATAATAAAGGTAAGCAGGCATTTAACGTTTCATACGAGCAACACAATGGGGTATCGGCGACTGTCCGGAACCAACCCCCCGAAGGGAAAGATTCGAGGACACCGCCTTGTAATTTTGAACCACGGTCAGACGACGAGATCCGCGTCGGAGCTGGCACCCCACTCTCCAAACGTCTACTCCCAATAAAAGGAAACATATTTAAATTTTCGACCGCAAATCGAAAACGTATCACGGGACAAAAACGATATATCCCGTGATATGTCGAAGGATTACAACACATTCCCCGGCTCTAGTTGTCAGGGTCGAGTATTCGATTTTGGGTCATGAATAAAGAGGTTAAGAACCCCGGACACATTCGGAAAGGAAAGATCTTCGGAGGTAGTATTCCGAGCAGGGAGGAGTGGGAAGATGACACGTAACGCCATCTGTGGGACGACGTTGAATTATTCATCGTCTCGAAACTGATCCCTCTGATCAGAGGATTTGGTGATCGTTCTCCGAGACACGTAAAACTTTGGGAAGTACCAGAGAAACTTCTTTTCCATTTCGACCCCATATTGAGTATCTGGAAGGCATGCGGGGTGCGTGCCAGATTTGAAAGAGAATGCGCCATTTCTGAGTCCGATGTGCCCGAATGATATTAACTTATTTCAGAAAGTGAAGGGTTTGAGATAAGAGGGTATGAATTGATTTAATTAATCAAACTTTATATACAGGGTTATATTCATGAGTAAGTATACAATTTCAACGCACTATATAACAGTAACAATGCAAGATATTTTATGTTACCTGTAACAGAAGTGTAGGTGAATGTTTAAAGTTTTTTTAGAGACAGTCAAAGATGTTCTATGTGTGCACCCTTAGTCACACTACACACATCGAACCGGTTACACCAGCCCCGTGTTAGGGTATCTGATGGTAATGGTAATTTCAGTTAACGTCGTACTAGAGCAACACAACGGGCTATTGAAGACGGTCCGGGATCAATCCCTTAAGGGAAGGATCCGAGGATAACACCTCGTGATTTTGAACCACGGACGAAGCAACACCTGAGCTGGCACCCCACTCTCCAAACTTCCACACCCATCCAACGCGAGGATTTTCGGCCACGATAGATTAAAGGTGCAACAGCCGCCTCTACACCCTACGCTTACAAACATCCGTGTCCGGACCCGGATTCGAACCAGGAACCTTCCAATCTAGAGGCTAACACCTTACCCTAACGCCGACCAACCGGTATAGTGGTTATCTGAAGCAAGTGCAGTGATAGTGGTTGCGATACGCTGTTTCAACTACGCTAGATCAATAGGAATAGGAGGGTTAAATACGTTATCCTTTGTGTAGACCCAAAGAAAAAAGTCACATGGTATTAAACAGGGCATCTGGGTGGCCATTGGGTTAGTGACATACTGTAGTCGGCGCTTTGTCCAATCCATCGGTGAAGTTGATGTTAATAGAGGTAATTTCACATATCACCTGACCAGTGTTGTGATGCACCATCCAATTGGAGAGTAAAGTTTTTCGACTTTTATCATGTTTCGAGAAAGCTGGTTCGAT
Organism: Metellina segmentata; assembly: GCA_947359465.1. Lineage (NCBI taxonomy): Eukaryota > Metazoa > Arthropoda > Arachnida > Araneae > Tetragnathidae > Metellina > Metellina segmentata. The sequence goes on along the minus strand of OX375874.1, from coordinate 134,626,557 downwards.
GTGAGAAATTCAAATGGAAACAATCGGAAACTTTTCCTCGATATCAACAAGTTTATTGGAAACAAAAACAGGACGGGACTGGACAGACATAAAGATCTAAAAGATAAATAATTAGTTTAACATGATTACAATTAATCAGTCCTGAGAACCCCCGGTTCTCTCATAGCTCGCTTCTACCGCCAAAACTCTTTCTTCTTGTTTTTACATTTTTCTTTTAATCATAGCGTTGCCAGGTTACGGGTGCTAAACGAACAGTAGTCTTGTGGGAGCCACGGGGTACTGAGTGCAAACCCGACAGCTGATATGCACGTATAACGGAAGTATCAAAGTTCACAACTTTAATATCCAATTGGATGAGCCGACCAACCGGTATAGTGGTTAAGGTGTTAGCCTCTAGATCGGAAGGTTCCTGGTGCGAATCCGGCATATGGATGTTTGTAAGCGTAGGGTGTAGAGGCGGTTGGTGCACCTTCAATCTGTCGTGGCCGAAAGTCCTCACGTTGGGTTGGCGTGGAAGTTTGGAGAGTGGGGTGCCAGCTCAGGTGGTGCTTCGTCATCTGACCGTGGTTTAAAATTACGAGGTGTTGTCCTCGGATCTTTCCCGTAAGGGACTGATCCCGGACCGTCGTTAATAGCCCTATGTGTTGCTCTAGTACGACGTTAACAAAAAATTACCATTACCATTACCAATTGGATGAATAAAGTTTTTGAAGACATCTGCCGGTACACACACTTGGTCGTCGTGGCTTTGAAACTTTGCACAAACAGCCCGTAGTTTCAAATGTTTTAAACCAATCGCGTAAATTAATTTTCTGGTTGGAGGTTCTTTTCCAAAGCGTGATTGAAAATTCCGTTACACAACAGTGACAGATTCCTTTCAGCTCAATTCAAGAACACAAAAAATCATCTCCACTGCAAAACAGTCATTTCCACTGACTGGTCACAAGCTCACTATTGCCTTCGTCACTTCACTCTGAAGGAGGACATAAACTTTATGAGTATACAGTTTTACATACGAGTATACAGTTCGCATTTGGGGCTCGTGTCTTAAACTATTCCTGTTTTACAGCATCTGGAAACTGTATACTTACTTATGAAATCACCCTGTATATATACATTACAAATGCTCAAAACTAATAAACGTAACTATTCTTATGAAGAAACTTATTAATTAGTGTTATATCTCGTAATATTGGAATTTTTAAAATAATATGTGTGTATATTCTATTTACAAATCTACACCATTTGACCCATCCACACCCAATTGGGTACACTTATGCTTTGGAACACTGCGGAAAACAAAGGCTATTTCTTTCCTGTCTTCAGACTCATCTGTAGCCATGAAAATCGGCACACAGGTAGTCCTAAAAGTGTCCCTCGAAGCTCTAATTGTAAAATCGAAAGTTTGTTTTCTGCAATAAATGCACTTGGACAAGGAAACACGTTCTACAGAGTTTGTGTATTTTAGTTAACACAGAAATGCCTCGATCAAATTTGAAACGGGGCCGACCAACCGGTCTAGTGGCCAAGGTGTTGGCCTCTGGATCGGAAGGTTCCTGGTTCGAATCCAGGACAGGGCATGGATGTAAATTGTGCTGTCCTTTGTTAGGGACAATGATGGTCTACCCACTGGGTGCCCCTTCACAAGTGACCATCACTTTTGGCCTTGTATAAGGCTACAATGACTTCGGTCAATTCTGTACTGTATTGTATTTCTGTATTGTATTATGTATTGTATTTGTCTTTGCAATCTTTACCCAGCCTTGCCATTGGAAATTAAAAAAAATTTGAAACGGGAACGAAAACGGTCAAATTTGAAACTAGAGCAACGTTATTCAGCTAGTATCGTAATAAGAGTGATATTCAAAGTACACTCATGTGTTCAAAAGTTAAGCATAATTGGTGAAGTGCGAAAATCTGGATACAATGGTTCCAAATCACTCGTGGAGAATCGTGGGACGAAAGTAAAACCATGTGCATATGCAAAACAGTTCATTCGATCTACGGAAAGCACCTCGGAACGAGTATAAGCAGCAAATTTAGACAGAAATGTCGCCTGTGGTACGGAGCGTTGTCAACAATCAATAAAGATGTCACCAAGATGACAACTGGACGTGTTTATGTCGAGACGCATTATTCTGGATCCCGGTCTGTACCACACCGAAGCGTCTCGCAAGTGCCTCAGCGCGTGATCTCCAGACTGACAGAAGTTTCAAACCACTGACGATGTCACCCGACGACCAGTAGCAGGTCGGCCAAAGCTAACCTTGCCGATATTTGGCAATAACTGCTCGACGTCAGAGGAAGCTTTCTGCCAGACAACTGGGTTAAATCTTCGGTTTCCAATTAAAGCGGAGCCGTTATCTAGCAGCCGTGATACCGTCATGATGCCGCTGGCATAACTAAGCGGCCGTCTAAACAGAGACCAGAGGTGTAAACTTAGACGGACATATAACTGTGGAGAATTGGGCAACACAGACGGCTGTCGTGGTTTATTTTATACGAATAAAAAAAAACAAAGTGGCTCTTTTATTCTCTGTCCCAAGTTTCTAGTATTTGCTTCGGCAGTACATATACTAAAATTGGAACAATACAGAGAAGATTAGCATGGCCCCTGCGCAAGGATGACACGCAAAATCGTGAAGCGTTCCACACTTTTTAGCCGACCAACCGGTATAGTGGTTAAGGTGTTAGCCTCTAGATCGGAAGGTTCCTGGTTCGAATCCGGGTGCGGGCATGGATGTTTGTAACCGTATGGTGTAGAGGCTGCTGGTGCACCTTAAATCTGTCGTGGCCGAAAGGCCTCACGTTGGGTGGGTGTGGAAGTTTGGAGAGTGGGGTGCCAGTTCAGGTGTTGCTTCGTCATCTGACCGTGGTTCAAAATTATGAGGTGTTGTCGTCGAATCTTTCCCTTAAGGGACTGATCCCGGACCTTCGTCAATAGCCCGTTGTGTTGCTCTAGTACGACGTTAACAAAACAATTACCTCATCGAAAATATGGGGAAGCGTTGTACAGCACATGCATGCGTGTCTATCGGCTCCCAAACACCGTATCCGCGGCTATTCATCGCCAAACGTGGCAACCTTCATGTTTTGATCCAGCTTTAAGGAAAACCTATGCCGTGAAATTTCAACCACTTTTTACTTTTTACCGTTCTTTTAACATTGATTGTTGTGCTTGTTTGTGCTCTGTGTTTAACGCTCGTTAGATTTCCATTGTATTTTACTTTCATCTATTGAAGTAAGCACATTTTATAAATTTAATTGGCTTTCCTCTGTTTGTTCAATTACAAATTCAATTAATTAATTAGCGTTTGTGATTATATAGATTTATTAACCGCTCACTTAAACTTGATCAGGTATGGCAATGGACGGTTCAATTGATCGTATAAATGCCTATTTGTTTGGGAAAATGTATGAAGAGAGAATGCATGATTCTGAGTGAAAGTTATTGAATGGTGCCAGAAAGTGTGAAGTGTCCAGCATGTGGGAGTGAAATGATATAAATCTTCAGAAAGGATGCGGGAGACGCGTATGAATGGATGCGTAGAAAAGATGGACTTTAGCGAAATTGATCAGTGCGAAAGGGCAGAAATTCAACGAATGTTAAAAGGTTCACTGTGTGGGGCCAAATTTGGCCCTTGCGCCATAAAACCCGAATACAACAAACCAATCGAGAACGTGTGTTACGCTCGGCCTCCCTAAATGTGTGTGTGTGTGGGGGGGGGGGGTCGAAGTGAGCCAATATTCCCTGACACCACCATTTCTTATGCCAGCAGCGTCAAATATTGGCCGGAAGTCATTTCTTTTTTTTTCCAGGGTTAAGCAAATCAGGAAATGACCTTCTGATAGCTTAAGGTGGGTGTGGCTTTTTCAGAGGCAATCGATAGACATCGTCTGCTCCGGACTGTTAGCATCCGTGAGCAGAAACGAGTGCGGAACAGATTGGGCATTCAGTTTTCTTCTCCGGAGGTGAGAAAGTTCCGGACGCTCAATATTGAGCAGCTGTCGAGAAAAGTTGATAACAATGACTCACTTTTTGATATCGGAGAAGCCGTTGTTCAATTTTCTTCGAATCATTCCCCAGTGTAATGCAGGGCTCGAAATACCCGGGTGCACATGAAAATAAAATTGAGCACCAAATTTTTTCCCGCTAGGTGCGCGTTAAAGAAAAGGAGGAAAAGAATATATGTATCGACCCCTCTTGCTCCAAAGGAACGTAATTAAAATTCCTAAATACACACTACGCAAAAGCAAAATCGCTGGGCCGTAACGGGTTGATATAAGAGGAAGGTTTACTTATGCCACTGCCACCAGAACTTTCCGAGGATCGAAACATTTTCCAAATGGCTCTGTTGAAGTGACTGTCGCGACAGCCTTGCGCCGAAGAAGAGGGAATTTAGATGTTTAAGTATTTTTATTTACTATCTACTACTAACCTATCTAAACATATCCAACTAATAAAGTAGTTTACATTACATTACATTACTTTTTTATATTACGTTTTTTTAAATGTGCTCCTAAAATATAACCTGTGCACCTAATTATAAAAATTACGTGCATAAGGTGCACCTGTATTAAAAAATCTATTTCGAGGCCTGGTGTAATGGATGGATTTCGGCTCAACGATTCAAAGAGGCTGGTTTAGTTTCCGATATGTTTTTATTGATGGTTCCAATGCACTTTAATGTCGCCAACTAGGACTACTGTTGGAAAGGCTGTGTTTTGGATGGATGCAAAAATGCGTTCCTGAAACGAAAATTGAAGCAAAGTTATTTTACTGACTGAAAATGACATTGAATCATCATAGTCTGTGCGTTCTGTTTGATGTCCTTTCTACATCTCTCCGCGGTTTCTGCACCATCCCTCGCTCATACGAATTCTGAGGTTTCTAGCTCTAGAACTGATCCAGGTGAAGAAACTCTCCGAACCCCTTACGGTATCCTTAACCTACACGACACATCGCACCCCGGCAAAAAAAGTGACGCAACTCAAAATTGCAGAATTTGAGAAACATCAACTTAAAGGATACTATAAAACAAATAGTGAAATAGTATAAGCTTCTCTTTAAATTTTAGGTAGGTATTTATGGTGGTAACTTCTGTTATATGCTATAGAATAGTAATCTAACACAGGGCTGGAAATACCCGGGTGCACAGGTGCACTGTGCACATGAAAACAAAATTGTGCACCTGAAGTTTTTTTAAAAAAAGGGGGATGGGACGTTTTTTATGTTAGTTTGATGTTTGAACAATATATTAGTATCGACCTCTCTCGCTCTAAAGGAACGTAATTAAAATTCCTAAATACACACTATGCAAAAACAAAATCGTTGGGCCGTAATGGATTTATACAGGAGGAAGGTTTACTTGTATCTCTGCCACCAGAACTTTCCGATGATCGATACATTTTTCAGATGGCTCTGTTGAAGCGACTGTCGCGACAACCGTGCGCCAGAGAAGGGAGAATTTAGGTGTTTAAATATTTTTATTTACTATCTACTACTAACCTATATAAACATACCCAACTAATAAAGTAGTTTACATTACATTTTAAATGTGCACCTAAAATATAACCTGTGCACCTAATTTAAAAACTTAGGTGCACCTGTAATAAAAAATCTATTTCGAGGCCTGATCTAACACGCTGGGGCACCTCATGCATATTTTTCAATGACATAACATCACAAAATTTTTATTTTTTGAGCTGTGTCACTTTTCTTGCCGGGTGCGACATGTCTTCTTTTTGTCTGTTGAGCATTCGTGCATCTTCGGGAATAAAATACATGTCGAAAATGGCCATCTGCCATTCGGAATGCTGAGCACAATTCCCCCGAAGTTCTCAATTAAATTTTTATCTTTCCTCAAACTTAACACGTGAAGTAGAGAACACTTTCGTTTCGCGATGCAGCGCCAAAAACGAGACGATCTTTAGCATCACCCCAGTATCTGCAATACAACTCGAATGGGATGTTCGTAGGGATGAATGAAGATGGTGATCCAACCAATGAGGTAAAACAAATGATGCGTTAAAAATAGTCAACTTTGCTCATTTTGAAACACTACTGTCTCATTAAAATATTCGGTCTGGTGGTTAAGGTCTTATCCTTTAGATCGAAAGGTTCTTGGTTTCAATCCAGGTCAGTGCATGGATGTTTGTAAGCGTAGGGTGAAGAGGCGGCTGGTGCTTCTTTAATCTGTCGTGGGCGAAAGTCCTCGCGTTGGGTTGGTGTGGAAGTTTGGAGAGTGGGGTGCCAGCTCAGGTGTTCCCTCGTCATCTGCCCGTGGTTCAAATGACGCGGTGTTGTCCTCGGATCTTTCCTTTAGGGTATTGATACTGGACCGTCGTTAATAGTCCGGTGTGTTGCTCCAGTGCGACGTTAATTAAAATACCTACCTACCTTTCCCCATAACGAGATGTCTCGAGACAACCCCACGAGGATTAAAAGAGGACCTCAATTGTATTTTTTCCCCTTTAGACAAGGAGTCTCGAGGAGGATGGGCCCGGGGTCCAGGAGGCCGGATGGGACCCCCTGAGGAATGGAGCGGAGGGACATCTCGCCCTACTTCTGCAGCAAGGAGGTCCGCAGCAGCTCCCTGACCCGGCGGGCCCTGCTGACCACCATCGGGCTCCTCTTCGCCGTGTTCGTGGCCCTGGTGCTGTGCGGGGCCCTCTACGCAACCCGGGGGGCCGCCTTCTTCTACGCGGGGGCTTGTGTCCTGCTGTCGGCGGCCGCCATGCTCGTCCTCTTCTACATCTGGCTGAGCAGGAGGTGCCCCTTCTGGAGGGTGCCCTACCCGCCCAAGGTACGTACGCCCTCCCGCCAAAAACCTATTCCATGCTTAGAAACGACGAGGTTATTGTCTCTTTGAAGGTTGATCCCATTATATGTTGCTCTAGTGTTAATTTTTATACCTAGTGACCATAAATACACTTCGTGAACCTTTACGCTGCGGCGCTTAGATTTTTTCAATCTTCTCCAGGAACGTCTCTTTCGCCTGCATGTCCAACCCTCTTACCGAATAACCTAACTTGAGCGATAAAGCCTTGAGTGGCCTTGACGACTGACGCTTTTCTTTCATAGTATTGTCTGGCGTATCGTTTGGTGCGAGAGAGATACCACCGTGGGTCGAAAGGGTCGAACAAAAGGAGGAGCCCTCTAGAAGGTCAGTCGCTGACAGCTCGTAAATGGCAATTGATACCAGCGGTCATTTAAAGGTGATTAACATTCATCGTACACAGATCCATGCCACTGGTGTAAACGAAATTGTAGTGGTAAGAACGGTCTACCTGCCGCAGCGAAAAGGTTAAATACCTGTCGACCAGGAATGCAGTTCATTAAATATCTAGCAACCCGAGTGACCCTCAGGCAGATCTTTAGGTTAGTAGAGGCATCAAAACCCCGGGGTAGTTGGATGATCTGTCTTCTCTTCTGCACTTTGCCTTTTCTGTCCTCCCTCGTCGTCGTGTTTGGCACAGTTTGGCCACGCATTGCGCATAGAACCCCAAACCAACCAACCGATCTGAGTGAGTCGACGTTTCTTGACCTAAGAGTAACCAAACCAACCTGCCGAGAATGAGTGAGTGAGGTTCAATGGTTCCAGCTCAGGATCACTAATGTTCCGAGGCCAATTCGGATGCACTATGTGGACGTGGGAAATGGTTAATAGATTCCGAGGTTTCTGGCGAAAGAACGGATCCAGGTGAGGAAACATTCGGAGCCACTTACGGCGCGCGAATCGTCAACGGCACCGTTTTTACCCCACCGACTCACTACCACCACTAGTGTCCTGAAACACTGGACCACATCAAATAAGTGTGGTCGGACATAGGGGGGGATGGTCTCCCACCTGCTGCAATTACACTAGCAACCTTTCTGGGCATACTTTCGACAAGGTTCTGATGCACAGCTATGGGTATTTGTGTCCATTCCCGCTGCAAGAATGTCGTTAGCTCAGTTGTAGATTTCGGACGGGATTCCCTGGTCCGTAAGCGTCGCTGTAACACGTCCCCCACATGTTCTACAGGGTTTAGGTCGGGACTCTGAGCGGGTCAGGGAAGACGTTGTACACTGCTTAACAGAGGCTGCAACGCGACACGGAACGTTCTGGAAGTAACATTCGTCCGTTCCATAAAATTGGCAGAGCGTAGGAAGAGCCCGATGGTCCAAAATGTTCATGTAGACGTCGGAGGTTCAATTGACCAGGAACAACATTCAAATGCCATACGACGAAAAACACCCCCTAACGAGTAATCGGATTTTATGCAAATCCGCTGGCGTCCGGTCCATTATTGTAGGGTTGTTTATATAGATAATTTATATACAACATGCAAGGGGGAAAAGTTCTCGTTCTCTTAGTCTCTTAGGATAGTTAAGTCCTGAATTATTCTTAATGAATATCTCCCTGTTAATAATTTTAACCCTCGAGCCCTTGTTACATGCAATGTGGGAATGCCATGCGAACGCTGTAAGGAGGCGAACTGTGATGTAATGCAGACTCACCACAGGAGCAGTTTTCAGACTTGATTTTCTTAAACCTCGTTAGGTAGGATGGGAATGCGCATTGCCTATGAAGAAGTCTCTTCCCTGGTCTAATTTGTAGATTTTAGTGACACTTTTGGTGACACATCATGCACCGTCCTGCGTGTTTCCCTATCGTCCCATTCATTCTTCCACGCACCAAGTAGCCAGCTGGTGGTTTCCCTTCTGCAATGGCTCTTGGGCTCATTTCTCACCCTACACAACACACACTATATTGTTTTGCGTCTGCGAAGCATTCTTGTGGAAATGAAAAGATCTACTAAAGCTAAATTCCTCCTTATTTCCAGCCTTTTAGAATGCATAACACACATAAAAATCACAACCCAATGACTCAATTTTGTTCCTTTCACCTCTCTTTCAAACGCCATCCAAACTTAACATGTGTAAAGTAGAAACGGTTGAGTTTTGCGATGCAATGCCATCGAGCGACCAGAACGAACTTTCGCATCAGTACATTAGTTCCACAAAAATATAATAAGGGTGTAGTAATAAGCAAGAGAGAATTGAACTCGGAAATCTCATGGTGTTAAACAAAAGATAAATAACCTTTTCCAGACAAGGCCTCGGGGAACTCATGCCCTGAAATCCCTGGAAAGCGTCTGGTGAAACCTATCGAGTACTTCTCTGTGTTTCAGATTCCTGTGAAGAAGATAGAGGTCTCCACGTTGGAGTACTATTCCCAAGTGCCCAGCGGCAGAAGGTCTGACTTCCCGATGGGACCCCACCTCGTCATGACCCTGCCCAAAAAGGCCTCCAACGCGACGCTGGAGAGCGAAGACTGCAGCGCCCCCAACACCCCCCGGTACATGAAGAGAAAGTAAGTGCGCTCCTTATACCACCGGTGTCAAACTATGCCTTCATCATGGCTCACTAAAGCTTCGGTTTCCTAAGAAAGCGTAGCCGTGATGCAGCGGTGGATGGCGTCACTAAAACGTTGATTATACTAACACATGGTGTTGGTTTCCTAGAGAGCGTTGTTTGTGAACGTAACGAAAATGATCGGAGCCGCCATTTCCATGACTGTCGTCATAGCGGTCTCAAACAGTTGGGGAACGTTTTTTCTCTTGTAGCGGCCAGATTTCATATCCTACTCCAAACGATTCGAGCGAAGAGGAGCAAAATAAATAAACATTTTTGACTGCCATTGATTAATTCGTTTTTGTAAAATCGGGATCGTTAAACACAGAATAAAAATTTAAACGGATTTGAAATCTGCGGAAAATTTGACACCCGATCGATACCTTAAATGTGATTTTTTTTAAATAAATAATTAAATAATCAAATGGTAAATAATTGAATAATAAAACTGTTTTTGATATCGATCTCTGGCGTAGAAATTTTACGCTGATTTGAAATCTGTTGAAATTTTCACTCTACTTTCAACGATTTCGAAGTTAGGAACTTTGAACTAGCGAATAAAAAGCCACTTTGTTTTGTTTCTCGAATCAAATAAACCACGACAGCCGTCTGTGTTGCCCATTCTCCAACGTATTCTGTCCGTCTAAGTTGACACCTCTGGATTCTTGTTTAGACGACCGTCTAGTTATGCCCGCGGCATCATGACGCATCACGTTTGTTAGATAGCGGCTCCACTTTCTTAGGAAACCGAAGCTGATTGATTATTGTTTTTTATCGACGTGTACTATTATAGTCAATTTAAATTTCTAGAACGTGAAACCTTCATTTCAACAATGCCTAAGCGTACGTACACTTTTAATGTTAACTTATAAATTAAGTACCCGTTTATAAAACACAAAAGTAAATTTTAAGAAATCCTGCCAAGAATTTCATTTTCTTATTTGAAATCAACACCACATATACTTGAGCAAATTTGTTCTTCAGAAAATATAAGACCACTCAAATTATTTATTTTCACGTGCTCACACACACATATTCCCGTTGTTTTCATTAATAAATAAAAACTATAAAGAAATACGTGTTTTCTTGAATACTCATACTATTTCCTAAAAATTAGTAGATGTCCCGTTTTGAGAGAAAAAATAAATGGTTACGTTACGCATTCCTAATATAAACAGCTGTGTTAATCAAAACAAAATGTGCTGTAACCGTCCGTTGTGCGCTAATAAATGTGCTGTTGCCGATTCTGGCAACCTAAGGTTCCCTCTTCCTGCGAAGGCAATGACATTCGAGAATGGCTTTCTGCGGTCTCGAGAGAATATTTATGGAACAAAGTAGGATGCGATTTTTGTTTGCAGACAAAGCAAGCTGCTTTCGATCGATATTGAACATGAGAGGAATTGAAGCAATTTATGCAAAACTTATTTTTCTTCACAAAATCAAATCGGTCCGAAAATTTCATTTGTTTAAATTCAGGGCAATGGTATATAGGATGTGAATTATTACATAATTGGCAACTTTGTTCTTTGTTCGATTTGATGAATAGTGATTTGCAGCGATTCGAATAATTAGTATGAACTGGCATTTTAACATTAGTAACTTTGTGTGAAAGATTACTTTTCGCTAAACCCTCAAGAATGCGAATTTGTTCTTCTAAAAAGTTAAGAAAGTCATACAAATTTGGCACTTCAACTATTTTGATTGTTAATCCAAATTGTTTCCGAGATTCTTTATCTAATTTTTGCAATTAAAGTATTTATTATTAAAATATCCGATAAGCTATTTCTATCGAAATTTAACACCTTTAAAGATTGTAAGTTGCGTTTTACGTTGGTCTACTAGATATCTTAACTGAGACGGCGATTCATTATTTTTTTTCAATATTTAACAAACTTTTTATATGAGTATCAACAACAGCTCTTTCATTTTCATATCTGATTTCTAAGTGGAGAATAGAGATTCGAAAGTATCCTCACACGTTCCAATTAATTTCACTTCGCCTCTTAGGGTTGCTTTTAAATTAAAATAATTTTCGAGTTTCATTTAAGTCTTCGTTGTTAACAATCATGGACATAAATTGGCCCTTGAAATTTTTAAATTCCTCGTATTTTCCCCAGAATTGAGGAAGTGGCATTTCTGGGAGTTTAAAGTTCATGGTTTTCGGCCCATGCTCTAGTTTCGATTCACAGTTTACATGTTCTGTGTTTTCAGAAAGGAGGATTTTGAGGCTTACCTCCAATTCTTCGGTTTTATTTTCCATCTCCTCCGAGGTTGATCGAGAATCCTTTACATCAGCGTTTTTCGGTAGTCCAATGTAGTTAGCAAGAAGTACTTGTTGCACACTTTTTGTCCGCGGCAACTTACAGTTTTGATTTGATCGCAATAGCAGCTTCGACATCACCAGTTGCTTTGCTTAGAGTTGGTGTTGGTCTAACTACACTAAAGCGACAACGCAGTAAAATGATGACAATGTTGTGCCAAACAATCCTCATATTTTCATGAGGCAAAATGTAACATTGACGCCTAAAGGTAGAAGCTGAAACTAAACAGAAGCATAAAAACAGCATTTTTTGGGTCGTATAACGAAACATTGTGGGCCATAAATTTAAAAAAGGCCGTTATAGCGAAAAACCGTAATTTTTTTGGATCTTTTATGCAATTTTTTGTTTGTTTCTGTGTTTGGGTGTCTTTTGAAAAGTATAACATTTAGTTTTGATAATTTATGCAACGTATAAATTTACAATAGCATAAACTTTAACTTTTTTTTGGATGTCTTTATGAAAGTTTAGCGATTTCGGTGTACTTCAGCTTTCGTGTAGCAACATTTTCAACGCATCTCTCAAATGTGCATACTGTTTCACTCTCAGAGTCCTCTTATTCAGTCGTATGAACAACACTCTTTTCGATTCAATCTTGGAATACATATCGACAGTAAATTGATGGAATAGGTTTTGACTTCTCTGTAAAACGTTGAAATTCGAAGAGCGCATCATCATCCTGTGAGCGTAGAACTCCATAGTAGAAATGTTCTTACTTTGCATAAATGATCCAAATCCAAGATTGGCAGGAGTGCAGTAAAGAACATTTGAAGACTGAAAAATTAATATTCTTTTAAAAAAGCAATAAATTTTTATAAAGGATATCCAGTAATCGTCCGGCTTCACAGGCACAGTAACTACGTATTTATCAATCCCGATTAAAGACATGTCATTTGGAAGAAAACAATAATGATTAAGTATCTCATTAAATTAATTTTAAAATGTTTTAGATTAAATTTTAAAATTCGGGTAAACTATAAAATCCTAAAAAATTCGGACTGCCTGTGTGCCAAATTTCATTATTGTTACATTTCGAAAAGTTAAGTGCCATAGATTCGTCAGGACACGGCGAACACCCAATACACGAACTTCATTTTATAATAGTAAAGCCTCGTAGAAAAAAGTTAAGCACGGAGTGGAAATGTTAATTTCCAGAAGCCAATCTGAATTTGAGAGGCTGCAATTTGCTGCAGAGTTAGATGGAAGTATGCAAATGTGTTATGCAACAGTAAATCACGGTTTCGTGTCGAGAAATATGAAAAAAAGGCAGTCGTAAGAATAAGAAGCCAGCATTGTGAAGGGTTAGAGGAGTTGCATGTAAGGGCTGTAAAAAGTGTTTAGAACTTTCATACGATTAGTTTTCAAGACAGACGTGTTTCTATGGTTTCCAGAAGACGAATAGCAGATAGTGAGTGCTGGTGTTCTGTGGGACACCTTGAAGCAGGGCAATCAATCAGTGATGTTGCTCTTTTATTTAGCGTTTATTCCGTCATTTCACGATTATAAAAACAATTAAAAACTAGCCAAACAGTTGTCCGAAAACCTGTGGCCCGCTGCCCAAAGGTTACGACCCCCGCGGTAGATCGATATATTGCTTTTGTAGCAAAGCACTGATCATGCATGGCTGAGCCAAAAGGCAATTCTTTCCCCAAGAAATAAAGATGTCAATGTCATCAAAAAGCAACTCCTGCGAGAATTGCCTGGTAGTATTCAAATTATAAATCTATCGACATTACGCGTGACACACATTGAGGCCGTGAACTACACGACAAGAGTTTTTGAACACATTGGAGCCATCTGGAGTACTCTCGCACATATTGAAGCTGAAGATTGGGGCACTGATTATGCTTCTCAAAAATCTGAATCCACCTTCACTCTGCAATGGCACGAGCCTCTCTGTCAAGAAACCCATGTCAAATATTATTGAAACCACCATCATGACTGGACATGCCGCAGGCGAAGACGTATTCATTCCTAGAATACCAATCACCCCTTCTTATATCCCCCCATACCAATTTAAAAAAACTTCAGTTCCCGGTTCGTTTAAGTTTTGCTTAGCGCATCAACAAGGCACAAAGATAATCGCTGAAAGCCGTAGGACTGGATTTCATTAAACCGTGTTTCTCCCACGGTCAACTGTATGATGTTCGAAAGAGAGTTGGATACCTTTTTACTAATAGATACGACTTAAATTTCTTGCCAAATATGGTTATTTTAATAAGTGTAGAGGTGTACTCTCGGGGGAAAAAGTAATCAAGTACAAAATGCTCATTTTAAAAATTTGTTTTCCTCTCACACATATGGGACAGACTTATTTCATTGAATTCAATTAATTGTTTCTAAAGTAACATTTGACATCTACAAACATTGCTAGTTTTAAAAATTCAGATAAGCAGTAAAATAATTTACTTTGTAGTCAAGAAAAAAAATTACCTTTAATTTTGGTCTGTTAATCTATTTCATTTAAAATTGATAATGACCTTAACATTTAAAAATATTTCTATTAAACTCTACTTCTAATTTTTCTATCTCCCTACTATCTGAGTAATTTGGGGTTAAGAGATACTGCGTTGCCCAAACCAACATATTTCATTGTGTTAAAAATAAGGTACACATTTGAGTTGTAAAATTTTAAAAATATGAGACTCATTTTTTCTATATTTTAAGTAAAAAAAGCATGTTTTCTAACTCCTCTTTCAACATTCTATTTTCTCAACTGCCTTCAAAAACTAAAACTCTTAATTTTTAGAAAATAGAAAATTGTTTAGCATTGCAATAAAATGTGTATAAGATAGATTTTAGAAATAATACAAGAATCGACATAAATTCTATAATTTTTTTATTCTATTTTTTTTTTCTAACTGAGAGCCGTCGTCTTTCGCTGCTGTTCACCACGTAATGGAAATTTTAATTGACGTCCTACTAGAGCAACACAACTTGCTATTGACGACGGTCCGGGATCAATCCCTTAAGCAGTTGACCTCGGTAAGAAGCAAGTACATTTTCACCAAGAATCAATTCTACCGTGTTTTGTGAAATGGGAATACGTAGTTAAAATTTCAACGAATTTTATACCTGCCGAAAATTTAAATTGGTAATTTTTAATTAACGTCGTACTGCAGCAATACAACGTGCTATTGACGACGATCCGGGATCAATCCCCTGGGAAAATTCCGAGGACAACACCTCGTCATTTTGAACCACGGTCAAATGACGAGGCAACACCTGAGCTGGCACCCCACTCTCCAAACTTCCACACACACCCAACGTGAGGACATTCGGTCACGACAGAATTAAGGTGCACCAGTCGCCTCTAGACCATACGCTTACAAACATCCGGACCCGGATTCGAACCAGTAGCCATCCGATCTAGAGGCTAACACCTTAACCACCAAATCGGTTGGTCGGCTATCGCAAGTAGAAGTTGTGCTTCTGCACAAAATGACAACCCTGTCGAAAGTAATTACACCGACAATTAATGTTCTCGGAATAAAAGTTTTGTCGCTGGCATTAACGTTGACGCATTGCAAACGTGCGTGCCAAGAGCCTCGACCGAATCACGTGCTTGGAACAGTCTCACGTGAATCAATCGTATGCAGATGGGGGTGTTTCCCCCCAATCATGCAGAATATAGAATAAATCTCAGACATTGTTGCCAATTTCGAATGCTTTCCGCGTAATGAAGATTGGTGTAATGCGAAAAGTGTTCACGCGTTTGTTTCGACGCCACTTACAAAAGAGACCGTGACGTCAGCGTTGAATGGGCGGAGCCATAGCATGACAGGAGTTAAGAGAAAGGTTGGATACTGGCTAGCATGTGTCAGATTGATTTCCATTAGATTGTTGCTATTTTTTGACGAGATGTCCATAACAACTACTATAAGGTATTTCGACATCGAAATTGAACATGTCCTCAAATGGTCCGTATTTTTTGTTGTAGTATTAATTAATATCACATTGGAGAAAACCAACGGGCTATTGGCGACGATTTGGTATCAAACAGGAAGGGAAAGATCCGAGGAAGACAACACGTCATTTTGAACCACGGTCAAATGACGAGACAACACCTGAGCTGCCACTCCACTCCACAGATTTTTGCACCATGGCAACGAGAGGACGTTTAAGGCCCCGACAGATTGAACGTGCACCAGTCTCCTTTGTGCCCGAGGGTCTTCGGTTGGATCCGAACTCGTATCCCTCCTATTGCTAATCCGCTACTCTTCCAACAGGGCTTACCGCGGCCATAGAGGAGATATAATAGTAGAGTGAGCTATGGCAACCTTTTTATGTCCGCATGATCATATGACCAAAATCAGTAGTCACGTGACTCATTCTCTCTTCGCGCATATTGTTTGCACATTCCTTCTTCCTTAGCAAGTAGCAAATGCATTGAATACTCAAGTTAAAATCGGTTTACAGTGCTGCGTATATGGATGAAATTCCAAATTTATTAAAGGTGAAAACATTACATTTCACAGGTGAGCGAAAAACGTTTCTTTCACATTTGTATTTTGCAATACTTTCTACAGGGTGTCGTAAAACTTCCCGTACTCCAACTTTAAAAAAAATTATTGCCCGTATTTTGTTGAATTATTGAATTTTATCATCTGCTTATATTTTCATCTACGCTTTCATTTTTATCGTTTGATTTTCTTCGCACTCAAGTTGTGCGATAATAAAGTTTCACGTCATTTTGTTCTTCATTGCAAAATGAATTGATCACGCATTCAGAGAATTTCGCTGTTTGAGGCTTATTCATCGACGCCATCTTAAGTTTGGCGATTTTGTTTGAAAAGTCGCCAAGGGGGACTGTAGAGTCAACGATAACCAAATGTAAGTTCATATTTTCCCCCTAAGTAATGTTAAAAGTGGTTTTAACCATTAGCATTAAAATAATTGTTTTAAAGTTTGTTGATTTTGTATAGTAAATTCATGAATCGTGAGTACAGGAACTTTTAGGACACCCTGTAGTATGATAAAAATGGATATTCTAACTTTAGAATTAATAAATACAACCTACATACATTTCCCGTTCTATGAAAAGATTTCACACATTTGCAATCAGTATGTATCTAAAATAATGTTTGTAACAAAATAACGGGTGGAATGGTGTTTCTAATTGTAAATTGAAATTTATACTGTCTTAAAATATTAAAAATAGTTAACCGAAATGTAAGAACTTGTGCGAAATCGTTCTCTGTCTTGGCGATTTTGTTTTGGCAACTAAGAGTACTATATTCTTTCGTGTCTCACGATAAAAATGTTATGAGTTTGGTAACATAATAACAACAACAGTTTAGTTTGGTAACAATTTAAGTACATCACATAAATTATTTTTCTTGCTGAGAAAAATTATTTTGTAACCACCCATCTGTGCAAACTGTAATTACATAAGAATAATATTTAAAAGATACCGTTTGAAACTTTTAATTATATATTAAATAAAATCAATTTGTTAAAAATAGGTTAAAGCATTTTCTAAGCCGTATTATAATTGTGAATTTGTATTTATGATTTTTTAGAACTATAAGCAAAACAATTTATATTTACTTGTAATAAAAACTTGTAAAGATGTGCACTTGCTGAAAATTCATTTATTAAGTTCTTATGTATTTATAAAATTTTTATTTTATTCCATTTATTAGTTTTTTTAAAGATGAAGAAAGAAGAAAATCGTTTTAATGAATTAATCGAAGAATTTTGTTTCTGTCTTTTAATTCATTTAAAATGTGATGAATGTGACAATAAATTTCGTTCGTTTACTGCTTCTTATTTATCTTTTGTATTTATTAAATATTGATTTCACACACTGTAAGTAATAAAAATTCAATATCAAAATCTTTACCAAACTTTTATTCATGCTTAAAAGCATAAAAATTGTCAAGAGTTTATTTACATCATCACTTTGATCAACTCAAAATTCATGTATAGACTCACAGTTGCAACTTAATTAGTTTTTGAACCAGAAATCTAAAATTACAAAACAGCTAACATCAAGGGAATGGTTTAAAATAGTTTCCTTCAATCTTAAAGATTATACGTATAAGTTTTCTTGTTAATATTTTTATGCGTAACTCCTTGAATAAATTTGTGTTTATGGAAACGTAAGCAATTAAGAATTCATACTATCAATGAAAGCTTTAGTGGTAACCCAAACGTCATTTGAACAGAGAATCTTCTAATCTGTTTTCAGTATTTTTATTTTATGCATGAGTAAAATATTTATTCATGCAGTCATTTCCAAACATGGGCATTTATTTTTCAATTTATTCCAACTCATGCTAACCTCATTACATTAAAATAAGTTTAAATTATTTCCTGAAATGAAATCTTTGAGATAATTTCTTCACACCTAATACAGTTTTTGAAGAAATATATATAAAATATTGTATTAATTAAAGAACATCGGGTTTAGAACAACTATCTTATACCAAATTTTAATCTGAACTCTTGACCTGAGAGCAATCTATTGACTACAATTTAACTATCTCAAGTTTACTGTTTTGTTTGTATATGTTCTGGTTAACCCTAATCCCAATGAGAACTTCAGTTAATTATAAAAAAGCTCAAATAACTAACAACATTAATAAGTAATATGAATTCAAAAAATATTCAGCAGTGTAATAGTAAATATTCATTTGCATTGCCCAACAATGGTAAAATGTTACTCAAATTCAAGGAGCATTCAGTATTATGCATATTCAATATTATGCACATTAATTGAAGTTATTTCCAAACTTGCTAACCTCAATAAATTTTTCCAAAAGTTTGAAATATTTTCTGAAGTTAAATCAGATAATTTCTCCACACCTAATATAGTTGAAGAACTATATGTAAAATGTGGAATTAATCTACTGACTACAATTTTTTTTATCTTAAGTGTACTGGTTAACCTGAATCCCAATGAGAACTTAATTCTATAATAAAACTAAAAACATTTAAAAGTGATAAAAATATTCAGAAGTTAAAAAGTAAATATTCATTTGCATTGCCCAAAAATGTTAAAATTTAACTCAAATTTCAGAAATACTCAGTATTATGCTCAGCGAATCGCTAACTTTTTAATAAGAAAATGTCGCCATGAGAGGCGATAAAAGGCAAAATCAAGCAACCAAGCTGAATTTTCGTGGAGCAGTCACGTGACTACTGACAACATGTTGCGGACGCTTTGCGAAGCTCTTCTCAATAGCGATGCTCAGTCTACTTCTATTAGAAGTCTATGACCGCGGCCCGCTAGATGTCGATACGAATCTTGAAAACGCATTTCAACATTGAAAGTGAACGTGTGCACAAGTGGTCCTCTCTCAAGTAGAAACGGTGCACACATCCGCTTTTTCAACGTGCTGCGGAAACACAGTCTGAGATACATTAGATCCAATGGAGTAGTGCACACATGCCTCCGGTGCCGCTGCGGCGACGCACGTCCAACTTGCGTGTAATTTGTACCGCAGTTCCCCACGGTCGCCGCACAAGGTTTTCATAAATAAATGGAATATAAATAATAATTAATCAATGTATCCAGTAACGTCTATTTTGTTTCAAAATATATTTTTTGTACACCAAGTAAGCGAAATAAACACGTCTTCGATAGATATCCATCGCAAAAGGGTATTTGCTTCATTTCACAGTTATGTGTGCAGAGTTGCGGCGCTGTACTTTGAAAAATCGGACGTCTTCACCGGGCCTTAATGTTGCTCCACAAGAAATACAACGTAGCAACAGGATGGTTCCAAATACGAATTCGACCCAATTCCGTCGTGAACAAAGGGGGCTGGTGCATGTTCAATCCGGCTTTACATTTCCACGTTGAGGTGGTGACTGAGGTGCCAGCACAGGTGCGACCTCTGTATGTTAACTGTGATTCAAAATGACACGGTGTTGTCCTTGAATCTTTCCCTTCGGGAGTAGATTCTGGACCGTCGTCAAGAGCCCGTTGTGTTGCTCCAGTGCGACGTAAATAAAAATACCTACCTTTATACCCTACCCCATCTTACTCGACTATTAAAGTTTGGTGCACACTTCCGATTTTTCAACGTGCGGCCCCGCTGCGGCAACGCAAGTGCGGTCTGAGATACATTAGATCCAATGGAGTAGTGCAATTTGTACCGCAGTTCCCCACGGCGCCGCACACGCTTCTCATGTCTAAAGTACCTTGTTTTCATAAAAAAATGGAATATAAATAATAATTAATAAATGGTTGTATCCAGTAACGTCAATTTTGTTTCGAAATATACTTCTTTTACACCAAGTAAGCGAAATAAACACGTTTTCTGCGATAGAATATGTATCGCAAATGGCGCGAAATGAGTACTTGCGTCATTTCACGGTGATGTGTGCATAGTTGGACTTCGGTGCCGCACGTTGAAAAACCGGATGTGTGCACCGTGCCTAAAACAGCAGTTTAAAAACGATGCATTTTAGCAATGGTAAAATTCCACTTAAAGGCAATGCATCACGAATGTCCCCCAAAAGATGGAATGGAGAATCATTCTTTCCAGAAACCGGATCGTCCGAGCCACGAAAGTTTGCGGACACCGGACTTGATGGATGTTCCTTCCATCCACTCGAGTTGCTCCCACCGGATGTGTCCGTGGGGGCCGGTGGTGTTTACCCTCAATCAGCGTCCATTAGGCAAATGCGTCCATCTGAGCTTCATCCAGAAGGTGTAGGGGTATCCCGAGTATTTCTGTCGCAAAAATCGATGCCAGCTCTTTTCTTCCTACGGGAGACCTTTCTGCCCTTCTGCCGACTCTTCTCCCATCACGGAAGACCGTGATTTGGGGTGGCAAAGTTGCATTCGATTCACTGCGATGTAGCTCACTCATTTTATTCAGCTAGAATATTTCCCAGCAATACCGAGGCTGTTCGGACATTTTTTTAACAATTTCATGGACTCCATTGGGTTGTGTTTTAAATGCTCTAATGGATAGCCCTTATTGTTAACTTTCTTTCTACACCTTAATTTCCATGATAATAGCTTTTGTAGGGTAGGTGTTCCAACTATCGCCTACCCTAACTCTTTCTCTGTATCTCAGCCTCTTGGGTTGGGAAATCAAGCTGGAAACTAAAGGAATATCACTAGGAACTATTCTCCTTTGGTTTCCAGGGATCATATTACCTTCTTTACTTATGTCAGTTTAATTAACCGAGTAAAACTTCCAAAAGTTTCCTGTTCTAGGCCCCTGTTTCTATTAGCACCCACCAGGCGAAATGAGGAGCTACTATTCAAAACGAGTTGCTAGAAGAGCATACACACCTACTTTTAGTATTGAATGTACTTTCGAGTCATACAAACGACATTATGTTATATTAGGCAGACGATAAGTTATACTTTTAATATTTAACTGCTTCGAAAATAAAATTCTTTCGTAGCATACGATTTCTTTACAGCTCATCAAAATCGTTCAAAAAAATGTCCGAACAGCCTTTGTACAGCTTAAGTCACATTCAGCATTAATACAGCTTAAGACACATTCAGCATTAATAGAGCTTAAGACATATTCAGCATTAATAGAGCTTAAGACATATTCAGCATTAATAGAGCTTAAGACATATTCAGCATTAATATAGCTTAAGACACATACATCACATTAATACAACTCAAATATTTCGCAGCAGCATTAATACAGTAGAATTTATACAACCGACTACCTCTAAAAAGGTTAACACGATAAAAAAAAAGAGGTCGAATCAATTGTGATCAGATTTGGCACATTGATGGTAAACGCTCCACTTCAAATATGAAGCTATTTTTTTAATCGTTGTTTTGCTGTTCCTTTACTCTTAGCTGCTTCTCTTCAACTGACTGGTCTTTCACTCGTTTCAGATCCCTCAGGAGATCGAAGAACCTTCCCCCTCTGGCCAGCGCCGAAACCCTCACGCCTTCGCTCATGTCGTCTTGCTACGGCAGCATCGACAGCGTCGTCTGAGCATCCAACGCACAAGGAAAGTGAGGCAACACTTGGCTTCTTCCGAACAGTTTTTGCAAGTCAGGCAACGTTCTTGCTAGCGAGACGATGCCTCAATACTTGTAAGTGATGCAACACTTCATACACTTCTGCGTGTTGACATTCAGGAACAGTTTTCGCTAGTAGAACTATGTTCCTGAACACTTTTGCAACTGAGACGACATTCTTGTTAGTGAGACTACATTCTTGTTAGTGAGACTACATTCTTGTTAGTGAGACGACGTTCTTGCTAGTGAGATGACGTTCTTGTTAGTGAAACGACGTTCTTGCTAGTGAGACGACGTTCTTGCTAGTGAGACGACGTTCTTGCTAGTGAGACGAGGTTCTTGCTAGTGAGACGACGTCTAAATACTTCTTGTAAGTGAGGCAATATTTCATAAACTTCTGCAAGTGTTCAAACTGTCCTGAAATTTTTTTTGCCTGTGAAACAATGTTCTCGAACACACTTTTTGCATGTGAGTCACCATTCCAGAACAACAACATTTCAGAACACCTTTGATAGTGAGTCATCATCTGTGAAAACTTTGAAAGTGAAGCAAAACTGAAGAAAAACTCGCCTGAACATTTTTTGTAAGTGATGCAAGACCGACAGTTGCTTTCCCCCCCCCCCAGGTTGGCCCTCTTGATGGTTGTCTCGAGGATATATCCTCGTCCTTTTCAAAACTGACCAGATATTGGTGGACGAAATATCTGGTCACTAGAAGAAACCGGAGCAGAACTTGATCGCTCCATCGCCAAACAATCGGCAATGCCTTATTGAGGAGATATCTCGTCCACTAGATGAGATAACCACTTGGAGGGTTAATGCTGGTTTCTCCAGCTGAGCTTCAAACAGGACTGTCCAACCATTTTACACTTTGTTCGGATCTCATTCATTCAATACGGAATCCAAAGCCCTCGTCGTTCATCAAGTTCGCTATGCGTGTGTCCATCATCGGGGATAAACACATGAAACTATCTCGTGTTTTGAAATGTACCTATTTAATGTGTTGCTTTAGTTTGAAGGAAGGTATGAATTGATCAGTGGCAGAAAAAATCCAAGACAGATAAATCTCCCAGTAGCGATTAGGGATGCGGCATCGATAGCAAAACATCGATGTTCAAAATTAAAACATCGATGTTCAAAATTAAAACATCGATGTTCAAAATTAAAACATCGATGTTGATAATACATCGCCCCCAAATCATCGATGTTTTTAAAATTCAGTGTATTTAAACTTGTTTCCCCATTTCTTAAAACTGGTTTAGCAATTAGTGATGCGACATCGGATCCAATACATCGATGTTTTTTCCTAAAACATCAATGTTTAGAAAAAATCGACATCGATGTCGCATCCCTACTTTTCAGACCCTTCACCCTTGGTCACTTGGGTCTAAAAGTATGTTCAATTTGCTGATTATGAAAATTGTGCTACTTGGTTATTTTTTTAATGTTTATAACGGTACTTTTTTCATTTAAAAATAAAACATCGACAACGTAAAAACATCGACACGTATAAACATCGATGTTACGAAAACATCGACCCTAATACATCAATGTTTTTTACCCCTCTCTATGTTTTTTTAAAAACATCGGTGTTTTGAAAACATCGACATCGCATCCCTAGCAACAATCCCCGATCACCGTTGATATTTCCACCCGCATCATTAGGGGTTCCAATGGCGAAAGTTTAAATGCTTCTTTTCTGAAGCACCAAAACTTGAACCCTCCTGATGCTTGTCTTGACAAGGTATCTCGTCATTAGCCAAATAATTGGCAGAACTTAATATCGTCTCATTGGAAGATAACTGATCTTTATCGCATCGTAAAAACATCTGGATGACGAGAGTCATTAGCAAAATGTGTGAGATCAAGGTGGACGAGATAGCTCGTCAAAAAACTCCTCAAAAAAAAAGTTCCTCAAAACTTTATTTAATCTATTCCACACAATCCCTGCTGTATCCATTCAGCGACATCCTTGTGTTCTTACCAAGGACGTTAATATCCTGGAATGTGCTTAGTTAGTTACATTTCCCCCATATAAACTTCCCAAAAAATTGAAATGATTTTTTTTTTCAAAATTTCAAGCGTCTTTAAAAAGGTGATTACATTTTCTGTTGTTTGAGGATTTTAGATGGGACAGAGTTTAAGAATCAGCGAAAAATGGTCACTACTTGAAAACTGCTTGAGCCATTAATAATTCAAACCCTCTCTTCATTTTTACCCTCCTTGTGACTGTCTCGATTCGAGGTCAGTACAAAAATTGACCAGGTCTTGATGAAAGAGAGAGGATAGTATTTCTTGATGGACGAGATATCCATAAAAGATTCATCACATGCATGAAAATAAATTTTCATAACAATAAAAGTTGCATTCGTGCGTTGGACATTCCTGTCAGACCCCATCCCACCGTTCGAAGTGCGTAAACGACCTGTGGGTTTTAGTGGAGTATTATTGAACGTTTCGAGACTGATTAACAGTATACAACAAAAATTGAATTTAGATGTTTAAAATAGTTGTACTGTTTCACTTTAAGATGCTGTTGAATCTATGAAACAAGCATTTTTCAGAGCAAGGCAGCTGCCTATACTGTGGTCATTATCATTGTTCATTTCTTCGTTCATCTATGGATTTGTTACCTTCTTTACTACAAATACAAACTACCGCGTTTGAAATCCCAATCTGTAAGCTGCTGTGGACTCATTTATCAATTGCCTTTCTTTAATGACATTTATTACGACATATTGGATGGTATCGATGGTCGTATTTCAGCGGCTACTTTTAACCCTCCTGTAGGTTGTCTCTACACTAGCAAAATGAAGCATGAAAGAGATGGCGCGTGATTGGAAGAACACTGTCCAAATCTTTATCTCGTCAAAGTAAAAATATAGGCAAAATCTAGATGGACGAGATATCTCGTCGAAACCACTAGGAGGGTAAAATACACCTATATGCAACAGGGATGCGACATCGACAGCAAAACATCGATGTTCAACATTAAAACATCGATGTTGATAAAACATCGTTCCAAAAACATCGATGTTTTTAAAATTCAGTGTATTTAAACTTTTTCCCAATTTCTTAAAACTGGTTTAGCAACTAGTGATGCTACATCGACAGCAAAACATCGATGTTCAAATTTGAAACGTCGTTGTTGATAATGCATCACCTCCAAACTTTCGATGTTTTTAAAATTCACTGCATTTAAACGTTTTACCCCATTTTTTATAACTGGTTTAGCAACTAGTGATGTGACATCAGCTCCAATACATCGATGTTTTTTATAAAACATCAATGTTTTGAAAACATCGATGTCGTATCCCTACTTTTCAGACCCTTCACCTTTGGTCACTTTGGTCTAAAAGTATGTTCAATTTGCTGATTATGAAAATTATGCTACTTGGTTATTTTTTAAATTTTTATAACGGTACTTTTTTCATTTAAAAATAAAACATCGACAAGTATAAACATCGATCCCAATACATCGATGTTAAATACATCGATGTTTTTTAAAAAACATCGATGTCTTGAAAACATCGACATCGATGTCGCATCTCTAATATGAAAGCATGCAGGAATGGAGGACATCTTTGACACCTAGAAAAAACAATGTGTCCAAGGTTTCTCTCAAACAAGAAACAATAGAATAATGGCTTTCGAAAATTAACCCTATAGTTGCCACCAACGTCAAATGCCCACATCTGCAAAATTGACGTTTATGCTAAAACGAGTTCAAAGTTTGGATGCTTCGGTAAAAATCAAGTGATGCCTCAAAGGCTGTTTTCTCATGAAAATTGGCACTCCCACACTCGAAATGTAGACGATTCGTGGCCTTGTCATAGTATGAAACATGAAACAGCGACTCGAAAATTTCAGTTAGGTGAAACAAAATGCAGATGGGTGCCTTTGGCTTGGTAGTAACGATATGTTCTCCTTTGTTGCTATACCAAACTACAGCTGACTCGATTTCTTCAACTATCATTGATTAAATTTCTGTGGAACAGCTTAAATATTCAGGTTGGTTTTTCTTTGTTAAACTTTGATCTGAATTAACTTGTAGGCAGTTTCATGTGATTTGGTTCCCTCTTGTTTGAGGAACCTGATACATTCCTTGTGTTTGAAAAAACCTGATGCATTCCTTGTGTTTGCGGTAATGTTGCTATTCTTTATGTTTGGGGAACCGTGTGTGTGCTTTGTTTCAAGAACAGTATGCATTTCTGTTTCAAAAACTAGACCACAACTATAAAAATATTAAGGGTAAGTAGAGAGGGAGTTGAATTAACGTCGCACTAGAGCGACACAATGGGCTATTGGTGACGGTTTGGAATACATCTCGAAGGGAAAGATTCGTGTAGACAACACTTTGTGATTATGAACCACGTTCAGTTGACGAGGTCAAAATCTGAGTGGACATCCCACTTTCCTAATTTCCACACCACGCCCATGTGAGGACATTCGATGCCACGACATGTACATGTCGGTCTTTTGGTTGAATCGAATTTCGAACGGGGGACTCTCTAATCCACTAGTCTACCAACCGGGCTACCTGAAAATAGAGGGGGGTTGTCGAAGGGTTCGGGGATTTCTAAGAGTTGGTGCCTTTGCAGTGGCAAATTTTGGTATACACGATGATGACGTGTTAGCCCGGATGGCAGAGTAAAGTAGTTCGAATCCACCCAAAGACCGTTGTGTAAAAAGGGGGTTGGTGCACGTTGAATCTGTCGTGGCCTCCAATGTCCTCACGTCGGCGTGGTGTGGAAATTTGGAGAGCGGGGTGCCATCTCAGGTGTAACCTCGTCATCTGACCGTGGTTCAAAATGACGTGGTGTTGTCCTCGGATCTTTGCCTTTCGGGATTGATTCCTGACCGTCGCCAATATTTCGTTGTGTTGCTCCAGTGCGACGTTAATTAATTACCTACCTACCTGGTCTATGCGGTATGGAGTCGACACATGAAGGCAAGAGTGGTTATATGTATGTTGAGTTAAAAAAGAAATGCCGTTTATCCCGTGCCTGTTACTTGTAGTTTGATTTCTCTTGAGCTTTTTAACCAGATGAATCAATCACGGACTCTAAATTGACATACAGAAACAATGTCACAACCCTAAATGAGTGTGCCAAAGTTAGTAAAGTTCTCATTTGGGTGAAGGGAAGCGTTAAATTTATCTATACAAAATCGATTACAATCCCAAAACGTGGCCATATTGATCTTCGAACTCATTGAATGGAGTCACGATTGCAAAAGTCGGACAATCAAACGCGGTAGAACTTCACATATCCGGAAGGGTGAAAAAAATATCTGATACTTTTCTCTTATAGCCATACCATTAAACTGCATTGCCATTATGTCGCATTTTTGCGTATTACAAAATTGGCTTAACCTTCTCTGATAACCTATAACGGAAGTGTTTTTGTTCGGACAGTCTTTATCTTCACGGCAGGATCTAGGGCTACGTAGCCATTTCGGCTTCGAATCGCAATTTAATTTCTTTCTTTGGTTATTCGAATACAATCTTTCTTTGTAAAGAATATTTATTTCTTGAAGAAACAGTACAGCCGCTCATTCATCTCTTGTCAAATCCCAAATCATGAAATCCATTGCATTAACCTTTTGACTATGACCGGTACAGAAGTTGTACCTTGATCGCGCCAAGAAGAATTGCCCGTACATCAGTTGTACTTTGAAAGTTATAAGAATTGCGCCATAAAAGAGAATCGCTCTTGTTATATCTATAGCTGTAGTCAGTGCCGTAACTAGGCAGGTGCTCCCGCTCTGGGTTTGACTGGGTCCTCTTGGAAGGGGGCCCAAAAGAGAGAGAACCCGAAGAGAAGGGTTAAGATATTGGAAATAGATGAAATACCAGATGAAGGAAGTAACTTGATTCCCGAAGAATTATTTAAAATACAAATTTACAGTGTTCTTGACACACTTTTGTCTCCAATAGATTGACGTTATCAAAAAATGAAAACTATCTGTAACGATTTTTGCTTTCTCTATGGCTTGTCTTTACAATTCATGAGTGTTGCCGATTTAAAAAAAATATGGCTGCAGATCTCGCTATTAAATATAGCAAAGATTTTTAAGTTTCGAGTAACGACTCTTATACACACACACACTCACAAAACACAGAAACTGCATATCCGCTTAATATTCTAAAGGGTCTTCATGATTTTGGTTTAATTGAGTCTTACCCAAATACCAATGTCGTTCTTCGAATATTTCGAACTCTTCCCGTTTCATTTGCTTCGTGTGAGAAACGTTTTAACAAGTTTAAATTAATAAAAAATTATTTACCATGAACTATCGGACAAGAACGGTTATCCAATCTTTCTATTATTTCAATACAATAAAATATCGTTAAAAATATTAATTATGATGATTGATATATAATTAATGAACTTGCTGAAATAATACCTAATTAATTAAGGGGCCTAAATGCCAATTCTTGCACAGGAATGGCTAGTTACGGCACTGGCCGTAGTCAAAAGGTTAAAGTAAAAGAATCACGCCAGTTATATCTGTAGCCATAGTTGCAAGGTTAACAAATTAAAATAGCGCCAAATTGACGAAGAAAAAATGCGCCGAATTGGAGCCGATGTTGATTGGTATGGCTCTACCAGAAAAGTACAGTATATCTGAAAGAACAGAGGAGCTGAATATTAATCATCCCGTAGCTTCTCGTATTTACTGTGATTGGAATAATGAAATATTTCTCTTCGGAAATGTTCTGAGGTGCATAATTTTGATTGACTGCAATAGCTCAGTGACACATACAGTTTGAGATAAACTGATCTAGAAATATTTTTGATTGCTCTGAAAAAAGTCGCATTTAACAAAACGATATCATGTTGTCAATTGATCGCAGGTCAAAACTGTTCGAGGGTTTCGTCTTTTAAATGAGGCTGTGCCAGTGGACGTTCCTTGAAGATTCAAAGTAACTGCCAATTGGAACACGACCCGAAAATTTGGGATCTCAGATCTTTGGATCAATAGCCCATTGCGTTGCTCCAGTGCGACCTTAATTTAAATACATACCTACTACACGAAAAGTTATGATAAAAGAGACCCCGGGGTTTTTACGTCTTATATGTATATGAACCAACCCAAATATTCACAGCGCTTGTTGGGATAGATAAAATCTAAGATTTGACAAAAATATAAACTACAATAAAAGAATAAGTAAATCACAGATTGAGCAAGAATTCGGATAATCGATGCAACGAATAACGGGTACCCGGATGTGTGGATTTCTACTGTTTATTAAACTTGCAATGCGTAGCGTAGGCTTTTCTTACAACTCTTAATTCACGCTTCGTAAGAGGCTCATTTTATATTTTTTACTTTTCCAGTGAACATTTGCAACGTGGAACTACCTTCAATAGGTGGTTTTTTTGGGGGCCCTCTTAAACATCCTTGTTTGTGTCTCAGCGAGGCCCTTAGCAAATTTGATAGGATCTGGATGGATATCGTCATTGGTAAAAACTGACGTCATCTTGGTATTGGGATCTTCGAAAACCGGCAAATTCATTAGGAAATTATTGGGTAGAGATGCAAGAGTTGGTCCCTTTTTTTGGCTGTAGATGAAAACGAAGCGTTATCTACTTTACACGTTGTGGCTTTTTTGCACCATAGTAATAAACTGGAGTCGGATTCAGCTGGATACCTTTACAAGTTTTTTATTACTTGAAAAGTCTCGATTAACAATAGGAAGACTAGAAGATATGTACATGGAACATTCAATGAACGAATGTTCATAAAGAAACAGCGAGCTTTTCTCTACTGTTAGTCTTTTTCATCGTTGTTTAACTTCACCGTATAGCTGTCTAACGAGAGCTCTTCCTTCGCCACTTCGTACCGTGGCTCCCTCGTCGCATCTACCCGGTTTAGTTCCCTCGGGGTGAGGGTGGGGATTCCGTCTCCCTCTTGGAATGTTGATTCCGGTATTCTCAATGACACCTGCTATATATAGGGGTGGGAATTCCACAGCTGTGAGCCCTTTCTTTGGATCTCGGCATCGTTAGAAAAGGACGTGTGTGACAGGCAGAGCAAGAAGTCGGATTCCGTGCGGACCCTAAGACAAATTTAATGTCTTCTTGGCCCGAGATACCACATAACTATAAAGGCACGTGTTCTTTATTGGGTGGCCCGTCTGCTTTGTTCTGGTGGAAGGCCCGAGATAATTTCGTTCTTGACATTGTTTTGTAGTCCAGGATCGCAGATGTGAGAATACGAGACCGACAGGTTATGGCACTAGGAAAAACTTCGGAACAAAAGGTCCGCATGCTATTGTCTATTTCCAGTCGTCACAAAGTGTAAAGTTTTGGTGTTTGAAAGAAAGAATTGCAGCCAGTACTTGGGAAAAGTAACTGTTAATGAGTTGTGTTTTCTTAACTGTGTAATTAAAAAAATTGGTGTTTGAGGTACATTAAAAATACTTTTACTTCAAGGGATAAGAATATAATTTTGCCGTTATATACGGGTTTAGTAAGACCACATCTAGAATATGCTGTGCAATTCTGGGCTTCATATATGAGAAAGGATATATAATTAATTGAAAGGGTTCAGCATAGAGTTACAAAAATAATAAAGGGGATAGCAAATGTCGACTCTAATGAACGTTTAAGTAATCTAAACATGTATACACTGGAAAGAAGAAGGAGGGGGGGGGGATTTGATTCAGCTTTTCAAGTTGGTAAAACAAGGGGACAAGGAGGGTTTCAATTTTAATAGGGATAACAGAACAAGGGGCCATGGGTATCAATTGAATAAGACACATTTGAATCGGGATTCAAGGAAAAACTACTACTTTAATAGGGTAATAGTCAGCTGAAACGCGTTGCCAGAAAATACAGTTAATTCAAAGGGAGTGTACGAATTTAAGATACAATTGGATAGTCAGTGGGAATTGGGGAATTCATAAACAAAGGACCAGCCTTGTTGGGCTTCAGCCTGTAGCGGGTCTTCAATATTTGTATTTGTAAGCATTAGAAATGTTAGAAAACAAGGAGCATTTTCTACTTTTTATGCTTTTTTATTTCCGAAAAGGCGAGAAGGCTTCGCATACGCAAAAGAAGACGCTTGTTTCGTGCAAGGCGTAGGGCGAGAATTGGCGATTCCACGTGCCGTAAGGGGGTCGGAAAATGTCACCTCGATTTGTTCTTTAGACTAGGCCTCTACTTCCGATTTCTAGTCTAGCAAAAATAAAACTCATTGTTTCAAATACAAGTGCACACACTTGCGACTCAACAATCGTAGCGATTCAATAGTTGCAACCGGTCCTATTTTCGCTGCAACGCGACTGTGGCCAATAAATCACATGGACATGCACCCACTCTCGATAGTCGCAATTTCTGAAGCAGTCTTGTTCTGGTCTCTGTTTTAAAACATTGCAAAAACTTGTTTAAAATGTCTGACATCGAATCTACCGGAGGTGATGATGTACTAATATTAACAGTAACTGATACTGAGCTACTTATTAAAAAAAATTGAAAAGAATCTAAAGAAATTGAAGATTGTTATGGATGGATCCATTATTTCCAACAATTCATCAAATCTCCTTTCTGTCATTCGGTAATATTTGCAGGGTGCTCACATAAATCTTCAAATAACTTGTAAAACTGCCCTTTCAATAATATTTTACTTGTTATTATATATAGATGTATCCAAGAGTGATGCTTCCTCCGTTTACTTCTCTCCCGAAGCAATAGAGCGATCACACAAGAAGTTTCAATGACATCCTTTGGAAAACTATTCAAGGGTTTATCTTTCGCAGTGTGTGCAACTTGTAGATTTTCTACGGCAGCGATTTTTGGGTCACCGTGACTAAAAATCGCAAGTGGAGGCCTTTGCCAGAAACCTCGGAACTTGTTTAAACGCGGGATGAGGCAAGGATGAATTCCGAGTAATTGAAGGTAAATAAAATAATTTTTCTTCAGTTTAAAAAAACAAAAACGGACGAACTTTTATATCAACCCAATAATTGGCATACTTGAGATTAGCAAAATGGATCGAATCCTCGTCAAAACCACTTGGAGGGTTAGCTGCATGTAATTCGAATACACCAATATGCCCTTACAAACGTTCCAATTGCTATCGATTGCTTCCCAAATGAAGAACGTCGCTTTTGTTTTCCGATTACAGCCTGTAGGGTCACTAGGAGGAGTTTTCACAAAGGACGTGTTGAGTATTTGTTTTGTCTGTCTGTACAGACAGTTTATTCTGCGCGAGGTCTAATTGGATCGAAGCCTACAATTTTCATTTCGAGATGGTTTGAGGTTTTATGGCGTTAAGTCCAATAACTTTCAAGATGTGCCTAACCACAGAGGAAGTATAAAAGTAGAGTGGAGCAATGGTAATCTTTTCATCTGCACAGGATTAAGTGACACTTGCGTGTCTTTGCTGAACTGGCTCTGAGCCGGAGCCAGTTACGTGGACGATTCTATTTAGGACCGTAGGTAGGTCGGTAGATATTAAACTCATGGAAAGAGAATCCATTAATAAGTTCGATTGTTTCGTAATTTGTTTCTCCACAGTGTGAGTCGACTATTATTATTTAATAACTTGTCTGGTAGTCTTTTTTCGTGTATTCAATGATTTTGAAGCCGATTTATTGAATGAATGAATTCGAAATGTTATTCGATTTCCATCACGAGGGGAACGACGGTAAACTGAGATGACTGGGTGTGTTTTTGTTTAGCATTTTGTTCGTAGCAATTATAAAAACGACCTTAAAAGAAAAACTCACACAAAAAACAAGAAAAAGAAACACGAAAAGGGACATAGGAATTTTTGAAAGCACCACCACTCACGCAGCCTATCACACTCACATTCATGTCGCTAAACATGGTACGAAAATAATCGACTCGGAGAATCGATACACATTTCACGAGTTTAATATCTACCGACCTACCTATGGTCCTAAATAGAATCGTCCACGCAACTGGCTTCGACTCGGAGCCAGTTCAGCAAAGACACGCTAATGTCATGTGACCAAATCTAGTAGTCACGTGACCCTCCGACTGCCTTCGTCTGCGGGATGAAGCTAACATTCATAGTATAATTGGTCTACGGGATGGTAGAAAACGCCCATCCATTGATTCGTCATCTGATTGGATTACGCGATGAAGCACAGTTTGATAAATTCACCATTTTTGTCGCCACTCTGTAAGTGCGCATTCGAATATTTGCATGTTACAAGACGTTATATCGCCAAACAAGGCCATAAGATGCCAATTCGGCCAGCCAGTTGAATTTTTTGCACCATTTTTGTCGATACTCTGGGAATGCGTATTCACCACATCTACTTGCCATAATATTCTATATCGCCAATGAAGACAATAAGATGCCAAATCGGTCAACCGAGTCAATTTTTTTACAAAGGAGTCACGGTACTACCAGTGGTCATGCATACTTTTTTTGAAGCCACTAAGCAATGCTTAGTCAACTCGTATTTCACGTCTATGTGCCGAACGTGTGATTAAAAAATAAAACTTGTGTAAAGTTACGAGCAAGAAAAGCTCGTTTTGAGTAAATTGGGAGCACATTGACCATTGGAGCATGCGGGTCCTTTCTCACTATTTTATTTATTACTCTATAACAAAGAAATCGACGCACCCCAGAAGGAGTTGTCCGATTGCGATAAAAATGGGTGGAAGTGAAGAACATACATAGAAAAATAAACGATTCTAATTTCAGAACACTTGAATGTTTTATTTCAGAGTTTGACCGTTACAAAGGGAGGAAGTCAATAAGGGTCCACCTCTGGCCTGGATGCGTCACCCGGCGTGGCATGGATGCTAAAAGTTCCCGGATGGTGTCCCGCGGAATTTCTTACCGTCTCCAACTGTCGGGCTAAAGGGTCGACATTGCGGGATGGTTACCTTCCCCAAATTGCTCTATGGGAGAGAGATCAGGAGGCATAACTGGTCAAGTAAGTGTTGGGAAAGCTTGGAGACAATTCATAGCAGCACGTGCCATGTGTGGCCGGGCATTATCTTGTTAAAAAGGAAGTCCCGGGTGTCGCAAAAGGAACGGTAACGCAACCGGTCGTAGAATGTCGTCTACGTGCCGTTGTGCTGCAAGTGTGCCACAAATGACAATCAAAGGGCTATCAAAGGAGATGGCACCCCAGACTCTAACGTCCTGTTGTGGGCATATGTGGTAACCGATAGTAAGGGCAGGTAGATCGATAGTAGATCTGCTTCACGCTGCCCCAGGTCTGTGGTTGCAGTTAGAGTGCCTATATAATAAGAGTGGCGACAAGGGACCCAATATGGCCCAATGCGCAGTCATTTTTCTACCAGATTCGTCTCAAAGAAGGTTGCTGGGCGAATTAATATATCATTTCAAGGAGAACAAAAAGCACATGATTTGTTATAATATGGATACAATCGGTATAAATGAATCCTATAAACGCTCAATTACATGCGTAATGGATGAGATGGATTGCACAACGCGCTCACTTAGATTGCGGGAAACACCATTTTGTTCAAAAAAAGCTATTGACTTAAAAAGTCTTCAAATTTATACTGACAAAACACTAAAATAATAATAAATAAACATTCTAGAACACGAAATGGAACACGGATAAGCTTTTTTATTTAATGTACACACGTTTTTCTCGAACACACAAAAAGTTCCCATGTTAAGTCTACGGGAGCGCTAGGAAAAGACCGCCTCGGGCGGTAGAAAAGGTCTCTAAGCCACTCAAAAATTGTTTCCCGTATGTCGCTACTTATTATATAGGCACTCTAGTTGTAGTCAGGACACAGTTGGAAAGGAGACTCGTCCTCAGTCAGCGCCATTCCAAACGGATCGCGCCCGGCACCACTGATAATTCTGCAACTTCTTGGTACTTCGATATTTTTGTAAACGAGTGTATTTATCTCCGTGACGGGAAGATGGGACTACTAGTTAGTGTTGTTTTTACATGTGTCATGCCATTTCATTCAGAAGTACTTTGGTAGAAGTTCTAACGAACTATTCCAAAAAGATCTAGGGGGGGGGGTGTTCGCTGATTATTTAACTCCAGTGGCGCTATTGTTTTTAATGCTAGTTTCTGTAAATGAATCTTTTCAATTCCAGAGGTATGTGACTCGTTTGTTAGGAATCGTGGAATACATTAACTATGTAGTTAGCATTGAAAGCAATACAACTTACATAAGGAAATTAAATAAAAAGCCACAGATTTCTGTGATAATATTTGACACAATGTGTATTGACATTAAATAAAGTATTAACAGATCTATGATTATGTGTGATATTGTAAAGTTTTGACACTTGGTCAAAATCTATATACCTTTTATGTTCAGTAATTGAGAAAATAAAATGTGTTGAAACTATTAGGAAATGTTTTTTTTTACTTGTATCTGTCTAAAGCTTCGGTTTCCTAAGAAAGTGGAGCCGTTATCTAACAGCTGTGACACGTCATGATGCCGCGGGCATAACTAGACGGCCGACTAAACAAAAATCCTGAGGTGTCAACTTAGACGGACAGAATACGTTAGAGAATGGGCAACAGAGACGGCTGTCGTGGTTTGTTTTATTCGAGAAACAAAACAAAGTGTTTTTTTATTCTTCAGTCCAAAGTTTCTAACTTCGGGATCGTTGAAGGTAGAGTGAAAATTTCAACAGATTTCAAATCAGCGTCAATTTCTACGCCCGATCGATATCAAAAACAGTTTAATTATTCAATTATTTACCATTTGATTATTTATTATTTATTAAATAATTAATAATTTATTTAAAGAAAATCGCATTTAAGGTATCGATCTGGTGTCAAATTTTCCGCAGATTTCAAATCCGTTGAAATTTTTATTCTGTGTTTAACGATCCCGATTTTACAAAAACAAATAAATCAATGGCAGTCAAAAATGTTTATTTATTTTTCTCCTCTTCGATCGAATCGTTTGGAGCAGAAAATGAAATGGTGGCCGCTACAAGAGAAAAAACGTTCCCCAACTGTTTGAGACCGCTGTGACGACAGTCGTGGAAATGGCGGCTCCGATCATTTTCGTTACGCTCCCAAAGAACGCTCTCTAGAAAACCAACACCATGTGTTAGTATAAACAACGTTTTAGTGACGTCACCCGCCGATACATCACGGCTACGCTTTCTTAGGAAACCGAAGCTTAAGGACCACACCAATTGAAAACGTTATTGATTCGTATGGTGGGAGTGATACATCTAGATAGTCCAGTTTTGATGCTACAGTTACATTTTTTAGACATTTCTCAATTTTTGTTGGCGGGTCGCGGTGGCCCGGTTGGAGGAGTAACGATTTACCATAAGAGTTGGAATCCAACCAAAGACAGTCTTATACAAACAGCTGGTGGACGTTAAATCTGTTGGGACCTCAAATGTCCTCGTGTAGGCTTGGTGTGGAGGTTTGGAGAGGGGTGCCAGCTCAGATGTGACCTCGTCATCTGACCGTGGTTCAAAATGACATGGTGTTGTCCTTGAATCTTTCCCTTCGGGCTTGATCCCGGACCTACGCCAGTGTTGCTCCAGTGCGATATTAATTAAAATATTTACCTATGTTTATTACTTTATAGCAAAAAAGTTCCAAACGGTAATTGGTAATTTTTTTAACTTTACGTCGCACTAGAGCGACACAACGGGCTATTGACGACGGTCCGGGATCAATCCCTTAAGGGAAAGATCCGAGGAAAACACTTCGAAATTTTGAACCACGGTCAGATGACGAGGCAACACCTGAGCTGGCACCCCACTCTCCAAACTTCCACGCCAACCCAACGTGAGGACTTTCGGCCACGACCGATTTAAGGTGCACCAGCCGCCTCTACACCATACGCTTGCAAACATCCGGACCCTGATTCGAACCAGGAACCTTCCGATCTAGAGGCTAACACCTTAACCACTGTGCCGGTTGGTCGGCAAAAAACAGTAACGAAGATTAAGAGGTCGAATTAAATTATAAAAGTTGTCTTTAAATAGAACATAAGTTATGCGTGTGTACGTATACATTGAAGAGCGAAAAGTTATGTTTTTGTTGTGCGGGCCATATATGGCCCAATTGGGGGTGCCATTGCCCCAGAGGGTTGGACTTCTTCATGCATGACACATCCGTTTTACAGGAAGGTCCCTTTCACACATTCATTCACTCACACATATCGTAATTTAGATCCCAATCAGAGGCGGATAACCCCCTGATCAGGTACCCCCAGAGGTATTGATTTGGTATGGGAACATGGGGGACTTTGTGACCACGACTTATTTAACGTGCCCCAGCCACCATTAGCGAACACGATGGTCTTTAGCCAGGTCCAAGCGCCGATCTCGCAACCATCAGAATTGCAGGCTCTGCTGAGGACAGAACCCACAACCCTTTCGATGCGAGCCCGATGCTCTACGACGGACGAATTAGCAGAATTTGAACGCGGAATGCTAGTTGGAGCTAGAAACGCGAGGCATTCCATTTCGGAAATGGTTAGGGAATTCGACATTCCTCGATCCAGTGTCAAGAGTGTGCCGAGAAAATATAATTTCGGGCATGACCTCTCACCATGGACAACGCAGTGGCCGATCGCGTCAACTTAATGGTCGGACGTGTGTGTAGAGTAGTCGGTGTTAACGTACAAATGACAGCAACAATCGATGTGGGACGTACGACAGACGTGTCCGAGAGAACAGTTCTGCGAAATTTGGCGTTGATGGGATATGGCAACAGAAGACCGACTCGAAGTGCCCTTGCTAACAACTCGCCATCGGCTGTAGCGCCTCTGCTGGGATCTTGAACATATCGGTTGGACCCTAGACTGGAAAACGTTGCTTGGTTAGATGAGTCACGATTCCAGATGTTTAAGAGCTGATGGTGGGGTTCGAGCGTGGCGCAGACCCCACGAGGCTATGGACCCAAGTTGTCAACAAGGCACTGTACAAGCTGGTGGCGGCTCCATAATGGTGTGGGCTGTTTTTACATGGCATGGACTGGGTCTGTGGTCAAACTGAACCAATCATTGACTTGAAATGGTTAGGTTTAGCTACTTGGAGACAATGTGCAGCCATTCATGGACTTCATATACCCAAACAATGACGGAATTTTTCTGGATGACAATGCGCCATGTCACCGGGTCAAAATAGTTCGCGATTGGTTTGAGGAACATTCTGGACTACAACTCCAGCGAATGATTTGGCCACCTAGATCGCCCGACATGAATCTCATCGAACATATATGGGACATGATAGAAGGGTCAGTTCGTGCACAAAATCCTGCACTGGCAACACTTTCGCAATTATGGACGGCTGTAGAGGCAGCATGGCTGAATTTTTCTTCAGGGTATTTCCGGGGACTTGTTGAGTCAATCCACGTCGAGTTGCTACACTTTGCCGGGCAAAAAGGAGGTCCCATGCGATATTAAGAGGTATCCCTTGACTTTTGGCACTTCAGTGTATATGTATATATAGATAGATAATTAGATAGAGAGATAGATAAATGTTCTATCTGAAATAATCATTAGGAACAAGTAGAAATAATGTGTAGGAACCACAAAGCAAGTATTAAAAACTTTAATTGAGAATTTATTACAAAAATCTTCGTCCCGTTCGTTCGTCGTCCAGTGGAAAACGAATAGTATCGTTTGCCATTAATTAGTAAATAGCCCGTTGTGTTGCTCCAATGCAACGTTGGTTGAAATACCTACCTACCACAAATTAGTAGGTAATTTGTGTGAATAAAATTTTGAAATAAATTATAACGTTAAATTTAAAAAAAAACAAAGATAGCTTCATGCATATAGTTCAGTTGGCAAATAAAGATAATTTATATTCTAAGTTGAAAGGGTAATTATATAAGATTTATAACAATTTGTGAGCAACAAATACTTGGTTCTAAATATACTAAAGGGTTTCCTCAAAATTCAGAAAATGTGAATTGTTGAATGGGAAATATTTGCTTAAGCAAAAATTGGTACAAATTTGTGCCTATTTCATAATCTAAACAAATGTCTTTAAAATGCCAGCTCACTCTATTTATTGGAAACATTCTAAAAATAAAGGTCGCCTTACAGGAAATTTGTCTTAAAAATAAAGTATCGAAATCTACTTGAAAATATGGAATGGAAAAGAATGACTCATCCTATTTGGAAAGTGTAATTCTCAGGATGCTTAAATGCAGTGAGGCGAGAAAATACTTGATTGATTTATAGATTTTACGAAAGGCGTTTGGGAGTGATTATATATATATATATATATATATATATATTATATATATATATATATATATATATATATATATATATATATATATATATATATATATATATATATATATATATATATATATATATATATATATATATATATATATATATATATGTTTGGACCATTTCTTGTTAACTAGGTGCATCGGATAAAATTCGGTTCAATTTGTGTCGTCTCTTAAAAACTCGGGGTTATAAGCTTTGGGGTACGAAAGATAAACCTTAAAAAGAATTGGCATAATTAATCGACCGCAAGGGTTTTATGGCATTCAACGAATTCGAGATCGAAAACTGATGACTCGATGGCTAATACTAAAAGATGTAGTATGTATGCATTTTAGTTAGCACAAGTGCAGCAACAACCGCCTGTTGGCGACGGACCGGGATACAACCTGAAGGGAAAGATCCGATGACTACAGGTTATTTTGAATCAGGCGACGAGGTCACACCTCAGCTGGCACACCCACTCTCCAAACTTCCGCACCACTCCAACGGGAGGATATTTCATGCCACGACTGATTGAACGTGCACCATGGCCCTTTGTATACGACGATCTTGGGTTGGATTTGAACACGTGACCCTCCGGTTGCTAATGCATTACTCTTAGGAAAAGTAGCGAATTAGCAACAAGGGGGTTGCGAGTTCAAAGCCTTAGATCGTGTATATAGGGGGACTGGTGCACGTTCTTATCTATCGTAACCTCCAATATCCCCACTTTGACGTGGCCGACCAACCGGTATAGTGGTTAAGGTGTTAGCCTCTAGATCGGAAGGTTCCTGGTTCGAATCCGGGCATGGATGTTTGTAAGCGTATGGTGTAGAGGCGGCTGGTGCACCTTAAATCTGTCGTGGCCGAAAGTCCTCACGTTGGGTTGGCGCGGAAGTTTGGAGAGTGGGGTGCCAGCTCAGGTGTTGCTTCGTCATCTGACCGTGGTTCAAAATGACGAAGTGTTGTCCTCGAATCTTTCCCTTAAGGGACTGATCCCGGACCGTCGTCAATAGCCCGTTGTGTTGCTCTGGTACGACGTTAACTAAAATTACCGTTGACGTGAAGTTTTGAGAGTGGTTGCGACCTCGTCACCTGACCGTGGTTTAGAATCACGCGGTTTCCTCGGATCTTTCCCATCGAACGTTGATTGCGGACCATCGTCAATAGCCCGACGTATTGCTCCAGTGCGACGTTTATTAAAATACCTATCTACCCTCGGAATCATCGATGTTTGTAACGAACTGCGGTGAAACCCGAAAGTCGGTGAAACGGCATTCCGCCGGTGGAAGTGATGCAAAGGTAGAGAGAAACAGAAGAGATGGATCTGGAATGGCTCTCCGCGCCATTGGAGAGATGAAGCCGTATATTTTTAGAAAGAAGGG
The DNA here is from genome assembly GCA_947359465.1 of Metellina segmentata. Lineage (NCBI taxonomy): Eukaryota > Metazoa > Arthropoda > Arachnida > Araneae > Tetragnathidae > Metellina > Metellina segmentata. The sequence continues at coordinate 134,586,302 of OX375874.1, read as the reverse complement.
CAGACGTACAGAGGGGAGGAATCTCTGTCACGCATGCCTTGCTTCGAATGCGCCAATGATTGATCAACTCTTTTTCCACCGACGCTTTGTGCTCCCCTTCCCTCACTCATTCGCTCGGGAAGAATGGTACAAAATGACGCGGTGGTGTCCTCGGATCCTTCCCTTAAGGATTGATAGGTCTCGGACCGTCGTCAATAGCCCGTTGTGTTGCTCTAGTACGACGTTAACTAAAATTACCATCTAAATACGATCAAATTTTTATTATTGGGTTGATGCAAAAGTTTGTCCCGTTTTGGGCAGTCGATGTCATCGCAACGCTAAACCTTCACACAAAGTTGCGGAGACATTTGAAAGAAAGAATTGGAGCCAGTCATTCTGGAAAAACGATCGTGTTAATGGGTTGAGTTTCTAAATTTTTGTTAAGCATTAGAAATGGCAGACCCAAAAAGAAAGAATGTGTTTTGTAGGATGGTAATATTGGTAATTTTTAATTAACGTCGTACTAGAGCAACACACCGGGCTATTGACTACGGTCCGGGATCAACCCCCGAAGAAAAAGATCCGAGGACAACACCACGACATTTTGAACCACTGCCAGGCTACTTGCACACACACCGATTTCGGTCGGGCGATAAAATGACATACCATAAATTCTTTTGGTGGCATGAAGAAGAGTAGGGGAGCTTTGCACACAGTTCGATCTAATCGCGAGACGACAGGATATTCGTTTTCATGTCGTCGATTGCCACTAGAGCAGACGACAGTCGTTGTTTATTTTATCCGAGAAACAAAACATATCCACTTTTTTAGTCTTGAATTCAAGTTTAAATATTCGCGCTCGTTAAAGAAAGAGTAAATATTTCAACGGATTTGAAATCTGCGGAACATTTTAGACCACAGATCGATATCTTATAGTTGATTTTAAGTCAAAGATTGATTAAGTTAAGATTTAGTCAATTATGATCAAAACAAAAGGGCTATTTTTTGTCTAGTCCAAGTTTGTATCTTCGCGCTCGTTAATAATAGAGTGCAAATTCCAACGCATTTGAAATCTGCGGAAAATTTTACACCCGATTGCTACCTCAAATGTGATTTCCTTTATATAAATAATTTTTCAATTGTAACTTTTATATTTTCGCAAATCAAATTTAGCCGCATTTGACAAAGATATTGATAACGAACACAAAAAGGGCTATTTATCTCGATTTATAGAAAATATATTCATATAAATAAATAGTAACTTAAAATAGAATGAATATTTAATCGTATTCGATTTTTTGAAGAGTTTACAGCAAAGGGAATATATGTAATTTTGTTTCTGAGGTAACGTATACCGACAACGGTCCGTTTAATTTTTCATGCGTGGCAAATGTCTCAACAATAAAGTTAAATTTAAACATTCAATTCGAAGTAATTTTTTTAATATCTTTTACGCGAAATATAAAAGATAAGTTTCAATTTTTTCGTTCGTTTTTCATATTCTTGTGTTAAATTTAACTCGATATGGTTTTTAAAAGTGAACTTATTAGCCTGATTAACTGAACAAAAAAAAAAAAACGTCAGCTTATTTTCGTAGAATCTATATTTTTATCTTGAAGTTAGTGTTATTACTATTTTTATCGAATTTTTTATATTATATAGACATAAGTTCTCTTTGCCATCTTCCAGTTTTTGACATAACTATTTTTTGGTCATTCTTAGATTGTTTATAGTTTAGCATAATTCTCACGTTTTGTCGTGGGTTTTAATCAAATTTTCGTTGAAATATTCCCCAGTCGTTATAACATTCGTGGTTCCATTTGTGCTACAAATGCCCTGAAAGAGAGAAGGTTGGAGGATTAGTCTTCGTTTCGGATAGTCTAATTGTAGTTAAATTCACTGTGATGTGTGCTTTCATCTATACATTTTATTGGTGGGTAAGTAGGTACACTACTTAATATACCTAGTTACTTGAAAAAATTAAGATAAGGTTTAGAATAAACACAGAAAAATTTAATTTGACGTCAGAAGTGCAATATTGTGAGTAAATACAATAGACAAACAACAAGTATCGGTCAAAAAAATTATATTAGTTTAAAGTATCAAAAAATTCTTTGTTTGAAAAGGTACATTTAAAAATTATGTTAAATTACCTAAAATAGAATTTTGAAAATAAAAACTTCGAAACGAAAATACAGTTCCTTAAATCGGGAAGAACTGATAACAGGGTCTTAGCTATTCACTTTTTCGAATTGTATTTAACAATTAAAGGACGGACCTGTCAAACACAGAAATTTGAATAGGTAAGGATTTAACATTTTGTTCACTAAACTGAATGTTGAAAATATAGTTCCAAGACAATAAAGAAATTAGGTATTTCGATTTATTTTTGGAAATTGGTACAAATAATACCAGTGCTATGAAAAAACTGCATTTTGAATTCGAACGTAGATTTCAAGTTTTCAGTGCCATTCAAACAGAATTGGATATTTTTACCATGCCTTTCAACAAAAATTGTGAAGTAATGATGTCAGATTTGCAGCTTGAATTAATTGAGTTGCAATCTAATAATCATCTCAAGCAGTTGCTTTTAAATATGCCAAAATTAGAGTTTTGTAAAACATTATCGAAAGCAAGTTTCCCAAATTTAATGTCTCACGCCCAGAAAATCAGTGCTATGTTTGCTTCATCTTATATATGTGAACAAGTGTTTTCAACTATGAACCTTAGAAAGAATTTTTTCAGAAGTAGACTGACAGATGAGCAATTAGCCTCGTTCCTTAGAATCAGTACATCTCACTTTGAACTTCAATATAAGGAACTTTTAAAAATGAAATCGCAATTTCATTCATCTCATTAACATATTTAAATTGTAATACTTGTATATTGTTTTTAAAATTTTAGAAAAATTTATCTTGGCCCGCCAAACTTTTTATTTTTTTATTTTTGGCCCGCGATTGAAAACGTTTGCCCATCCCTGGTTTAAACCGAGGGAAACAGAATGCCACGAAGTCACGTGTCAATCCGCCGAGCTGTTAAAACGAATCGTAAATAGGCTCTAATTGAATTAATCACCTCTGTAAACACGCATTCCGTAATATCGATTTTGTGTTCTGTTTTCTTCTCCTCGCGTTTTGTTTCGTCTACCCTCGCTTCACCTTTGCTCTGAAAAAAGTTATTTTTTCCCTTGGAGCGTTTAACGCTTCAATTCGCCGTTTTGAGACGGGGGTTATTAACGAGGAGCTAGTTAGAGTTCTTTTCAAAGCTGCTTCGTTTCCTGTCGCTTGAATGCTTTATGGAATTTTAACTGTATTTGGGAGTGGGAAATTAATAGTGCAAAGTAGTTTTCTCTCTAATTCGGTGGGAAGTTTTATCTTCGTATTTGGGTCGACCGGTTCTATTTGACATTTTCTTTTATTGCTTCCGTGCGTTTTACGATTATTCGTCATATTGCTTTTCAATATACTCTTGATTATAAATTTGGAAACGAATAATTTAATTTTAATTAGAAATTTTTGAAACGAAAGTTGGTTTTTTTATAGAAGTTTTTTTTTATTTGGAAACGCGCGCGCGAAATTTCGTCTCTAAATTATTGTAAAAATATTTGTGTGTGTGTGTTTCTTAAGAAACTAAATCTCGTTACTCTACAGACATCTTTATAGAATTTGTTCTTTAGAAACGAAATCTCGTTTCTCTATCGAAATGTTTATAGAATTTCTTTCTTTAGAAACGAAATATCGTTTCTTACAGAAATCTTTATAGAATGTTTTCTTTTGAAACGAAAAAGTTCCTTTTGGTATCGAAATCTTGCTATCAAATTTCGTTTTTTTACAGAGATCTTTATAGAATATTCTTTTTAGAAACGAGCTTTCGTTTCTCCAAAAATCTTTATAGAATATATTTTTTTATGAACAGATATTGAAATACTAAAGAATTTTTTTTCTTTAGAAACGAAATTTCGCGTTTCTTTATAGAATTTGTTTCTTTAGAAACGAAATTTCGTTTGTCTACAAAATTCTCTACAGAATTCTACGAAACACAAAAAATATTTTCATAAGGACGGTGCTGGAACACACGGACATCACAAAAACCACAACGTAAGCAACTTGGACATCCTAGAGTTTCAGACTTCAGTCGGTTTAAAATCAATTCGAAAAGCTCTCAAGGCCCCACGGACTGGACCGCCTAAAGACATCCCACAGTTTCGGTCCTAGAACCACGCCCTGGAGTATTACACAAGCAATCTTTTCCGTCCGTACCACGCCCAAATAAACGAAAAGATCGCTTATTTAGGACGCGCGGAATTCCCCCTCCGTTGTATTACTGATTTCGCCGCACACCCAAAAGCGATTCTGATTCCGAAAAGTCACGTCTGACAAAATAAGCCACGTAATAAGCGAAGGGTAGGTGTTTATTGACGTCGCACTCGAGCAACGCAACGGGCTATTGGCGACGGTCCCACGTAATAAGCGAATAAGTTTGCAATGGAACTGATGGATATCACTTCCTTTAGTTTTCACCATGACAAACAACGAAGACAGATGGTTTATCTACGTATCGGAGCTTTCCTTGTCTCTAGGTGTAGACTGATTGGTAGAGGATTAGCAACTGGTGGTCGAATCCAACCGTCGAGAACAAAGGGAGCTGGTGAACGTTACATCTGTCGCAGCCTCCAATTTCCTAACGTTGGTGTGGTGTGGAAGTTTGGAGAGTGGGGGAAATTGATCAAAAGATCTTCTTCAATTCGAAGTACAGCCGTCAAAAAAAAAAAACGACTCACCCGATCGCAATTGCACAATTTACTTCATAGAACAAAACGGAAGGTAGTAATCGATAGGGATTAATGTTTTCTACAAATATCAATACTTAAAATGTGTCTAAGGGGCCGTCTTCATATTAAATTGGATGCTTGCTCCGATAATTTCAATACGAACACCCATCTTTTATCACAAATTTGGATTCTACACAAAATTTCAGGCGGATTTCATGAAAACATAATGTAAAACGGCGTAAAATTGACCGACAAAATCCTTAAAAACCATTGAGGAAGCGTATAAATGTTCGGAATTCAATCACATTATAAATATTAATAAAGAAGTGTAGTGGCCGTCGCTGTCAATGAACTGTCGCAGGCGCCTTGGTATAAAGTCCATTAAGAGGGTGACAAAGTCAGAATCCATTCTGACTGAATCCCAGGATCTGTTGGCAAAAATTTCTGTTTTCACTTTGTGATAGATCCCCAATAACTTTAATAATCATTGAACTTTGCAAAAAGTCTCACTGAGCTACTAATTCTGCACGTAATGAGCTGGAATTTGGAATTCCGATGTTTCAGTAACAGTTGAATCACATGGTGTCAAAATTTGCCCATGTTTCTATTCATAATTTTTGTGAGTATTAATTTTATAATTGATAAAAAAATAGTAAATTTAGTTTGATAATTAAAATGCTTTTGATTGTGTTTGGGTTTTTGGCCAGCAAAGGTTGAAAAATCAATTTCTAATAAAAATTAAGGTTTGTAGCAAATATAACAAAAAACGTGAAACACCAATTTAACATTAGATCTAATTTTCACTTACAAATTATGTCCTTTATATGAAACTATGTGATTTTGTATGAACAAAAGGTGCTTGATTCATATATCAAAACCAAATTGGTCCATCACGTACCGTTTTTGTAGGAGACCCACTTCTCATATTTATAGAAATTGGTTAAAGAGAAATGTAACAGATGCTTTATTATAGAAAACAAATATCAAAATGATTTTTTTGGCCGTTTCCTCTTGTAGACATCTGTTGGTGTGTCCTTGATGACAGACCAGCAATATTCAGCTAGCATACTTCCATTTCATCGTCCACTGAAACGCTTTTCAAAAATAGAGATGTCCTGGTGAAATCTTTCTCCAGGCTCATCACTAATTGTGCCAAGGTTTTCAGAAAAGAAGTCCAGATGTGAGTCAAAAAAGTGTAATTTAATGACGTATTGCAACCTATAACACGAAAGCATTTCACCATGTCACCAACAAGATCTTCATAGTTTTCAGCCTTCTCATTTCCAAGGAGAAGTGAGCACACTGATTTGAATGCCAGCCAGGCTGCTTTTTCTGCTTCTATCTGATCATGAAAGACTGTTTTAATTTATGGGCCAATAATAACCCCTTCTTTTTCCTTTGCCTCACTGAAATTTTTGAATTTGTTCCTGAGATGCAAAAAAGCCACTCCTTCTATGTCCAGAGCTTTTACAAATATTTTCATCAAACCGAGTTAAATGCGCAATGGTGGAAGAAAAACGCATTGCGGATTCACAAGTGGTTCATGTGATATGTTTTTGGTGCCGATAATGAAGTTGGAGGCCACTGTTTACGGATGTAGTGATTTTTTCTGTCACGTATGTCCCATTCGCAGAGAAAGCAGCAGAATTTAGTGTATCCCTGTTGCACACTTGTTAATATCCGAATGACTTTCAAATCTCCACAATTGTGCAATTTGAAAGCAGTCGCCAAAATGGTCGCCAAGTTGGCGACGGTTCTACTGTCAATGAGAGCTCTTTTCCTTTGCCTGTAAGTTGTTTTTCCGGCTCAATGGTGGATTTTTGGGACAATGGTGCGTGGTAAACAAAAAATAATTACAGATTCGTTATTTTGAGCTAAAAATATACAAGAAACAGATATTTTCATCGAAAGGACATTTTTCATGTTGTACAGCGTTATCGGAGCAAGCATCCGATTTTATATGAAGACGGCTCCTTTAGACAAATTTTAACTATTGATATTTGTAGAAATCATTCGTCCCTATCGATTGCTACCGTCCGTTTTGTTCTGCGATCAGGTGAGTCGTTTTTCTTTTGACTGCTGTACCTCCATTTTTTGACAAGCACAGCTCTATAAAACGAGAGAAAAGCATATTTGTGCAAACAATCAATTGAGCGCCAAAAGTGGTTGGTTGGGAATGTAGGTTGGAATTGAATCAACGTCGCGCTGAAGACAGTCGGCCATTGGCGGCGGGATCAACAGTACGTAAGAAGGGAAACCCCAAAGGGAAAGATCCGAGGACAACGCCTCGTCATTTGGAATTAAAGTCTAGTTGACGTGAACAACACCTCCCTCTCCAAACATCAGCACCATACCACGCTGAGGCCATTGGGGACCACGTTAGATTTAACGCACGCCAGCGCCCCCAAGTACACGTAGGTCTTTGACTACCCAATTTCGAACTCTCCCCCCTCTTGTCGCTAATAAGTTGTTCTTCCAACAGGGCTACTTTTGCCCTAGCATATTACAATGTATGTGCGTAGAAACAGGATTGCATTCAAGAATCGATTGATCTGGTTCGCCATACTTTGTACTGGATTCACCCTGACCAATAATCCGTCGTGTTGCTCCAGTGGTCAGTAAAAAAAAAAACGGAAAGGGAGACGTGACACAGATGCCACGGGGGAAAATGGTGGATGAGAGAGAGCTCTCGAGACAGCTATACTGTGAGGTTAAACACCAGTAAAAAAATTAACTGCGAAGAGAAACTTTTGTTTTTCAATGAACCTTCATTTAGTGATTGTTCCTGTGATAATTTTTGTAGATATTTTCCCAATTGTGTCACTGAAACCTTTTAAGTGAAATAAATAGCTTAAATTGGTATCAACCGAGTTTGACTATTGTATTGCTGTGGTGCTAAAACGCCACACTGCACATTTGAGGACGGCGATCTGTTATTCTCGGGGCACCTGAGATATGTGTGAGCTTTTATGCATTCAATCGTCAAGTTAATCGTAATGGAAATTTTTAATTAACGTCGTACTAGAGTAACACAATGGGCTATTGACGACGGCCCGGGATCAATCCCATAAGGGAAAGATCCGAGGACGACACCTTGTCATTTGGAACCACGGTCAGATGACGAGGCAACATCTGAGCTGGCACCCCACTTTCCACACCAAGCCAATGTGAGGACTTTAGGCCACGAAGGATTTAAGGTACACCAGCCGCCTCTACACCCTACGCTTACAAACGTCCATGTACTGACCCGGATACGAACCAGGAACCTTCCGATTTAGAGGTTAACACCTTAACCACAAGACTCATGGATCGGCAATGTCGACGTAGAACGATATCCTTCTGGGATCCTTCTGACGAATCCTCTCTTGTGGCTTACAAAAAAAAAAGAGACTGTTCTTGATCTTGGATTCGAAGTCCAGAGAAGCCGTACTCGAAGCAACTTACGCGAACGATCAATACTATCGGAACTTCTTCAGGGGGATCTTCCACTCACCCCGATACACGGAATGCAACTCTGCTTCCAAATCGTCGAGGTGAATTACCTGAGTTGCCATCGCAACACGCCACACAACACGGCCGTTCAATAGCCTCTCGTTTTACACGCGCCTTTTTTTCTTCTTCTATAACGCGTGCGAGCAAACTTCCTGGAGGGTGGGGGTGGTCACGTGTCTCCGAAGCAAAACAATCACTTTATTGTTTGGAATAAAGATCCCCTCCCCCCCGGTGCATTGTGGGTGATCGTTTCCTACGTCCGTTTCTGTGTCATCAGAATTTTCGTTGCAGAGCAAATAGATTTTCCCATCTATATGTAGTAGCAGTTCTGCCATCCCACCTGTTATTCTGGACCTCCGAGCAGGGTTTAAGGGACTGGATTCTAATCAGGTGATCAGGGTGGTCAGAATGGACTACCTGATTATATTGAAATACGATTTCCTGGTTGGAAATCATTTCGGCTTTTCGATGCTCTTCCAACTGCTATTCTAGAGTCGTGTTGGGTAAGAGTTTCAAATATCGCCTACCCAAACTATTTCTCCGTATCTCAGCCTCCTGGGTTGGAAAATAAAGAGCTGTCCACTAAATGAATATCACTAGGAACTATTCTCCTTTTGATTCCATATTCCTTCTTTACTTATGTCAGTTCAATTTAGCTAGTAAGGTCCGGTGAACACATCCGATTTTTCAACGAGCGGCACCGCTGCGGCGCCGAAGCCCAACTATGCACACATAACCGTGAAATGACGCAAGTACTCATTTCGCACCATTTGCGATACATATTCTATCTCAGAAAACGTGTTTATTTCGTTTACTTGGTGTAAAAGAAGTATATTTCGAAACAAAATTGACATTACTGGATACAACCATTTATTAATTATTATTTATATTCCATTTATTTATGAAAACAAGGTACTTGTGACCGGAGAAGCGTGCGCCGCGCCGTGGGGAACTGCGGTACAAATTGCACGCAAGTTGAGGGTGTGTCGTCGTAGCGGCGCCGGAGGTATGTGTACTACTCTATTGGATCGAATGCAACTTTGACCGCACTTGTGTTGCCGCAGCGGCGCCGCACGTTGAAAAACCGGATGTGTGCACCGGGCCTTAATCTTCAAAAAGTTTCCCAAGAGAATTTTTAAGAGTGGGTTCCTTTATCGCCTACCCATGCTACTATTAAAAACGTGTTGCTAACTTTAGTATTCATGTACTTTCGTGTCATAGAAACGATATTATGATTTGGAAACAATTACCTGGATATTATTCACTGAATTGATTGGAGACAAAAAATCCGTTGATCGCAGCATCCAGTACTTCAGATGCAATAGCGTTGTTGGTAATTTGGTAATTTTTAGTTAACGTCGTACTAGAGCAACACAACGGGCTATTGACGACGGTCCGGGATCAGTCCCTTAAGGGAAAGATCCGAGGACAACACCTCGTAATTTTGAACCACGGTCAGATGACGAAGCAACACCTGAGCTGGCACCCCACTCTCCAAACTTGCAATAGCGTTGTTGATAGAACTCATAGGAAACTTGCCGGTGGCTCTACGTGTTGCCCTAGACCGTCAAGGTTACTACATAAACTCATAGATGTCACGCGGTTCCTAGTTCGAATACGGGTCAGTGCATGGATGTCTGTGAGCGTAGGGTGTAGAGGCGGCACTTTAAAATCTGTCGTAGCCGAAAGTCCTCGCGTTGGTTTCGTGTGGAAGTTTGGAGAGTGGGGTGCCAGCTCGGGAATTGCCTCGTCATCTGACCGTGGTTCAAAATCACGTGACGTTATCCCCGGATCTTTCCCTTAGAGGGTTGACCCCGGACCGTCGTCAATAACCCGTTGTGTTGCTCTAGTACGACGTTAGTTAAATATTACCACTACCGTTTTTGGACCTTGCGCCATAAAACCCCGACATTCATCTATCCCTTGAATACTGAGACTGCGTTAACCCTGTTGGAAGAGCAATAGGAGGGTCACGAGTTCGAATCCAACCAAAGACCGTCATAAATGGTGTGGTGCACGTTTAATCTGTAGTGTCGAGCTTTCCTAGAACGGGCAGAGCACACCAATGATCTGATCTGGAACGGTATTAGTACTTTAATGAACGTCGCACTAGGTGCAGCACAACGGGCTATTGGTCCGGGATCAAACCCGAAGGGAAAAATCAGAGAACAATACCACGTTGTTTTGAATCCCGGTCATATGACGAAGACTACATCTGAGCTGGCACCCCGCTTTGCAAACTTCCCGACAAGCCAACGTGAGAATATTTGAGGCCCTGACATATTTAACGTGCTCCAGCTGCCCCTTATACTCGACGATCTTTGGCTTGATTCGAACTCACAACCCTCCGGTTGCTTATCCGTTACTCATCCAAACGAGGTAAGGTAATGATAATTTTTTTTAACGTCGTACTACAGCATCACAACGGGCTTTTGACGACGGTAAGGGATCAGTCCCTTTAAGGGAAAGATAACACCTCGTCATTTTGAACCACGGTCAGATGACGAAGCAATACCTGAGCTGGCACCCCACTCTCCAAACTTCCACGCCAACCCAACGTGAGGACTTTTGGCCACGTCAGATTGAAGGTGCACCAGCCGCCTCTACACCATACGCTTACAAACATCCATGCCCGGACCCGGATTCGAACCAGGAACCTTCCGATCTAGAGCATCCAAACGAGGTAACGCGGACCATGAAAGAGGCTGTGTGTGCGTGGAGTAGGTCGATTTTAGTCGGAACCTTACATCTAAAATATCCGTTAAATTTAATCACCTGCTGAATCTAGTTACGATTGAGTAATTTTCTTTGAATCGTTGACTTGACAAAAAAAATTGTTTCGTTTAATTCGTACCCATTCATCACTCGTCTTTGGCGTCAATCATTACTGGATTGAATTTTACAAATTCATCTCAAAACCATTTATGAACAGTTTAATCGACAGCATGAATTTAGAGCTAATTCTAGGTGCTGCCATCTATCTACAATGACAAGAAGGAATACTGATTTCTTGAATATGCTATTGTTCTTTATATAGCTAGGTCCTCCCCCCCCCCTCCCCTTTCCTGCATGATATACTCTTGCGTAGTAAAAAATTCACCAATTTCTAGAACACTCACAAATAACAACCGGAAGATGATTAATTTTCTTCCGTTTTCTCGAATACGTACTCCTTTTGCAGTCAAGTTCTGTCCCCAAAGCATTACCACATATAACTTTATAGAAAACTAGCCACTGCGTGGCTAGCCAGGCGTTGCACGTACCTGTTATTATTATTATTATAATTTTTTGTTATTTTTTTTTTTTTTTGGGGGGGGGGGGGGGTAGGTTTCTTTACAAACGAAATGGGAATTTGTAGCCTGTTGGATGACAGACATCACGGAGTTTCCCGTGGTGTCGGCATGACGTCACAATCTCTTGCGAAAATACAAATATTTAATTGAAAAATTATTTATTAAAAGAAATCCAAATGTATAAGGTATCTAAATGTCTATCCAAATGTATGCCAAATTTTCCGCAGATTTGAAATCCGTTGAAATTTTCATTCTGTGTTTAACGATCCCGATTTTACAAAAACGAATTAATCAATGGCAGTCAAAAATGTTTGTTTATTTCTCTCCTCTTCGTTCGAATAGCTTGGAGCAGGAAATGAAATGTGGCCGCTACAAGAGAAAAAACGTTCCCCAACTGTTTGAGACCGTTACGACGACAGTCATGTTAATGGCGGCTTCGATAATTTTCGTTACGCTCACAAACACCGCTCTCTAGGAAACCAACACCATGTGTTAGTATAAACAACGTTTTAGTGACGTCACCCACCGATACATCACGGCCGCTAGATCACGGCTACGCTTTCTTAGGTAATTGGTAATTTTAGTTAACGTCGTACTAGAGCAACACAACGGGCTATTGACGACGGTCCGGGATCAGTCCCTTAAGGGAAAGATCCGAGGACAACACTTCGTAATTTTGAACCACGGTCAGATGACGAAACAACACCTGAGCTGGCACCCCACTCTCCAAACTTCCACGCCAACCCAACGTGAGCGCTTTCTTAGGAAACCGAAGCTTGAGATATGAGTTTTAAATTTTGGCAGCTGTTTGTGGATCGTCTGTCTCGCAGATCGTTTTCATCGCTGTAATTTAATTCATTCTTTTTCTGAAGTCAATAAATCTGTTCTGTCTAAATGTTTAACCTTTTTTTATTCTCTTAAAATAACAGTTTTATCGGCAACATAATTCGTTGTAGTGATGATTAGGGCAACTTTTTTGTGGCAGTAAAAATGTGAAAAGTTGCATTTATCATTCACTAAAGTTGGATTTATGAAAATAAAGTTGCATTTATTTTTGATACACTAAAATCTAAAATAAATTATTAGTAAAAAATGAAAAAATTCAACATTTATTTGTACATCATTCAATACAGAAGAACTCTGATGTCGTTGAATGACTTATCCTTGGTCAGTAATTTCTTTAACATTGAAAAACTATGCTCAACAGAGGTTGATGTTTGCCGACATTGTTGCATTGGACTTTTACTGCAGTTGTGAAACCAGTGTACCACTCAAGTAACTTGGAACAATCGCGGATAAAGTAGATAAACTTCACTTGAGTGTGAATCCAGCCGCAGTCATATAATATGCTATATCGGAATCGCAGAATCGCAAAATCCTTTCGCTCAACATTCAGAGATTTTAAAACGTCATCTACAAGGATATAACATATTAATGATCGAAACTCACCTCGCAAACTTCGAAAACGCAAGTTTGCTCTGGATTATCATGAGAGCCAACCAATGTGTTAAAGTACTTCTTACCAATTATTTCACTTTCGTCTGTTAGGTTCGAAGGTTCATGGAACCTTCTTTCCATGAACTTCTTGTTTGATCGGCGATACTTCGGCGTTCGCAAGATCAGAGACACGTGGTTATCGAAGGGTGGATTCTGAGGACAAAAAATGAAATAGTAATTTCATATTAATTAATTTTAAGCTAAATTGTAAAAAATTGCAACTATACAAAAAGTTGCATTTATGTAGAAAGTTGCATTTATGTGGCGGTTATAACTCACTTACAATACACCCCATGTAGGAGGAATTTTGTTTTTAGTACTTTACATAAAGCGTAGAACGTGTGAAAAAAAGTTGCATTTGTTGCAAAAAGTTGCTTTAGTGATGATACTATGGTCAAATTTGTTACAACTTATGTGGAACAGGAGGAGTGCTTGTGGAATTTGAAGTACAAAAATAAAGCATAGAAGGCAGTTGCAATCGACGCGTTATAAAAAGCCATAGGAATACCTGAGTTTCACGAGAAGGAAATCAAACAAAAAATTAAAAACACTAGGAAAGTATTTGTATTTATTTTTCAAATAGCAGAATTAATTAACCGGCATTGCTCTGGTTGAATTTATTAAATGCTGATTGAAAAGTGATATCACTTCTCACTTCTTTTTCGTAAAAGAATAATGCTAGCTTCACTTAAGTGTACGGAAAATAAATTTTAATATCGTTTTAACTTTTTCATCGCTTCTATTTACTTCGAACGCAAATATGTATACATGATGCATCCATCTATATATGTACTCTATTAGCATCGTTTTCTTTGCGATCAGTCGACACTCCGACACCAACTAAACCGTGTGTGAATAACCACTCCCCCACTTGCCGTTTTCTCGTTTAGTAGAGCTACTAAATCACTCGACTCAATTACTGGCCTAGTGTGTAGCAACCTTAAGAGCTCAGGAAATGGAACCAGTTCATTTTTTGAACGCGAAGGTTGACCTGACGTCACAATCTGTTGCGAAAATATAAAATATATCAAATTAAAATTTTTTATTTATTTAAAGAAAATCATATTTTTAGGTATCGATATTTTGTAAAATTTTCCGCAGATTTCGAATCCGTTGAAAATTTTAGTTTGTTTTTAACGGTCTAGGAGATAGAAAAAAGAACTACATACCTCCAGTTAAAAGTTTATTTTTTTTATAGGGGTCTGCTGGAAAGTCACTCATCCGCGTAAAATAAAAACGGAAATGAAAAAAAATAATTTAGAATCTGTGATCTTTTATGCTGTTGCATTCTTCTGAAAACAGTAATAATTCAATTTCATTTTAAAGTGGTTCTAGATTGAATTTTAAAATTCGCCGCGACCCAAAAATTGCAAAACATTCGGACTACCTATGTGCCAAATCCCATTGGTGTAAGTGCCATAGATTCGTCAGGACAACAAACAGACAGACAGACAAACACTTCCTTTCATCGTATTAGAGAAGCCTCTGAGAGACTAACCCACGAGTCGCCGAAATTCGTTGACTGTCGACCCTTCCGTGTTTTTTATCGATCTATTTTGGTATTAGAAAACATACACTTTCATTTGGATAGCAAAATAACATTAATACAATTTTTCCTTATGTATATACTGGTATAGTGGTTAAGGTGTTAGCCTCTAGATCGGAAGGTTCCTGGTTCGAATCCGGGTCCGGGCATGGATGTTTGTAAACGTATGTAGAGGCGGCTGGTGCACCTTAAATCTGTCGTGGCCGAAAGTCCTCACGTTGGGTTGGCGTGGAAGTTTGGAGAGTGGGGTGCCAGCTCAGATGTTGCTTCGTCATCTGACCGTGGTTCAAAATGACGAGGTGTTGTCCTCGGATCTTTCCCTTAAGGGACTGATCCCGGACCGTCGTCAATAGCCCGTTGTGTTGCTCTAGTACGATGTTAACTAAAACAAATTACCAAAATTACCTTATGTATATAAAAACATAAGACTTTTATTAACTTTGTATAAAATTGACTAACGTAGTGAATGTGAAGGGTAACTCGACAATATGAGCACTGTTGGGTTCAAAATGAGCCAGTTTCAGCTTTAAATATCGCCACGGAATTCTGCATTCACTCTTAAAATTACGTTGTCATTCAGGATAGTAATTGGTAATTTTTTTTTGTTAACGTCGTACTAGAGGAACACAACGGACTATTGACGATGGTCCGGGATCAGTCAATTAAGGGAAAGATCCGAGGACAACACCTCGTCATTTTGAACCACGGTCAGATGACGAAACAACATCTGAGTTGGCTCCCCACTCTCCAAACTTCCACGCCAACCCAACGTGAGGAGTTTCGGCCACGACAGATTTAAGGGGCACCAGCCGCCGCTACACCATACGCTTACAGACATCCATGCCCAGACCCGGATTCGAACCAGGAACCTTCCTATCTAGAGGCTAACACTTTAACCACTATACCGGTGGGTCGGCGAGCACTTGTGGGAGAAACTACATCTAAACTACGCTTAATTAGGGCCCGGTTGGTAGGTAGGAATTTTTATTAAAGTCGCACTGGGAGAAACACAACGGGCTATGGGCGGGATAAATCTCGAAGGGAAAGAACCGAGTTAGCCCGGTTGAAAGAGCATCGGATTAGCAACCGAACGGTTGCTAGTTCGAATCCAACAAAGGACCGTCGTGTTCAAAAGGGGCTGGTGCACGTTTAATCTGTCGTGGCCTTAAACTTGGCCACTTTGGTATGGTGTATAAAGCTGACCGCGGTTAAAAATGACGTTAACAAATGAAATAGATAAGACTAGTTAATCTCACATGAAACGAAATGATAGAAACTCAAAGGACTTTTGGGAAAAGATGGTCGAAATGCACACGTTTTAAAATCTTATTTTCATGTCAAAATAATGGAAATTTAGATCCATGGATAAATCCCGAAGGAAAAGATTCGAAGTAGTCCTGTTGTAATAACGAATTTGCTCCCGGAGGGTTGCGAGTTCGAACCCAACCAAACACATTCGTGTATAAAGGGGAATGATGCACATTCAATCTGTTGTGCATCGAACGTCTTCATATTGGCGTGGTGTGGAAGTTTGGAGAGTGGGGTGCCAGGTCAGGCGTTGACTCGTTATCTGACCGTGGTTCAAAGTTACGTGGTGTTGTCCTCGGATCATCCCTTTGGGATTGATACCGGACAGCCGTCAATTGCCCGTTGTGCCAGTAGGACGTTACTTAAGTTAGCTACCTATCTACCGGATTGTCGTCGATAGCTCGTTGTGTTGCTCCAGTGCGACGTGAATTAAAAAATACGGTACAGTTACACTCTACGTTTATGAGTTATGACAACGTCTTTGCGAGTTTGTTTGGCGCACTTTTAGTAACGAGTTACGATAAATTAAGGCAACCCATCTGTCGTTACGGTTGTTGTGGTTTTCATGGCAACCTCGGCAAACCGAAACTTTCAATTCTCATTTTGAATATTCTAGAAAGTTCTTCCAAAATCCGTTACAGTCGTTTGATTTCATGGGTTCGTTTGAAATTTTTACTTTGCTCCCATTGGTTATTTTGATTTTAAAATATTCTTTGATTGCATTGGTCCTTTTAAATTTTTTTCTGTGATACCATTGGTCCATTTATTTGTACTTCGACAGTTGTGGAATTCTTATTTTATTATATTAATTTTCACGAAAGGATTAAGAGTTTTGTTTTATTGCCATTTTCGTTTTAATTGTTTTTTCACGTAATAGTTCTGACGTTATCAGGTTGCATAATTTCTTGCTTTTTATCTTTTATAAATCGTTTTCTTTTTCAACATGCCCACTGTATTTAGTGTAATTAATAAGTTTCAGGGTATATATATATATATATTCTTACCCAACATTCGAAGTTTAGTTCTTCTGGAACACAATTGTACTATGTAATACATTTACTTTTTGTGAAATTAAAAATATATATACTTTTCAAAACGTTTTCAAAAGTGTTTTCAAGTTTTCATTTTCCCTTGTGAAAAGAAAAATATGTTTGAAATAATTATTTTCTTGGCGAATTTAGAAGTTCGCCAAAAAAAAATCGTCAACGCCGTTGCTACCACTCATAAACGTAGAGTGTAGCTCTTCCAAAAATACCATACCATACCTAAACCATAGTATTTATTTTCCATTTGCTATTTTATTGCCTCGCGCATCCGCAATTACGATACCACGCATCACATGCTCCTAACAACGAAACTTTCGTTCAAAGAAATTCAAAACACCACAACCATCAAGCAGTCTACTACAATAGCCGAATCAACCACTTGCAACAACTTCGATCGACTGGGTTGCTTCAACATACACTCATCCATAGCCTACAGTGTCTTCAACAGCCAATCGACCCACATCGATAGGAAATCACGGGCCAATGAGGGACCTCCACCGCCAACGGGCCGCGGTCTTCAAGGAACTCCTGGACAACGGCGAGCTGGTCAACGTGACCCTGGAATCGGAGGACGGGGCCCGATTCGGGGCCCACATCGAGCTCCTCGCGTCCGTCTGCCCCTACTTCCGGCCCTTCGTCCAATCGGCGGATTCCAATCCAGACCGGGTTCGTCCGATCCAGACCATCCGGGTTCCGGGCTTGGGCAAGGACGTCCTTGCCGATGTCCTCCAATTCGTGTACACGGGCTCGGTCTGCCTCCGCGAGGACAAGGTGTCCTCGCTCGCGGACGCGGGGGAGACCTTGGGCATGCCAGGGGTCGTGAGGCTCTGCAAGAGGTTCCTGGTATCGAACCTGAGCGCCAAGAACTGCGTCGAGAGGTACAGGTTCGCCGGCCGGTACCACTACGACGACCTGAAGGCGACAGCGAAGAACTACATCCTGGCACACTTCGAAGAGGTAAGCACTGGTACTCCGGATACCTCTTTGGCACAGCTTCATTATCTGCCCATTTAGTGGTAACGCTCTTGGGTACAGCTGTAGTCTACGTTTATAGCGGTGTCAACGGTCTTGGCGTTTTTTTTTTGTTTTTTTTTGCTCACTTCTAAAGTCGCCAAAGAAAGAATTCACTTTCTATTAAAAAAAAGCTGCAGCAGGTTTGAAAATTCGCTTTGTTTGTTCGATTCTTAGACGGTTTTCCGTGAAAGTACGGATCAGAAAATTACAAAATTGACATGGTGTTTTCAAAATTGTACAGGAAACAAGACAAAAAAAATCCTTTTCCGATGCGGCTATTAGTTTCGGGTTTATTAAGTGTCAAAGTTGAAAGAGCGAAATTACTAACGGGAGTGAGCAAAAGACGTACAATTTTCAATCTTCAGCCGTGATTTTTTTAGAGTAGGGTAAGGCGGGATAATTGTAAACAGAATTTGTAAGTTCACTTTCAATCATTATTTTCAAACTCTTGATGAAGTAATTAAACATTGTTCACCCTACGAAAACAACTTGTCTCCATTCTGCTTTGATATTTAATTAGATAGAAGATTTCAGAAAAGAAATTTAACACCGCACTCGGCTGTTTATAATTACCCCTGAAAGTAGGGGTAATTGTAAACAACGATTTTCCTCGTGAGATTGAATATTGAATAAGTTACAGCATGAGCAGTAGGCATGGCAGTAGAAGGAACTACAATGGTATTTTTACCCTTCTAGTACCATGTTTACAACTACCCCGTTTTAATCTTAACATTTACCGGTACAGCTACACTCTACGTTTATGAGCGGTGGCAACGGCCTTGGCGATTTTTTTGGCGCACTTCTAAAGTTGCCAAGGAAAGAATTATTTCCTAACTCTTTTTCTGCCACAAATTTTTTTTCTTTTTACAACACACTTTTTAAGCACATTTCAGAACGTTTTAAAAAGTATATTTGTTTAAAACTTTCACAAAAAGTAGTAAGCTTAAGCACATATCAAAACACATTTGTGAACCAGTAGAGAAACTAAGCTACGAATTTTTGGTAAGAATACCCTGAAACTTATCAAGAAAAAGATTTACAAAAGAAAAAAAATAGCAAGAAATAATACAACTTGATAAAGTCAGAATTCTTTCGTAAAAAAGTAATGAAAACGAAAATGGTCAAATAAACAAAACTCTTAATCCTATCGTGAAAACTATTATAATAAAATAAAAATTCCACAACTGTCAAAATAAAAATAAATGGACCAATGGTATCGCAGAAAACGATTTAAAAGGACCAATGCAATCAAAGGATTTTTTTTAAACAAAATAACCAATGGGAGGAAAGAAAAAATTTCAAACGAATCAATGAAATCAAACGATTTTAACGGATTTTGGAAGAACTTTCTAGAATATTCAAAATGAAAATTGAAAGTTTCCGTTTTGCCGAGGTTGTCATGAAAACAACAACAGTAACGAAAGATGGGTTGTCTTAATTTATCGTAACTCGCTACTAGAAGTGCGGCAAAAAAAATCGCCAAGACCGTTGCCACCGCTCATAAACGTAGAGTGTAGCTGTACCCATTTACCAAATACTCCCACTTCTTACCTCAGAAAAATATAGTGACCCTTGAAATCTTGACCTTGATCTCAAACTCCTTCTAAAACGACATCCAACCTTCGTACATACGAAAAACCAGGTTTCTTTCTCTTACCCTATCAACACCTACAAGCAAAAACGTAGTCGTTTCAATGTCTTCCATGAAAGGCTCCAAAATATTTAACTTCCCCTACAAGTTAGTCTTCTATATTTTGCTTGAATGTTTGTACAACTTCAAACACTTCACTGTCAATGTTAGTCAATTGTTTCAATAGTTCCTCATCCTCGCTGTCCTCAAGTTCTGCTTTCCTTTCCATTTGGTTTCTTGGTACTCCTGGCTCTTTCACTTTCTTCTCACTCGACTTACTTTTTTTGTTTTTCTTGTCTGCCTCCTTTAAGCGTGACAGTACTTGGTCAGTTGTACGAATTTCACCATATGTGTGACGTTTTAGTAAACCAGTCTTCCTGCACCCCAAGAACACGAAAAATGCAATTCAAACGTTCTAAATACGATTAAATACAAAATTAAATGGAAAAACAGATTGGTTTTCCATCCAAATTGAACGAAACTATTGGCAAAGTTATGTTTACAATTACCCCGTCCTTTGAAAAATATGGGGTTATTGTAAACATTCAACTGTAGATGCATTAAAGTTCCCAGAAGGAAAAGTCAATGATTTTCTGTTCGATAGAAATATAACTGACCGTAGTAAAGAATTGGAACAACATATTTTTCAATATACACTCATTGCCATAAAAATTTGCGCACCAAGAAAAAGTCGTCAAAATGAAACGAAATTTTACACATGTAAATACTACTTTGATATAAGTAAGTGATTAGAAAATCAAAGAAAAAGGATAATTTTTATTGCAGAAAAAAGTACAAATGAACGGAAGTTTTAGTACTCTGTTGGACCTCCTCTAGCGCGAATGCACGATGCGATACGAGCGGGCATTGAGGCATACAAGTTCCGTATGATGTCCTGAGACATCTCGTTCCACAATTGCTGTAAACGCGCCTCTAGTTCTATCAAACTCGTAGGTGTCCAACTGCCGTCCCAAATGATCCCAGATATGCTCGATTGGTGACAAATCTGGGGATAGAGCAGGCCAGGGAAGGGTGGTAATGTGGCGGAGGCATGTGGCAAAGGAGGAGTAATGTGGCAAATTGTGACATCCTTGCTGTGTGTGGCCGAGCATTGTCTTGTTGAAAAATGGCTCCTGGGAGCCCTGCCATGAGTGGCATCACATGTGGCTGAAGGATGTCATGGACGTACCCCTGGGCTGTCATTGTGGCATGGATCAATATTAGGGGGGGACCGAGTATCGTAAGCAATGGTACCCCATACCATCACACCAGCTGTGGGAGCGGTGTGTCGCTGTAAAGAGAAGGCAGAATTGAGGCCTCCACACACGAACACGATTATCATCACTGCTCAAATTGAATTTAGATTCGTCGCTGAAGACGCCCAGGTTCCATTCCGTTGCAGTCCAATCCCGTCGTACGCGACACCAAACGGAGGCGTCAGTGGGTGGGTGTTATTGGCAGCACACGTAATGGGTGCAGCTATACCAGATGTCCTTCAGCCAGGCGCCTTGCAATGGTTCGGGAAGACACAGGGCCTGTAATGAAAGTGCTGCCTGTGTCTGGATGTCCAATGATGCAGTTGGCTCTACGCGTGCGTTTTGTATGATGTGACGGTCTTCTCGACGACTGGTCTGCCGAGGGCGTCCTGAGCCTGGTCGCCGTGTAAATGACGTCTCTTTTGTCCACTGATCCCAACACCTCCTCACAGTAAAATCAGAACGGCCTACTTGACGCGCTACTCGCCGAGCTGATCACCCAGCTTCCATCATCCCGATGATTCTTCCCCTCTCGAACTCTGACAGCTGCTCATACTGTCTTCAATGGCGGCGTAACGGCATGTCTACCTCAGCGTTTCCTTTGCAAAAGATTAAGTACACTCAAACAAGCTCTGCTTACCTGTTTTATACTCCAAGGAGAACGAAGTTCAACGCCCTCTAGTGGTATTACGCAATGCGCAATCACTCTGCATTTCTAATCTTTGCATATCTGGCCGACATGTACCTTCATGCCAAGTTTCGTTACGATCCCACAATTATTTCTTGGTGCGCAAATTTTTATGGCAATGAGAGTATTATGGAGGGCAGCAGAAAATGCAACACACAAACTTTATAACCTAAACTTTTCAACTAAACAGATTGCTATCAGCTATGGTTCAAAGAAATCACCATATGACATCCTCAGGGTTGCCAGCTTTCATCTTTCACAACTTTTTAAGTTTCTCGGAATCTCACGTTGTATAGCATGTTTACAATTACCCCGCCTGACCTCTAATTAGTTTTAATTGAATGGGTTGAGCCTGCAACCACTAATTTTTTAAGTTTTGTAATTATGGTAAATCATCCTATACTTTTGCCTACCAGCAGAAAAACTAAGCTGCGAATGTTGGGTAAGAATACCTTATCAATTACACTAAATACAATAAGCATGTTGAAAAAGAAAAAGATTTATGAAAGAAAAAAAATCAAGAAATAATACAACCTGATATGTCAGAACAGTTCCGTTAAAAAAAATTATAAGAAAAGAAAATTCCACAAATGGCGAAAAAGCTATGAAATGTCAGAACTGTAACGTGAAATAATTATAATAAAATAAAATTCCACAACTGCCGAAAAACAATTAGAAGAACCAATGAAATCACTGAAAAAAAATTTAAAGGACCAATGCCAATTGTGAGGATTCATTGATGAAGGCCATGCATTGATCCTCCCAATGCGAAATCTAAACCCCCGACGGAGTTCTCCGAGAGGCACAGGTGCGAACCACTGCGGACAATGGAGAGTCGACAGTCTGTCTGGACTGTTGACAGTAAAACTAAAAAAAGGAAATGTAGTTCTACCCCGCCTTTATGGATTACTGTCATCAGCTTGGGTTGAAACTAGAGATTGGCGATCCGCTCAGGAGCTGACTCAAAGAGTCGACTCTCTTGACGGAGTGAGCGAGCGCTGATTCGTCAAAAAAGAGCTATAGCTCTTTTTTAACCAATCAGGGCTGAAGAGCGGTAACTCTTTTTTAACGAATCAGCGCTTCCACTCTCGAAGAGTCATTTCCGCATGCGATCACCAGCTCAGTGATTCTTTTGGGAGTTGATTCTTTTGAGAGTTGATTCTTTTCGGAGTTGATTCTTTACGAGGGTTGGCTCTTTCGAAGAATCATTTCCGCATTCGATCGTTTGCGCTCACTGATTCTTTTGGGAGTTGATTCTTTTGAGATTTAACTCTTTGGCTCTTTTCGATAACTATCGCTCTCGAAGAGTCAATTCCGCATTCGTTCTTTTGCGCTCCTTAGCTTTTTGTTACTTTTTTGAAGTTTCAAATTTTTAAATATCTATGTATTATCATAAATGTTATTTTTTTAAATTTAATTCAATTTTAGATTGAAAGGGTGTTTTTACGGCTTAAGTCATATCACGCCTTTTAGCACTAATTAAAACTAGTCTTAAGGTTGTTATTAAAACATATTCTAACAGTTATTATGTTATTCACTTAACATTAATATAATAATAACCTTGATTTCTCGAGAGTGATATCATTTTAATAAAGCTACACAAAATTAAATTAAACGTAACTCGTTTTTATTGCATTGCCTTCACAAAACAAGGCATTTTGAAAATATTTTATTAAAAGACAGGGAGGGGACTTGGATTTTGAAAATCTTTGGGACAACGAGTATTCGAGGGTATTATATACCTATATTTTAAAATAAATAGTTAAAAATCTTAAGTACTTCAATAAATTATTAATATTTTTATTATATGATTTTAAAATATCATTTAAATTATTAGGAAGTCTCATTTGGTAACTAAGTGGTTTTAGAAAGAAATCATAATGTATCCAAACACGTCCAAGACACTTTTTTTAAATGTGGTATAGAAACATTTTAATGATATTTTTATGTTTTGTGTTTTAAACAATAGCAATGGGCTATAAATATTAAAAGTATATATTAATAATTTTGTAAAAATATGATAATTATGTATGAAATTTTAAAGAAATGTGTCAAAAACTTCAAATGTGCTACATGAAAATCTATTCAACCAATTTGAAAAATGATGCTACCAAAATAAACTACATGCATATTTCTAGGGAATGAACTAGAATAAAAGGATATTTAAATAAACAACAATTTTACAAGTGATTGAAAAATGAATAGAAGATTTTTTATAGTTTTACAGTCCTATTTCTTAAATAAATAGTAATAATTTAGAAACTTTTGAACTCAGCATAATTATTCTAGTTCATTCACTTGACAACATTATAAATAACAAACTCTCAAAAGTTTACTAGAATCCAGTTATAAGTTTTTGTATTATAACATTTGAAGTGAAGAAATAATGCAAAAATATTAATTTAGAGTTAAAGGTAGTTTCAAGTGCATCGCTTAATCCCATGCGTTTGCTCTTTGTGTAAACAATTTTGTTCTTCCTTCTCTTTAAAAAAGTTCACTCCATTTCCAAAAGAGAAACCATTTAAATATTTGAAAAAACTTTCTAAAATTATATTTGCAAAAAAAAGTCAGGTTTAAATTTAGATTTTGCCATGTTTTTGGCCTTTTAATGGCCATTTCCAGTGTTTTCCATTCTTACTTCTTGTTTTCCCACCTTGATTAAAATCTTAATACTTCTTCAAGTAATTAACAGAGAAAAAATTAAATATGTTTTGGAAAGTCAAATAAATACTCTATCCAATAAAATCGAAAACTTTTTTAGAATTCTTGGTCAAAAATGAGATTTTTAACGTGTTTGGATATTTTAATTGCTACTTCTGTAATCTCAACGGGTTCATGACGGGAATTACAAAAGTAGAAGTGTCCTCAAAGTAATTTATTCTTTATGGACAATTTCAAAGTTTTTGAATTGACATGGTTTTGGGCCATCTTATGCCTTAGCAATTAAATTTTACAGCTTAGCAGCCCTATGCTGCAATGCCTATCGTCCTCGTGCCCCGTCTCCCTCCTTTAGTTGATTTTAGAGGTAAACTGCGCAATTGCTGGATGAGTGAGTGTTTCAAGTGTTGTGTGCGTGGGTGTTTCAAGCACGCTTGGCGCCTCTTCGTCTGGACACATGCGCTCACGTGACAACGAGGGATGTTCGATGGCCCAAACATATTGTATACATTTCGATGTGTTATATACATTATTATATATCTCAAAGGAGCGGTGAGTCATCAAAAAGAGCTAGCTCTTTTTAGAGAGTGAGCGGTTCCGATCCGATCCCTGAAAAGAGTCATTTTCCCCATCACTAGTTGAAACAGCCGAGAGGGTTAGACGAACCGACGCTAGATACGAGGCCAATGACAGACCCAACGGAGTGACATCACAACCAACCAGGACCAATCGAGGACCAGCTCCGCCCAGCGGCCGGAGCGCGCCAAAATCCGAGCCGAGGAATCGGGAGAAGAAAAAATATCAGTTTTTGACTTGATCTCATCCCGAGGTGCATCTTACTCAGAGACCCAAATAGGTCGACCAATTTCTTCTCTTTTGAGAAATTATTTTTGGGAGTTCGGTGTGACCTCGCCCTGAGAGGACACCAACTCAGAAGCCTTGAAAGGCTGAACACTAAAGTCCCCGCGACTTTATTTAGAAGGAACGACCTAGAGTTCCTGGTGTAGTCCGTTACCAGACGTCTGTGTGGTTATGTGTCGTCGACGAAGTGATCTCCTCCCGAGATAAAATTGTACGAGCGTAGTGCCGTTATACTACTCTAGAACTGTTCTTTGGTGTAGACTTTTCTTCTGCTGGAGACTTTTCTTCTGCTAGATTAGAATTGAGTTGAGACGACCTGTCCAATCTAATTATTATAGACCTATGTCTAATTTCCGAGTCTTGTATATAACATACCATTAATTAATCAAGAAAACTGTAAAAAAAAATTCTTATATTAACTAAGCTAGACTGTTCTCTGTAGATTCTTCATCTGCACGCTACCCAGAGAAATCATTACAGCCTACTTAAATTATTTGGTGGCAGCTTGTGTGATCATTAGCCATTTAATATATATTGGCAACCACACCTTTAGCGTAGTTAAGCCCACACAGGGTTTAATGCGTTAGGACATCCAGTCCAGAGAAGAAAAAAATTCAAGAAGTATTATTGCGATATTAGACAACCATCCAGGATTACTACAGAGTGAAGGACATCCGGTCCAGTGTGTGTGTGTGTGCAAGATTGTGTTAGTGCAAGAAAACGGACGCCCGTGCTACATTCAAAATCGAAGCCCAGAGAGAAGACGGAGCAGAAAGACACTTTCTGTCGAAAAGCAGTGCCACTCGTCGGACAAACGGTAAGCTTGACATTTTTTTAGAGGCAATTTAAGAAATTAGTTCTTTAAATTAATGGAGTAAATTAGTCTAAAGAATTCTGATTAGTATTGTGTATGCAAATTTGTAAGGCTTTTATAGTTAATAATTGTTGTAAAATCTGTAGTAAGGATTTGAAAATTGTCAGTTAATATCGGCTTGAAACAATCGAATTCCAAGTCTGTGGATGATCTTGTTACTTTAGCAAATAGCTTAATTTTACTGAGAATTTAAAGTATCTTTACATTGTGAGTTACATAGTCAAAGTGAATGAATTTTAGTAAAATTGTCAGTAGAGTTTTAAATGTGTATTATCTCTCTATATTAAAAAAAAGGTACCGCCGCCGCCGCAGGATTGAAAAATGTGTTGTTAAGCTCGATTCTTAGACGGTTTCCCGTGAAAGTACTGATCGGAAAAAAATGAAATTAACATGCTTTGTTCTTCATCGTATTCCCTGGATAATTATTAACATTTTTTTCCGATGCGGCTATTAGTTTAGGTTTTATTAAGTGTTAAAGTTGAAGAAGTGAAATTTCTTCCGCGAGTGAGCAAAACACATTAAAATTTTCAGTCTTCAGTCGTGAGTTTTTTTAAGAGTACCTCTCAACGTAAATTTTTGCAGCTCGTCGAGTCTTTTTTTAAATTTCAATTTGGTTCTTGATAATATTTTTTTGAAATTCGGGAAAAATCGGGACATTTTTGTTACTTTTTTTTAAAACTGCCGTATCTATATCTTATTACTATTAGTTTTTAATTTTTTAAATATTGCAGTATACCTCAGAATGTACTCTTTCTTACGGTACTATTATTTTTGAAATCGGTTAATAATTAAATTGGATGCGATCAAAAGTTGGTCATACAAAATTCGGAATCTTTGGATATTTTCGCTACTTTTTGTCACAACAGAATCTACAGAAAAAAAACATTATTTTTTAAATTTGAGAACATCACTGAATACATTACATTACACTCTTTCTTATGGTACAAATATTTTTTTAATTGGTTAATAAATAAAATCGATGCAATTAAAAGTGGGTCATACAATTTTCGGAACTTTCACAGATCGTAATTTCCGATACAAAACTAAAACTGTCATATCTATATCGTATTACTATTAGTTTTTAATTTTTAAAATATCGTAGTATACCTCAGAATGTTCTCTTTCTTACAGTATAATTATTTTTAAAATTGGTTCATAAATAAATTGGATGCAATCAAAAGTTGGTGACACAAATTTCGTAATTTTTATTTCGCGGAGCAAATTCGCGGAGCATTGCATTCGCGGAGGGTTGTATTTTTTACTATCGGGTTTGCCAGATATCAAATTTATCGTAGCACCAATTGCCATGAAAACGATATCTTTTTATTTGGCGAGGAAAAAGGCTCGCTTTTTTTTCTCTGTTGTCAGACGGTTTACCGAGAAAGTACAAAGTACAGATCGTAAAGTTTTTAGATTAACACGGTTTACTTAAAATTGTACAGGGAACAAGATGCAGAAGATTTTTTTACTGATGCGGCTATTAGTTTAGGGTGCATTAAGTGTTAAAGTAAAAAAAAGTGAAATCACTTGCGAAAGAGGTATTGGTTTGCGAAGCAAACCAAACGGGATTGCGTAGCAATCCCCGGGGGTCGGCGAGTAGGTTGCGAAGCCCTCGCTGTGACGTCCGGAAAGTGAAATTAGGATAATACAAATTATTCAGGTAGTTTCACTGTGCGAAAGGAATGTTGGTTTGCGAAGCAAACCAAATGGCATACGTAAAAGGAGTGTTGAAATCGCGGAGATTATTATTCGTGAACCCGAAGAATTGAGTGATGATTATGATCACATAAAAACCGTACTCCTCGCTAGATTCAAGCTTAGCGCAGAATCGTATAGGTCTAAATTTCAAACGCACCAAAGACAAAATGGCTCCTTATTGATCCGGATTCATTGACTGATAAGCTTGACGCGTATGAGTCAACCCGGCGGTAAATTAAGAAACCGGTATTCTCCAAACCACTGGAAAAAAAAGTTTTCGACCGCCCAAAACAAACTGAAAAACCTATTACGGGAAAGAAATTCGGGAGTGAGAAAAATCATTGTAAGGATTGGCGAACTGGGAATAAGGGTAACAATACAGAATGGCGGACTAAGGAATTTGAGAAAGGTAGTAGCCCCATTTGCTGTCATTGCAATTTACTGCCCAGAGCTTAAGAAAGTAGCAGAACCTGTAAATAATCTTGCAGCGAGTGCAAATTTTGCTCCCTCATTTGAGCCTTATTTGAGTAAAGCTAAAATAAATAATGTTGACATGATTTTGTTGACAGATTTTGGGACTAATATTGATCTAGGGCCCCTAGACTTAGTGAAACCTGAGGATTTCACGGGCGAACACATTTGGGTTAAACAACCCTTGGACAACCACTTCAAGTGTTTACCTTTAGCTAGAATAAAAATCGAAAGTCCAGAACTCGGAATAATTAGGACTAAAGCAGCTATTGTTGATAAATCTGTCGAGATGCGACATTACCTTCTGGGAAATTCCACCCAGGAATTAATTGAATCACAAACAATAAACCCAGAACAGTTAAACGCAATTATGACTAGGAGTCAAACTAAACGTCTGAGCCCTGAAAAGGCTACAGTCGAAAACAAAACTCAAATAGATCCGATTGAGGTAACAGAACCAGAGAAAGAAATGGAGGATGATAATTTGGTAATAGATTTACCACCTTTAGAGAAAAATGCGGAGATAGAATTAGTTGGCATTGACTCTGAAATTTTTGCGAGGGAACAACAAAATTGTCCCGAACTCAAGTCTATTTGGGAGAAAGTTCGACTAAACAAGACAAGTGAGTTTGACATTGAAAGAGAACTACTCTTTAGGAAATCTAAGGATCATAGAGGTGAAGAGCGGAGACAGCTTTTAATACCCGCTAAATATAGAAATAAAATTTTAAGTCTTTGCCATGATGGGTTTCGATCCCACATGGGTAGTACAAAAACTAAAGATAAACTTTTACGTTATTATTTCTGGCCCCAGTGTATTAAAGACATAGAAGAATTCGTAAAATCTTGCGATGTTTGCCAAAAAGTAGGGAAATCCTCTGAACAAAAGAAAGCACCTCTTAAGCTTGTACCTGTGATCACAGAGGTGTTCGCTAAAATAAATATAGATATTGTATGTCCCTTACCAATATCACCGAATGGAAACAAATATCTTTTGGCGGCTATTTGCCTTGCCTCCAAATACCCGGAAGCAATTCCATTATCAGCAGTTAATTCAGAAAACGTAACTGATGCATTGCTTGCTATATTTAGTAGAATAGGTTTCTCCAAAGAACTTCAATTAGACAATGCTACGTATTTGATAGCAATCTTACGACTACATTTGTTGAGAAGTTTGGATTAAAGGTTATGATTCGCAGTTCGATTTACCATCCACAAAGGAACCCGGTTGAACGTTTTCACCGCACTCGAAAACGTCTTTTGAAAGCTATGTGTCTCGAGATGAAGGAAAATTGGGAAAAAAGTTTCCCGTCCGTGCTTTTAGCTTTGCGTAACGTAACCCATGCGTCAACAGGTTTTAGTCCCGCAGAGTTTATTTACGGAAAGAATTTGAGGGTGCCTGAGTCCATCTTATTTGACAAATGGTGTCAGAGTCCCCCATGTGAAGACCTTGTCACGGAATACGTTTTCCAGTTGATCAATCGATTGCGGCGTTGTCAACAGATAGCCACTGAAACTGAAACTAACTTAAAAGTTAAAAGGAAGTCGTACTACGACAAAGGATCGGTGAAAAGAGAATTCAAGATAGGCGAGCGCGTGTTAGTATTGTCATCTTGTCAACAAACGAAATTCGCAGTAAAATGGGTTGGTCAGGGAATTATAGAAAAACAGCTTTCGGAAGCAAATTATGTTGTTAAGATGCCAGGGAAGGTAGAGAAAGTACGAGTGTACCATGTAAACCTATTAAAGCCATACCACCAGCGGATGGAAAGCATCACTATTTTGTTGAGCGAAGAATTCTCTCACGAAACTTTAGAATCGGATTTAGATATTCAATATCCGGTAGCAGATCCGAATATTTTAGATTTCGGAGAAATTGTGAAAGAAGGTAAATTAGAGGAGCGATGCACGCAGGATCAAATTAATAAACTTGAACAATTGTTAAAGTCCCATAGGAAGTTGTTTTCAAATGATCCCGGTAGGATGCATCTCATTGAGCATGAGATAGATTTAATTAGTGACAAACCCATTAGGTCTAAACCCTACCGCACCTCTCCTAGACAGACGGAAATCTTAAAATCAGAAATTAAGAGAATGCTAGATTTAAAAATCATTGAGATTGGGGAGTCGGATTATACCTCCCCATGATTTAAGTAGAGAGCCCAGGGTGTGACCCTCGCCCTTGTGTCGATTATCGTCGATTAAATTCCATCATTAGGACGGAATATTATCCGCTGCCTAATATGGATGACAGAATCGAACAAGTGGCCGCTGCAAAATATATAACTGTCATAGATTTGACCAAGGGATATTGGCAGATAACCTTGAGTCCTAGGGCGCAAAGGTTGGCCGCTTTCGTGACACCGTTCGGGTCATATCGACCGCTAGTTCTTCCGTTCTGATTAGTAAACGCCCCATATTGCTTCTCTAAATTCATGGCCCAACTCTTACAAGGTTTAGATGAATTTTGTGTTCCTTATTCAGACGATGTAGCTATTTTTTCTCAAACTTGGGAAGAACATATCAAACACCTGGATGTTGTTCTAGAGAAAATAGCGTCCGCGAATCTAACAATTAAACCTGCCAAATGCAAGTTCGCACAGACTAGTGTGAAATACTTAGGACACATGTTAGGGGGAGGGTGTATAACTCCAACCGAGGCAAAAATCCAAGCGGTTGTTGATTTCCCCATACCCAGTAATAAAACCCAAATCAGGCAATTTTTAGGCCTGAGTGGATACTACGCCCGGTATATCCCAAAATATGCCATCATCGCCGAGCCATTAACTCGGGCGTTAAAAGGTAAAAATCGAAAAGATGAGGTGGAGTGGTCTGCGGAGTGCGACTCAGCATTCCGGGAGCTAAAGACAAAACTCACTGAGAAGCCGGTGTTGTATGCCCCAGACTTCTCAAATGAATTTATCCTCCAAACTGACGCTTCCAACCAAGGAATCGGGGTAATCAGGGCACAAAAAGGGCCAGATAATGTGGATCACCCAATACTATATTTAAGTCGAAAGTTTACAGACACAGAAAAAAAATTTTGCGTTACAGAACAAGAATGCGCCGGCATTATTTATGCAATTAAAAAGCTGCGGCATTACTTGGACGGACAACGCTTTACTATTGAGACGGATCATAATCCGTTAGTGTTCCTGAAAACTAACTCCAGAAATAACCCGAGATTGATGAGGTGGGCGTTGACGTTGCAGCCCTTTAACTCTAAGATCATCCATAGGGCTGGGAAGGATAACCAACACGCAGATTGTCTGAGCAGACTGCTGTAAGAGAATTAAATCATACCCTAAGTACTGATTTAAATTGTAAATAAACACCTAGTATTTAAGTGTGCATTATGTGATAAAATATAATTATATCACAAGAGTAGAATTTAAGAGTATTGTAAAAATTAGAATTAACTTGAAATTTAAGTGTTGAAATTGTACTAAAATTTGGTATACAAATTTTCTTAAAATTGTTGCCTCTAATGATGTGTCGAGTTGCCATGTCTAACCGTTGCCTTATAGATATTGCCATCCGACAAGATTTTTCGAAGGGGGGAGGGGTTGTGAGGATTCATTGATGAAGGCCATCCATTGATCCTCCCAATGCGAAATCTAAACCCCCTACAGAGTTCGCCGAGAGGCACAGGTGCGAACCACTGTGGACAATGGAGAGTCGCCAGTCTGTCTGGACTGTTGACAGTAAAACTAAAAAAAGGAAATGTAATTCTACCCCACCTTTATGGATTACTGTCATCAGCTTGGGTTGAAACAGCCGAGAGGGTTAGACGAACCGACGCTAGACAAGAGGCCAATGACAGACCCAACGGAGTGACATCAGAACCAACCAGGACCAATCGAGGACCAGCTCCGCCCAGCGGCCGGAGCGCGCCAAAATCCGAGCCGAGGAATCGGGAGAAGAAAAAATATCAGTTTTTGACTTGATCTCATCCCGAGGTGCATCTTACTCAGAGACCCAAATAGGTCGACCAATTTCTTCTCTTTTGAGAAATTATTTTTGGGAGTTCGGTGTGACCTCGCCCTGAGAGGACACCAACTCAGAAGCCTTGAAAGGCTGAACACTAAAGTCCCCGCGACTTTATTTAGAAGGCACGACCTAGAGTTCCTGGTGTAGTCCGTCACCAGACGTCTGTGTGGTTCTGTGTCGCCCACGAAGTGATCTCCTCCCGAGATAAAATTGTACGAGCGTGTAGTGCCGTTATACTACTCTAGAACTGTTCTTCGGTGTAGACTTTTCTTCTGCTGGAGACTTTTCTTCTGCTAGATTAGAATTGAGTTGAGACGACCTGTCCAATCTAATTATTATAGACCTATGTCTAATTTCCGAGTCTTGTATATAACATACCATTAATTAATCAAGAAAACTGTAAATAAAAATACTTATATTAATTAAGCTAGACTGTTCTCTGTAGATTCTTCATCTGCACGCTACCCAGAGAAATCATTACACAATGAAAGAGTATTTTAAAAGTAAAATAACCAATGGAATCAAAGACAAATTTTCAAACCAATCAATGAAATCAAACGTCTTAAACGGATTTTGAAAGAACTTTCTAGAATAATCAAAATACAAATTTCAAGTTTTCGTTTGCCAAGGTTGTCATGTGTACCATATGGTACTAGCCGACCCTTTTCCCTAACACGTGGACGCTGGAATGTTTCGAAATGCAAAAAAAACTTCAGACTTTGCACGTGCGGGTTTTCACAAAATACCGAAAGAGAGTATTTTCTCATCGGCGGCCCGGCGTTCCGTTTGATCCATAAACACAGCTGGAGTTTCCGTCGGTTCCCTAATCCCATGTCTGGGATGAAGATTTTCTGTGGGGAACTCAAGTCGGCATCACAGACGGTTTTCGCATCTGTGTGGGGGTGTTTCTGTTGTGGAGAGGACATAAACATCTCTAGAGGGCTCGGAATTCACCCCCCTCTCGTTGGAGCGGCGGTTCTGTGGAGCGAAGCGAACATGGATTTTAGGAGAATTCGGACTCGAGATTCGACGAGAGACAGACGTCTCTGTGTTGCCATTTGTTACTTTGGCTTCAGGCAGGATTCGGTTGTCGATGGCTGTGCCCTTAATTATCCTTTTCAATTTTCTTGTAAATATTTAATTTATGTAAATAAATCGTTTAATTTTAAACCGTCTAATTCTTAGATGACGGTACACATGAAAAAAGTAATAACCGAAACTACAGATGGATTGCCATAAGTCGCTACTAGAAGGGCGCCAAAAATTCACCAAGGCCACCGCTAGAAACGTAGACTACAACTGCACTCACTCTTGGAACGTCTTTTGTAGCGAGTGAAGGCAACTTTACTACTGTGCTACAGCTTCAGTCTACGTTTATAGCGGTGGCAACGGACTTTTTAAGTGCCAATTCGATTTTAAATTTTATAGAATGCCTTTGCCCATGACGCTATTTGTACCAACTATTATTATGCTTTTTTTGGTACTTACGTAGCATCTCGTGAAAGTTGGTGCATATTACTCCAAACTTTTGCAAATCATTCCGTCGGCCATAAATCCCTAATGGCATTCAAAATAGGAATCCATTAGGGATTCCTATTTTGAATGCCATTAGGAGACCACGCTTATCTATTATTGGAGCTGAATCACTCTGGTTTTGTTTGTCGAAAATGGTCGACGGCAAAGTTTCCTTTTTTATACTGTATATAGTACCGCAATGGCATTGTATAGAATGCCTGGCGTTTGAGGACCAATAACGAATATCCGAATTATTCTATTTTTACTTTACCTTTGCATTGTATGTAATACCTATCGAATGACAAATGCTATTGATAGCAACGGATTAAAAGAGTCATGAAATGGCTTTTATTCAAAAGACGTACATGGAAAAGAAAGTATAGCACTTTCTTAATGAGGAAAACAAGAGAAAATAAAATATGAACTTACTTGTAGCAAGAAGGAAGGAAAGAATTTAGTTTCAAATTGCACTTGTCTCTCACACAAAAAAAAATAAAACTTGAAGAAAGAGTCATGAAAAGATCTTCATTAAAAATACATGAATGGAAAAAAAAATCTTTACAATTATAAAAGGAAGTGTTTGTGTGTGGATTGCGCGTACTGTCCTGACGAATCTATGGCACTTACAATAACGAGACTTGGCACACATAGTCACAGGTATTTTGCAATTTTTGTGCGAAACCTGAATTTTAAAATTCAATCTAGAACATTTTAAAATTAATTTAGTGGCATTTAATATTTTTATTGGTTTTTTTTTTAGAATGCCAACACCATAAGATTCTAAACGCGCGGACACCAAAACGCGCAAGAGGCTGATTTGGCATTATAGCAAGCGTGAAAGAACCAGCGTAACTTAGTGTCTACCAAAAAGTACTTCATGGTAGAGTTGGGGGTTCCACTGGTATTTATACTACCCATTTGTAAGTTAAGTTGTGAAGTGGTAGCTAAGTTCCCCGCTACAGCATCAAAAGGGTCCAAAACAGATAGAAAACTTGAAATGTGTCGAAAATATTCACTTCACTCCTATTGATGTAGAGCGTAAGGCTTTGTATGCACCTGTATTTGTTGACTAGCTCAAGAGTGTTTCAATCTAAACTCTTGTCCGCGTCCGGTAGGTGCTCCCCTGGAAACCGGGATTCCTGGAACTGGATGCGGAGGACTTGGCAAGTGTGCTGGGGGAAGACACCCTGAACGTGCGAGAAGAGGAGACCGTGTTCGATGCCGTCGTCAAGTGGGTGGAGGCGGACGTGGTCAGCCGCTCCCCGCACCTCGCCAACCTGTTGCGTTGCGTGCGCATGGGACTGTGCAGCTTCAAGTGAGTGGTGCCCGTTGTACAAGCGGTGACATGCCATGGGGTGGGACTTTACCAATGCGTACTTTACATTTTTGTATCCGGTAAGACACTTATAGAACTCCTGACCACTGACCTCCTCGTATGAAATTACTCAATATCTAGGTAGTTAGATTAACGTCGCATGGAGCAACACGACGGGCTGTTGGCGATCAAACGCAAGGTGAGGACACCACCAAGGTCATTTCGAACCACGGTCCAATGACGATGCAGCAGCTAAACTGTCAACCCACTCTCCAAGCTTGCACACCACGCCAACGTGAGGACTTTTGAAGCCACGACAGATTTCACGTGAATCAGACCCCCTTTATACGCAACGGTCTTTGGTTGAATTCGGAAACCTCCGGTTGCGCTAACCCTCTCAATGTCTAGAATCAGTTAAAAACTGATGTGGATTCAGAAGAAACGCCCCATGGAAAGAGCAGTTATTGATTGTATTCTGATAACCTTTGCATGGCGTTAACATAAGGTTGGTTTTGACCTCACAGGTTCTTCGAAGAGAAGATCTGGCCGAGCGAGCTGATCACTCAGAGCAGCGAAGAGTGTCAGGTGGTCCTGTTCCAGGCGTCCCAGCTGTTCGCCGACCTGCAGAACGGCGACTCGCCGCAGGTGGTGTTTGACGCCCACCACCCCTTCCTACGTCCCCGAGTGCCGTTCCACCTGGTGTTCGTGATGGGAGGGTGGAGCGCTGGCAGCGCTACCAACGTCATGGAGACGTACGACAGCAAGACTCGCCGCTGGTTCCTCTCCCTCAACTCGGATTCCATTCCGAGGTGAGCCTTTCGGGGGGTTTGTCCGCTCCAAGTTGAATTTTAAGTCGTAGGTCCCGATCTCATTGTGACTAGTGTGCGTAATTAATTACAATAATAATAATAAATAAGTAATTAATAATAACTAAATAAATAAGTAATTAATAATAACTAAATAGATAAGTAGTTAATAATAACTAAATAAATAAAAGTAATAAACAAAATAGTTATAATAAAATAATAAAAATAAATAAATAAATAAAAATAAATAATAAATAAATCAATAAAACTAAATAACAAACAATAGAATAAAAATAATACATAAGCAAAATAACTAATAAAAAGCAAAATAAACTATAATAAATGAATAGATGAAAATATGAATATTAAATAAACAAAACAAAAAAAAATTATTGTAATAAAAAATACTAATAAAAAAATTATTGTAATAAATAAACAATAATAAAAAAAATATTGTAATAAATAAACAATAATAAAAAATTATTGTAATAAATAAACAATAATAAAAAATTATTGTAATAAATAAAACAATAATAAATATAAATAAAAAACCGTTGATCAACTACCCAACCTTTGGTACGACGAACAGATTTCAAGGAGCAAACTCTAGAACAGAGAGAGAATAAGAGAAATACTCCTCATATTATTATTTTAAGTTCACGACAGATATATTCTATTACTTTAAACCCTTCATATTTGGTTTATTTCGAAACTGCCCGTAGTGTCCAGACTCTGGTGGACACACCTGCACTCAACTGTCACCTGTTCCGAGACAATTTGTTCCCTCCCCATCCATGGATCCATTCATACAGTAAATCATATCGTTCCCTTTGGAATAATAGGTGTCTCGATGAGATATCCCGTCCTTAGTAAAATTGACCTAATCTTGAACGAGATATTTTGTGGAAACACCGGTTCAATAGACCCATTAAGGGGACCTACCCTACTCTTTAACCGTAACAAGATGAGATGCGATCTGTGGCCCCGAACTTTTATCACACTTCAGTTAAGGCTATTAACCCTCTTCATTAAAACTCTACCAACCCTATAGAAACTGTTTAAAAATTAGTTTTTTTTTCTGATAAATATTATGAAATTCTTCAAAGTTCTCAAGTAAATTCCTCTTTTAGATGATGGCATCATAAGGGGCCAAACATTTTAGGTACACATATGTGTACCTACTATTATAAAAGGAAGTGTTTGTTTGTCTGCCTGTTTCGCGGCCGCCAAATCCTGACGATCTATGGCACTTACAGCAATGAGATTTGGCAGACAGGAAGTCCAAATTTTTTGCAAATTTTGGGTCACGGCGAAATTTTAAAATTCAATCAGTAGATTTTTAAATGAATAATAGTTTTATTCTCCAACGGGTTCTTCAAACGCGGATGACTTTTTCTACCCACGTTGGCCTTCGAACCATGCCAAGTTTTTTTTTATATTTTATATATTTTCACAAGATATTGTGACGTCACGTGAACTTTCTCTTTTCAAAAAAACAAAACCAGATTGCTTCTCCTACCCTTCGCGTTAAAAAAAAAAGAAACAAATTACATTTCCTGTCCCATTCTATTTCCGCTTCCCTTTTCATTTTCAATGGGAGCAAGAAATAAAAAAACATATTGATTGGGATTGTTAAGTTTTTTTCGTAAAATCGGAATCGCTAAAGATATATTAAAAATTTCTACGGATTTGAAATCCGCGGAAAATTTTAGTTTAGATTGATACCTAAAAATATGATTTTCTTTAAATAAATAGTTTTTAAATTGAATATATCTTCAACGGAGTTGAAATCTGCGGAAAATTTTACACCAGATTAATACCTTACATCACGGCGTTGCCCGTGGCGCAAACTAACACCACGGGCACGGGTAACGCCGGGTGAGCCACGCAGTGTGATAAGATATTTTTTAAATCCGAAAAACTATATCATCACATATTTTCAGAAATGATCAATTAAAACACATTAACTAAAGGATAAAAACAAATGCAAATGAATTTCTTTTAGAAGCACGTTGAGTTGACACCGTTTCTTCCAAATCCCCTTTGAATGCTAAACATTTGACAGAAAGTAGGG
The DNA here is from genome assembly GCA_947359465.1 of Metellina segmentata. Lineage (NCBI taxonomy): Eukaryota > Metazoa > Arthropoda > Arachnida > Araneae > Tetragnathidae > Metellina > Metellina segmentata. The sequence goes on along the minus strand of OX375874.1, from coordinate 134,548,520 downwards.
ATTTCTAAAGCCATCTATTGGTGTGCTTAACTACCGTCAATTGGGGGTGACTTTGTCCTATTTTTCACGTTTCTTTCACAGGAAAAGCAAATAATAGCTAAAACAATTAAAAAAAGGTGATATGGTAAGTGGTTTAGATTATTCTAAACATATTTAACGAAAATAAAACCATTGTTAAAGTAGGCATACAAACTTTAAACAATTTTTAATTTTTGGGCTAATGTTACCTTGAATTGGGCCCAGCTTTTGAAAACCAGATATATAAATGGTTGCCATAGCTTGAGAAAATGTTAGATCACGTACACGAATTGCCAACTGAACTATCAATAATATCTTGCCTCATCGGAGTTCATCTCAAGCTTCATTTGGAAAAATTCCACAAATTAAGCTTATTTCTATGCAAAACTGACTTTATTTTTAAATTACAAGTGGGATTTTTAAGAATGCTATGTAAAACAGCAAGCAAACAGTAAATTAACAGTCTTATTTGTGGTGATGAATTAATTTAAAGTCCATACTAAAAAGGAACATAATCCATTTCTGAAACATTAAACTGATTCCTCTTTGACACAATTTTCGGAGGATTGATTTTCGCGCACACTTCGTGCCACTCATAATTTATACAGTCTTGTTTTCTGGCCAAAGCCAACATTTCAGTTGTCTTTCCATACAATCCATAGCCGTTATTTGATAAGATCAAAATCTTTCCAGGATATTTAACACCATCGTAGTTTTTGGGATTTACTTGCTTGTAAGGACTGTGATCACTTCTCCAGATTCATCCAGCGTTTCTTCAAATTCATAGAATGTTTCACTTATACCATCAGACTCCAACACTATCTCAGTATGTTGGGCCGAAGAAACCCAAGACCTGTGAAAAAGCTTGCCTGATGCAATAAATATTCATAGTTTGCAAACCACAAAATAAATCAAGATAAAAATAGTTGAAACAATTAATAATTACCTGCTCTGAATCACGTACTCTATCACATTTACAAGGAAAAGTTGGGAAGACATTTATAATATACGTATTATTGAGACCAAAGTGGAGCAGCACTGTAGTGGTAGTAAATTGAGGAACTACAAGACAAAACTATGAGAAAATCAAGGTAGCACTACCACTTATTAGCCATTGCAACAAATAACTGATAATCAGTCTCCTCTGTCTAGATACAGCATACACCCTATCCTACAGTAATGAACCGGACGCCAGCGGATTTGCATAAAATCCGACTACTTGTTTGGGTGTGTTTTTCGTGGTATGGCGTGGAACCTTTGCATGTTGTTCCCGGTCAATTGAACGTCGACGCCTGCAAGAACATTGTGGACAATCAAGGGTTCTTCCTACTCTCAGGCAATTTTATGGAATGGACGAATGTGACTTCCAGGCCGACAACGCTCCATGTTGCAGCCTCTGTCAAGCAGTGGTATCGAGATACGGATGTAAAACGTCTTCCCGGACCGCTCAGAGTCTCGACCTAATCTTCATAGAACATGTGTGCGACGCTTAAGAGTGACGCTTACGGACCAGGGTATCGAGTCCGAAATCTACAGCTGAGCTGGCGATATTCTTTCAGCAGAAACGAACACAAATGCCCATAGCTGTGTATCAAAACCTTGTTAAAAGTATGCCCAGAAGGGTTTCTAGAGTCACTGCAGCACGTGGGGGGACCATCTCCTATGAGGCAGAGGAAGACAGTAAGAAAACTTTTCAGGAAAGCAAAGAAATCTGGCAAGTGGGAAGAATACAAGTGCCTACTTTCAGAATACAACAAAGCTGTTCGAATGGTCAAAAGGAATTCATGGAGGAAGTTCTGTGATTCGGTTGAAAGTACCGCTGAAGGCGCTACTCCACAAAATTCTTAAAAGCGATACACCAATATTGGCGGGGACCCTTAAGAATAATTCCGGTGGCTATACCAAAACTGGCAGAGAAGTTATCTGGTCGAGACACATTTTCCAAACTCCAACTTGGTACCTAATGAGTTAAACCCTTCTCCCATGGGATATCCAATAAGGGTGAGAAGGGAAAACTGGACAGTTGCCAAGAAAATTTTTACTGTTAAACAAGTATTATGGGCTAACAACTCATTTGAACCATATAAAACTCCAGGACCAGATGGGATAATACCGATTACGCTTCAGAAATCGGCCGATCTCATCTCACGGGTCTTGTGTAAAATGTTCAGAGCTAGTCTAGCTCTTGAATATATCCCCAGACCATGGAGAAAGGCAAGGGTAGTCTTTCTGCCCAAACCTGGAATAGGCCAATATGACCAGGCTAAGAACTTTCGTCCTATCAGTCTATCATCTTTCATACTTAAGTGTATGGAAAAAATAATTGATAGACACATTAGGGATGTAATGAGGAGTACCAGACCTCTTCACAAAAACCAATTTGCCTATCAACCCGGTAAATCTACAGAGGTGGCTTTGCAACACCTGGTTGTAAAGATTGAGAAGACCATGGAGTGCAAGGAAATGGCTTTGGCAGCTTTTCTTGATATTGAGGGTGCTTTCGATAATACCTCTTTTAACTCAATCGCTGCTGCTGCTGCTAGCAGAGCTATTGAACCACAAGTCTGCAAATGGAAAAACTCCTTGTTAGCAGACAGAGTTATTACAACCGAGTTGTTTGGGGCAACACTTCAGGCTAGACCCACTAGAGGCTGTCCTCAGGGAGGAGTTCTCTCCCCTCTGTTGTGGAATCTGGTGGTTGATGACCTAATTGCAGACCTCAATCAAAGCGGCATTTATGCCCAGGGATATGCAGATGACATTGTCGTCTACATATCGGGCATGGATGAGAAAACGGTGATAAATATCATGCAGTGGACCCTGAACAGAATCGCAAGATGGTGCTGTGAAAAGAATTTGAGAGTAAATCCTCAAAAGACTACTCTTGTCCCATTTACACGAAGAAGAACCTGCATTGACAAAAGTGATATACCTACCCTACTAGGGGAAAAAGTAAATATGCTGAGCGAGGTTAAATATCTGGGAGTTATACTGGACACTAAATTAACCTGGAATCAGCATTTGAAAAGTAAAATTAAACAAGCAAAAGTTGGACTTCTACGATATAGAAGAGTTCTTGGTAAATCATGGGGTCTAAGGCCAAGGATGACCTATTGGCTATACACTATGGCTATTAGACCCATTGTGGCCTATGCGGCTGTGGTCTGGTGGAAAAAGACGGAACAATTGACTGTTAAGACCAAGCTAGACAGTCTTCAAAGAGCTGCCTGCCTGAGTATAACAGGTGCTATGTCCTCCACTCCCACCTGAGCCATGGAAATTATTCTATCTGTCGTCCCACTTGATATCTTTATCAGCGGTGCTGCCAGAAAAAGTTCCTACAGACTGGAAAACGCTGGACTGTGGATGGATTTTGCCAGCCAAAAGTCCCACACCAGTATTAACCAAAAATTCTTTGACCCTATACTTTTGATGCCCTCTGACATCATAGAGACAAGATTCCTCTTTCAAAGACCCTTTGAGGTACTTATTGACCTAAGAGAGGAATGGAAAGAGGAAAACTACAAGCTCACAAATGGAGACATTGTGTGGTACACAGATGGCTCCAGACAAAACGAAAAGGCAGGTGCTGGAATCTGTGGGGTCAGACCTAAGGCAAGGATTTCCCGAAAATTAGGAAAACATGCCACAGTATTTCAAGCGGAACTGCTTGCTATCATCTACTGTCTACAAGAATGTTCTAGAAGATCCTACTCAAATAGGAAAATCTACATATTCAGTGACAGTTAAGCAGCCTTAAAGGCAATAAACTCATTCCAAATAAGCTCCAAACTTGTTTGGGAATGTAGGAACCTTCTACATGACTTGGGGACCCATAATAGGATCTTTCTTACTTGGGTACCAGGGCATACTGGTGTAGAAGGAAACGAAAATGCAGATAAGTTAGCCAAACTGGGGACTGCAGACCTACCTTTAAGCCCTGAGCCTTTTTGCGGGAAGCAAACCACCGATCAAAAACATGCAAGGCTTCTATTCAAGAACCTTCTATGAAAACATCATCTCAGATCCTTCGTCTTAGCAGGGGTAAGATGAGGGTGATAGTTGGATTTCTCACGGGCCACTATCGCCTAAGAAAACACCTTCATAGGATGGGAATCTTTAAAGAAGAACCTCAATGCAGAAAATGCAATATGATGGAGGAAACTGCCGTAACCATCGATATCATGGCCGCATAACTAGTTTCTGACGTCATACAACTGAGATCCCAGTCCTTCGTCGTATCCCTCCGCGCTGTGTTTCGCCGGAGCTTATGCGTTTTATTTTTCTACTTTATTAAAACTAGCTTACCTGCTGATATTTTCTTTTCCTAAGGAAAATAACTTAATTTTTACTTTGGTTGTGTTCGAATAAATCTAACTGCTTACTTTAGTTAACCTTTTAAAAACTTCTAGGCTTGCTATAGTTTAAATTACACTATACATTTATCTTGTTTTAAATAATGACCATAAATACCTAATTGAGATACAAAATGTAAATTTTTAAAATTTAAGGACTTATTTAAGGTAAAAAAGTTACACAAATACACTGTTTATGAAATAAAGTACAAGAAAAGAACAAAACCAAATCAGAAAAACATTTTTACTATCAAACCAAACAGCAATATTTAGGTACAACTAAAATTTAAACTAAGCACAAATTATTAAAAATTTAAATGAAATCAACACAGCATTAGATATTGATACATTTAACTAAGAAACATCAACATGGCTAAAACTTAGAATAATAGACTTTTGAACCATCAGGAAAGAACGAATTTTTAAAATATTTGGTGCATTTAAATTTATGAAAAAAAAATAAAAGATCATATAAATTTACCCAACTTTCTTTGGTTGGAACAATTTGCTTCATTAACTTCAGTTTTCTTCTTACCTTTCTTATCGCTATTCTTTTTTAAATAATTAGATGCTACTACATCATCATTACATTTCTTGCAAAAATTATTAAGAAGGATGTTTGAAGATGCCCATAAAACATTTTTAAGAATAGTGCCTATGTTATGAAAATTCTCACACGTTTCTTCAGATAGCAACATATCATTACCATCTAGTATAGACATAGTAATTGACAAAACAATTTTGCGCTGATCTTTTAACTTTAAAAATTCAGATTTAAAATTCGTACATAGCTTATTTACGACAACATAATTATATAACACTGCATTTACTATGTGTTCTTTGGGAAACTTTAATTGTCCTCTATCTAAGTTTTTAACAAAATCATAATTAACATTTAAGTTTAATTTTTTATTACACAAATGAGTTTCTGCACATGATTCACAATATTCTTTTTTTAATACTTTATGTATACAATATCCAGCTATATAAATAAATACTGGTACATATGAATTCACATCATCAAAATCTGAATATTCAACAGTAATAGGAAAATATTTGCTTTCAATATCATAATCATCTATAAAATCACCAACTTCAAAATCGTTAATTACTATTTCACCAAAAGCTTTTGTTGGAATTTTAAGTTGCAATACTGACTTTATCCTCAATTTTTTTTTCACACTCCAATAACTGTTGCAATGAAATATGATGCTGTGAACCTGCGAGCTGCCTATATAAACTAAATCTACTTTCTAAATCATCAGTTTGAAATTTACCAGGCAATATATATAAAATGTTTAATTCATCTTTACAATATTTCGTCATTTGAATTATTCCCAGAACAGTAAGTTTTAAGGCTACATGCGTTTCCTTAGAAAACATTCCAGTTGAAGGTTTCATTTTTTCCCATTCTTCTAACCAATCAGCAAATTTATGAAGAAAGACTAATTTGTCATCATTTTCATCATATTTTAATGGAGTCTGATAATTATTATTCATTCTTGATCCTTTTATTGCATATTTGACATTAAGGATTTGCCACCATGTAAGAATTACTGTTAAAAAATCTGCTGTGTCCTGGAAATGTGGCAACTTGTGTTTATCACCCAATTCAATTAAACCCTGAGCAACAAATTCATTAAAGACACGCAAAACTAAATGAACATTATGTCTTTCTAAATTTGTAGGATAAAGTGCCTTATGAGTCAATTTAAAACCAAACTTAATTAGCGAGTTACATTCTGCATCATAAAGAAGACGGACAGTGTCTAAAGAGGCAGTTTTGAAATTATGTGGATCATCTGTATTAAATCCCTCCTTAAAATTTGGATAGTAAAAACATTTCCCAGAATTTTTTTGATTCAGACAATTATTCCTCATGCATTTTAGTAAGTGAACACTGTCGTTAAGAAAAAATAGTGGCTTGTTTTTATCCGAAGGGTGAGGGTAGACAAACTGAAGTTTTGGTGGTGACAGAAAGAGTGACACAGCTTTTCGATTGATTGCATTATTATCTGTAATAATACACAAAACACTAAATCCTATATTTTCAAGACCTAAAATTACCTTCTTAAGATATATATGTAAAGCTTCACCAGATAATGTTTTGACAGGCAATACATGTACAACATCTTTATATTTTGATAAAACACTTTTAATCATAAAAACATGTGCACTGGAAGCACAAGAATCAGAATCATAACTAACCCCTACAATATTACCACCTTTATATTCCCATAAACTCTTTTAAATGTATTTCATCCACCATTAATATTACTAATTTATCTTGATCATCTAGCAATGAATACTTTCTTTTAATGTAATAAAGAAAATAAGAATCAATTTGTTCACTATGAGGATCTAAATTGTATGAAGTACATAAACGCTGGACAGTATTAGGATGAGGAAGATTAATAACGTCACTTTTTCTAACAAATCGATACGCTTGAGGAGCAATTGTATATAATAATGTTGCAAATATTAAAGTATCACTAGAATATCTAAATACATTCTTGTTACAACACAGGAAAGAGATTTGTTCAATTATAAATTTCAGCATATTTTCATTAATATTGTCACAATTTTCTAATGAATGTAACGCATCAATAATACAAGAAATAACAGGTATCTGATTTTCAATTTTCTTCTCGTCTATTTTCTTCAAGTCATTTAATACCTCATTTAATTCATTTATGTTCTTAATATAACATGGAAAAGAGAACTTACTTATTTTGCCCAACTTTAATCCATCATTGTAACACGTTACTTCCAAATCGTCGTTAATTACAACATATTTTTTAATAATTGGCACTGGCTGAGAAACAATATTTGGAAACATCATGTGAGCGGTACAGTTTACTACTGTCCAATATTCTTTATCGATAAAATTCAAACGCGCTTGAAGTTCTTTCAAAGAGGAAAATGTTCGTAGCTCATCATATTCCTTTTTGGAAACCAGGCTTGCTTCTATAGCTTTGTTCAAGAAGTCGATATCCATTTTATTTTTCTTGCTTTCTGGACTGTCTCTACAAGATGTATTCGAAGATAAATAAGATGGGAGATTTGGAAACTGCGTGGGCACAGCATTCGGATGTAACCTATAAGAAACATTCTCTCATTAAAACAATGAAGTTGTATACATGTATAAACACACACAAGTTACGCATAAACACACACAAGTTACACATAAACACAAAATTAAAATTTTACTCACCTTCTAATTTTTAAAGCTGCTTTTATAATTCTTCCAGTTTTTTCATTGATAGCTTTTGCACTTGTTATGAAGTCTGTTTCTTTAAAATGCAGTTCACAGACCTGAAAACGATAGTCAAAATCATTAAACTCTATATTTCCCACTGTTTACAAACATAACTATTATAATATCGAAATTCTCTATGCAGAATATAGAATAACAAAACGTAAGTCTTGACTTTTGGATATTATTATATTTTCTGTTTGATCAAATAGCTAATTTACCATACTGAAACGAAATTTAAAATAAGTTCATTCGATTTCGATTTGTAATGAGATAGTCTGTCTTTAAAATGCAGTTCACAAACCTTAGGACAATAATCAATAATTTAACGCCATCTTTTCTATTGTTTGCACAAATATAACTAATAGAATACATAAATACTACGCAGAATATAATAACAAAACAATTCTTGACTGTACTTTTTGGAAAGTATTATTATTATACATAGCTAGAATTTATAACTGATAATTAACCATACTAAAACAAAATTAAAATAATTTCATTCACTTTGCAATGAGATAACAATAAGAATAATTAATAAAACATTTCCTTACCTTACTGTACTTGGTCGGTTCAAAATGGTCACGATGTATGGCGTTAATCCATTTTTGGCGGACTTCTTCACTTTGGGGAAAGGAATAAACTTTATATTTGGGCTCATTTCTATTATTAGAGTTGCACAAAGGTACAACACAAGGGGCTGGCATGGTTTCCTAGCTTTAATTGCCTAATTAACGCACAAAATAAAGAACTTTGATCACACAACATACACTTCTCACACATACGCCGTGGATACAACCGTTACAACTGTTGGATCTCAGTTGAGTGACGTCACGACCAGATTTGAAAGGACTGTATCGGCCGCTACTATCGATGGTTACGAAACTGCCCACCACATACTTTTTGAATGCGAAGCCCTGCTTCACATAAGGCACTCAAGTCTAGGTCTTGGAACAGAACTTGACACAATTCACGAAGAACCTGTCAAAAGCCTTTTGGCCTTTCTCAAGGAATCTGGCTTTCTCTGACAGGAGTATCGAAAAACAATGGGGTTTGGTGCAATATTCCCTAGTGGAATCAGCACCTAGGGCTTTCCTGACCTCCCCACTCTATATGACTATGACTATGACTATAGTATAACTCTATTTTGTGTACTTAGGAGAGTTCACAAAATACACTCTAGAACAACAACAAAATCGACGCACCTAGAATAAGTTGTCCGATTGCGAAAAAATTGGATGGATGTAAAGTACATACATAGAAAAAGAAACGATTGAAATTTCAGAACAATTGAATGATTTATTTCGGAATTTGACCGATACAAAGGGAGGAAGTCGATAAGGGTCCACCTCTGGCCTGGATGCGTCGCCCGGCGAGGCATAGACGAAAAAAGTTATCGGAAAAAGGTTTTATTCCAGCTGTCGGCTAAATGGTCAACATTCCGGGATGATTGCCTTCCCATAACGTCCTAAATATGCTCTATGGGAGAGAGATCTACTGACCAAGGAAGTGCTGGAAAAGTTTGAATACAATTGATGGCAACACGTGCAGCATTCTAATGTTATGATCCCAAAAGGAACGCAACCGGTCGTAGAATGTACCGCTGTGCTGTAAGAGTGCCACAAATGACTACCAAAGGGATTTCAAAGGACGCCCTGTTGTGAGCATCCCCACGCTGCCCAGGACGTCTCCAGGCAAGTCTGCGGTTGTCGTCAGGACACAGTTGAATACGGGACGCGTCACTGAAGATTATACATCCCCAGTCAGCACCGTTCTAACTTGATCGGCACAACTCCTTGTTGGTGCGTCGATTTTTTCTTCTTGTCGAGTGTAGTGAATGCAATAGGCGTACTTCCAGTCCACTGTATTTGATGCCAGTCTTGTGTGTTTCAGGGCGTACCATGGAATGTTGTGGCACCAGGGCCACGTGTACGTGATCGGAGGCTTCGATGGCAACCAGTGCTTCAACAGCGTGCGCCGATTCCACCCGGCGTCCCACAGCTGGGAGGAGCGCGGCTGCATGCACGTGCAGCGATGCTACGTGAGCGTGGCCGCGGTGGGGGAGCACGTGTACGCTCTGGGCGGCTACGACGGGCACCGGCGCAACCGATCCTGCGAGCGCTACGACACGCGACGCAACCAGTGGAACTTCATCGCCGACATGCACCACGTGCGCAGCGACGCCAGCGCGGATTCCCTCGACGGTAGGGGTCGCTCTTGGCGACTCGGAAGAGTTGCGAACTCTCAACCGCTAATCTTTTACTCTTCCAACCGAAGACCGGGTCGTACATGGGGCCTGGTGCATGTTCAATCTGTCGTGGCCTCACGTTGACATGGAAGTGTGGAGTGTGGGTTGTCTGCTTACAACGTCATCCGACCGTGGTTCAAAGTGACTCGGTGTCGGCCTGGGATCTATCCCTTAGAGATAGATGCAACCCGGAGCGTCGCCTCTAACCGGTTTTCACTGAGTCGTTCATTAACCTTTACGTGGCGGCGCTTAGATTTTTTCAATCGTCTCACAGAACGGCTAATCTCCTGATTCTCCGAGCCCCCTACCTAATTACTAGGGCAACATTTTGCAACAAATGCAACTTTTTTTCACACGTTCTACGCTGCATGTAAAGTACTAAAACCAAAATTTCTCCAACATGGGGTGTGAGTTATAACCGCCACATGAATGCAACTTTCTGCATAAATGCAACCCACCTGCAACTTTTAAAAATTTAGCTTACAATTAATTCATATGAAATTACTATTTCATTTTTTGCATTCTCAAACAACCCTTCGATCACGTGTGTCTGATCTTGCCAACGCCAGAAGTAATGTGGATCAAACAAGTTCATGGAAAGAAGGTGTTCGTCCTAGATGTCGAAAGTGAAATAAATAGCAAGTACCTTAACACATTGGTTGGCACTCTTGATAAACCTGAGGAACCTTGCATAATCGATTGCAGTTTGTGAGGGGTGTTTCGATCATCATTATGTTGTTCGCCTTATAAATGTCGTTTTAAAATCTCTGAATGGTTGAGCGAAAGGATTTTGCGCTTCTGCTATCCGATACAGCACATTATATGACTGCGGCTGACGCAGTTTTTCAACGTTAAAGAAATTACTGCCCAAGAATCGGCCATTCAACGTTTTTCTGTGTTTAATGATGTATTATAATACTGTTGTACTGTCTAAAATTGTCAATATGTATTGATTTCTTTTCATTTTTTGCGAATAATTTATTTTAGATTTTAGTGTATCAAAAATAAATGCAACATTATTTCCATAAACGCAACTTTACGGAATGATCAATGCAACTTTTCCCATTTTTACTGCAATAAAAAAGTTGCCCTACTAATTACCTAACTTGAGCGATAGGGCTGTGAGTGGCATTTACGACTGACGTTTTCCTTTCATAGTATCCTTGGGCGTGAGAGAAGAGGTATCACCTGACGACCTTCTGCTTTCCCCAAAGCTTTCACACCTCACGGTCGGAAGGTAGGGGGCTGGATCATCTAGAACATATAAGGGCAACCTCCTGCCCGAGGGCCGGATATGGCCCGCCCTGGCTTTTGATCCGGCCCGCGGAATATTTTAAAATCGCGCTGAATAAAAAAGTAAATATTTTCAGTTCTCGCCAACATGATAGTGAGGGGGGAGGGAACAAAAGCCTGAACTTCGTGGGTCAGTGTTTCTCAACTTTTTTTAGTTGACGACACACTAAAAATATCTTGAATTATTTGAGCACACTTTGAATACAAAAATGTAAAAGTTGGTATTTCCAATACTATCTTATATAGTTATTATTACTAGTAAAATTAGTATTGCATACATGCGATGGCTGAGCCTGTTTTCTTGAACAATTAAATCAAAACGAGGTTTCAAAGTCGCCAGACACGTTATCGGCGACACATCGTGCCACTCAATTCCACGGATAATCGGGAATAATAATTAAAAATTTCATTATTAATTGTATCCTAGAAATGGCCCTTCTTGATTCCATTCATTACTTGAGGATGTGATTGTTATAAAAACACTGATACAAATCAACACTACTCGGATAGTTCTTTTCCATGATGAAAACTAATAAATCGAAGTATCGAACCAGGCCTACAGATGAAAATTTGGAAAACACTCTGCACGTGTGTATTAGTGGGATTGATCCTAACATTGATTATTTTGTTTCGCAAGTTCAAGCTCATTATTTCTGGTCATCGTAAGTAAATACTTAATCAATACGATATTATTCTGTTCATGTCACTTTACCACATTCTACTTTATAAATATATAAAATAAAATAAACCTTATTACTTTTTCACAACTACCTATTATCTACGGCCCGCGATTTCATTAATATCCTAAAGTTTAGCCCGCAACTTTCCAAAGGTTGTCCATACCTGATCTAGAAGGTCAGTCGCTAACAGCTCGTAAAGGGTGATCGATGCCAGCGGTCACTTAAAAGGGGGGTAACAAACATCGCTACCCAGTCGCTGGTGTAAGCGATAGTTTGGCAGTAACAAAAGTCAATCTACCTACCAGCAAATAACCGTTGTGTACAAAAGCGGCCTGGTGCACGTTACATCTATCCTAGACGTATATCTCATCACATCGACGAGACGACAGGTCAATCTTCACCATCAATCTTCGGGTCACCTTCAATCTTTCCCTTTGGGATAGATCCAGTGTGACGTGAATTAATAATCGCTGTTCCAAACTGTCCTCAATTCCGGGGAGAAGGTAGATGAATTTGCACTGGAGCAACACAACGGGCTATGGGTGATGGTACGTATCAATCTCTAAGGTGATAACTTGTGTCACCATTTTGAACCAATATCAGGTGACTAGAACAACGAGTCATTTTGAACCACGGGTAGACGAACGAGGGGACACCTGAGCTGGCACCCCACTCTCCTAACATCACGCCAACTTGAGGATATTTTGAGACATATAGAACATGCACCAGCCACCTGTGTACACGTTGGTCTGACTCGCAATTCTGCGGCCTCTAGTCCGCCCCCTCACTGCCGTTGGAGTAACAGTTCGCGTGTCGTTGCAGGTAAGGTGTACATCGTGGGCGGGTTCAACGGCAGCCAGGTGCTGGACTCTGCCGAGTGCTACGACCCGGAATCGAACGAGTGGACTCTCATCACGCGCATGATGACGCCCCGCAGCGGAGTCAAAACGGTCGCCCTGCGCGGCCACATCTACGCAGCCGGAGGATTCAACGGCACCAACCGGCTGGCCAGCGGTGAGTACGCGCTCGTCTTGCTTGTACGCCCTTACTGCATTACAGTGGGATGTCGTGATCCAATCTGACTCGGGTAATGTAGTGCTTATATAATAAGAGTGGCGACAAGGGACCCAATTTGGCCCAATGCGCATGCGCGGCAGCCATTTTTCTACCAGAATCGTCTCAATGAAGGTTGCTGGGCGAATTAATACACCATTTCAAGGAGAACAAAAACCATATGATTGTTATAATATGGATACATTCGGTATAAATGAATCCTGTAAACGCTCAATTACTAACTTAGATTGCGGGAAACACCATGTTGTTCAAAAAAACTATTGACTTAAAAAGTCTTCAAGTTTATACTGACAAAACACTAAAATACTGATAAATAAACATTCTAGAACATGAAATGGAACATGAATAAGCTGCATTTTCTTTTTTCTGTGATGTACACACGTTTTTCTCGAACACACAAAAAGTTCCCATGTTAAGTCTACGGGAGCTAGGAAAAGACAACCTCGGGCGGTAGAAAAGGTCTCTAAGCCAATCAGAAAGTATTTCCCGTATTGCGTCAATCTTATTATATAGGCACTCTAGGGTAATGGTAATGGTATTTTTTAGTTAACGTCGTACTAGAGCAATACAACGGGCTATGAACGACGGTCCGGGATCAATCCGTTAAGTGAAAGATCCGACGACAACAGCTCGTCATTTTGAACCACTTTCAAATGACGAAGTAACACCTGAGCTGGCACCTCACTCTCCAAATTTCTACACCCACCCAACATGAGGACTTTCGGCCACGACAGATTCAAGGTGCACCAGCCGCCTCTACACCCTACACTCACAAACATCCATGCCCGGACCCGGATTCGAACCAGGAATCCTCCAATCTAGAAGCTAACATCTTAACCACTATACCGGTTGGTCGGTTGACTCGGGAGGCCGGTTGGAAGAGTAACCGGATAACCAACCGCAGGGTTGCGAGTTCGAATCCAACCAAAGGCCGTCGTGTGTACATAGGGCTCGCGTTAAAACCTTCGTGGAATCCAGTGTCCTCATGTTGGCGTGGTTTGGAGAGCGGGGTGCCAGCTCAGGTGTGACCTCGACATCTGATCTCGGTTCGAAATGACGTGGTTTTCGAATATTTCCCTGTGGAGGGTTGATCCCTGCCAATATCTCGTTGTGTTGCTGCAGCGGCGACGTTAATGAAGCACCTATCGATAGTCATAAGCGGAAGATAATGTATAGGGGAGATAGGGTCTGTTGAAACATCTTCGACAAAATTGCTCTCCTGTGACACCATTTGGACCTCAGCTTATTTGACACTATGCCTTAATTGAACCTTGGTTCTCACTCTACAAATGGATGAGGTTATAGTGGCATTATCTGCATTACAAAGACATCTGAAGGCATTGGAAAACAACCAGGGAAAATGTGTCAACCGATCCCGTACCCGGGGCGGTTGTAAAAGTGGTTGGTGTCAGTTCTAACACTAGAAGAATACTGAGAATTGGGTTGTTACATATTTATTTATTAAGTCAAAATCGCAGAATGTTGTTCGAAATTGTTATTCGAAAAAATTACTAAGCCTAAACTTGATAAACATCAATTAAAATCTTAACTTCAGCAGTACAAGCTTAAATGAAAAATTGTTAAATTCGATGAAAGTAATAGAAATAACTTCTGCGACAAAACAAATGAAATAATAATGAACAAAATCTCACACCAATCAGTTCGATTCACAAATATGACAAAAATAATAAGGATCACCCTCTGTACAAGCCTCGTGGCACCACATTCGACAGCCTGTGCACTGCACCCGATCGTCTCCTGGTCTGCTACTGTCATAAAACTTTCAACGCACCACCACCAACATTAATACTCCTCCTTTTCTTCATCTGAAGACATTTTTGTCTTTTGTGTTTATTTTAGGACTCAGATATAATTGACTTTAATTCTATTTACCATCTTTTTCTATTCTCTTTTCTCAGTTTCTTATCGTGTTGCCTCTTTTTCTGGCATATCTGTGTATTTGTACATCGCTCATTTTCTATTTTCCCCTCTTATTTACCGTCATTCTGTGTGATGCTTTGGGGGTAAGGTCTCATTATTTCAGGTAGGTGAGAAGACATCAGTGCTCGTAGATGGTTTCGGCGAATCTGCTCGACTATTTGCATTATTTTCGTTTTCATGTGTTGGAGGATTCACTTGTGGAACTAGAGAAGACTGAACAGATTCTAGTGTTGGATTTGCTTGAACGACTTCTTCAGTCTGAATAGAACATGCTTCATTATTACTTTCATACCTTGCATCATTCCGATTTGTCGTGTGTTCATCATCGTGAACTTCGAAGTTTGGCTATTCATTCAAAATGGAAGGACTAATAGCCGGCTTAGGATTTTCATCTTCCGGATTCGCTTCATTCGGATTTGACCGGTCAGTCACATAAGATGTCGCGACATCATAGTCAGTAAATATGTCGCGGTGAAATGGACAAAGATCAATTTTCTTAAAACCATCATGAATATTGGCCGGAGTGAGAGCTAATTGCATAGTTGTAGTTGCCACAATACCAGGTATGTTATAGATACTCATTGTTTTGCCAGGGCCGCATCCAAGCGTCACACTGTAAATTTAGATATTTTTTTCAATGGCCCATTCACCGATCGATAAGGGGTTGCAACGAACAGTGTCGCGGAAACGTGACGTACCATTTCATTTTCATTACAGAAATCTTGAGCATTAGTATGAACGTGAGATGAATGATTGTCTAACACAAGTGATACATTATTGGCAGTTATAGAGTGTGTTTGTGAAAATGTTCCACAAATATTACAAAACCTTCGTCTTGTATCTAACCTGAAGGGTATGCTTTGTTTTTCGGGTTGTTTTCATCCGACCCCGAAAAAATGGTTGTACCCGGCACATCTTTTAGAAAATGAAACCTCCAAAATAAACAATTTAGATAAAAAAAAACATCAATTTGTACTCCGATAATCAAAGTTCTTTCGTAAAAACAAATAGTAATCATAACTAGTATAATTTGGGATTAAAAAGCAAAAAAATAATAGTTTTGCATGCAAAAAAAAAAAAAAACGAATCCCTCTCGCACACGTGTGATGCACTCGAAGAACACCAAACTATAGCTGTGGAAGTTATTTGAATCTTAGATGGCGCTAGCGTCGTTGATGTCATGTGCCTTTTCTGCTCTCTCACACCTGCAAGTTTTGCCAGTTGATTAGTTGAAGTTCGACTCGATTCGATTTCGAAAGTGTTCTTAATTAGGTTGATTTTATTAATCTCGATTTGCATTATGTATTCTTTAATCTATGTCTGTAAATAGTGTGTTAATAGTAATTAAACTTTAATTTAACTCAAAGAATCTCTAATCGTCATTTTGTATAGATCTAAAAAATACCACTGAACCACTCGATATTAGAAATCCTGCCATTTTGCGTCAATAGCGGACAGATTCAGACACGAAAGCCGTGTACTTCCACTGTTGTCCCCGTTGTTTCAACCGACCCCGGTCAACCCTATAGTTCCAATGGTGCTCGAATGGCGATTGTATTGGAAAGGTTTGAGAGAGAGTTGCTTCTTTTGCAGTGGAGCGATACGACCGCTTCACCAAGCTGTGGACCTTCGTGACCCCGATGCTTGGCCCCAGGAGCAACTTCGCCACCGCTGTTGTCGAAGACAAAATGTACGCCATAGGAGGATTCAATGGTGAGCCCTTCTTTCCTTCATCTGCTTCGATTGGGTCACTAGCGCGTCTGTCTAGTAATGGCTCTTCGTTACGTGGACGATTCTATTTAGGACCGTAGGTAGATCGGTAGATATTAAACTCGTGATAAGTGAATCGATTCTTCAGTTCGATTCTTTCGTAACTTGTTTTGATCCACAGGGAAACGTCAATAGTTTTTGTTAATCTCCCGTCTTATGCTGCTGTCACCACGCAACACTTAAATTTTTTCTTCAAGTTTGTATTTTGACGATTTTTAACTGTACCTTCTAATATTTCCCACTTCAGATTCATTTTCCTCTTTTATAAGTAAAAATCTCGCATCTTCAATTGATTGAGTCTATATACACAGTCCAGTCACATTAATTTGACCACCACCTACTTTCGACGTCAACGTGAAATAACCAATCACAAAAGGCAGGTGGCAGCACATTGCAGTGGAGTGTATATAAAGGATGTCCTAGGGCATCGGAAAGCATTTCAATCGTTGGCGTAATGCAGAAACGTAGCGATTTATCCGACGTCCAAAAGGGCATGATTATTGGCTTTCGGGCCAAGGGTGAAATCATTTTGGAAACGGCTCATTTTGTGGACTGTTCGCGTGCCGCCGTGGTAAAAGTATACCGTGCATGGCAAAATGGCACTATTCAAAATCAGCGGCGTGGCACATGTGGTGCACCACAGGCTATAGATGACAGAGGCGAGGCGAACGAAGGCTACGGAGATGCGTTCGGGCAAATAGACGTTCAACTGTTGAGCAACTGACCGCCCAGATGAACCAAGGGGCTACCAAGAGTGTATCCTCAACAACGGTTCAGCGAACGTTGCTGCGCATGGGCCTCCGCAGCAGACGCCTGGTTAATGCATCTATGCTGACTGCTGTTCATCGGCGACGAAGGCTGGAATTTGCACGCCAGTAACGCAACTGGACGTCCACAGAGTGGCGACAGGTGGCTTTTTCCGATGAATCACGTTTTATGCTCCATCGGACAGATGGACGTTGGCGTATACGGCGTGAAACGTCTGAAAGCAAACACCCTGTAACAATTGCCGGAAGGATTCAGGTTGGAGAAGGGAGCATTATGGTTCGGGGAATGTTTTCCTGGCATTCACTGGGTGCACTCATCATCAGAAACCTAATTGGCTCTCTTCCTGCACGTCTCGCAGTGATCCGCTATGCCAAAAGTGGTTATTCTGGCTTTTGACAGGTGGTCACATTAATGTGACTGGACTGTGTATATCTGTATGTATTAGTTCGCTAACTGTTAAGGCTCTACTTTTTGCTGCATTTAAGTTGTAGTCTGTGCTGCTCTTTTCCTTTGGCGCTGCTAGATATTTTCTTTTTTTAAATTGGATATTGTTTGAATTCAAGAATGATCTTCCAGCATTAACATTTTGATGCGTCAGTCTCATGTCAATAAAACATCAACATCGCTTTCTTCAGTTTAAGCAGCCGTTTTGATTCACTTATTACAAGTTTAATAACTACCGACCTACCTACGGTACTAAATAAAATCGTCCACGTGACGAAGAGCCATTAGTAGAAAGACGCGCTAATCGATGGGTCTCGTTCCGAAAGAGACGCGATCGAATGAGGGATGAGTGTGTGTGGAGGGGGGGGGGGTCAGCTCCCAAGTTGGCCACCTGTAGAGGAGTAAATATTGTTATTTTATGACGCGAAAGTTCGTCCCGTTTTCATGCGCTCGATAGCACTGCATCGCAAAAGCGAAGTGATGTCTACTTTCACGCGTGTCGCGTGTGGATGTTGTTTCGAAGGAGATTCAGCGAATGCGAGGGGGAAATAATTGTGTGTTTTAAATTTCCTTAACCTTCACGTGTGTCGCGCTTAGATTTTTTTTCAATCGTCTCCAAGAACGGCTCTTTCGCCTGCATGTCCGACCACCTTACCTAATTACCAAACTAGAGCGAGTGGCATTCACGACTGACGCTTTCCTATCATAGTATTGTGTGGCGAGCGACCTTCTGCCTTTCCCCCAAAATGTTCACACTTTACGGTCGACAGGGTAGGGTACCGAACAAAAGGAGGGTTCCTCCAGAAGGTCAGTTTCCGACAGCTCGTAAAGGGTGATGATGACAGCGGTCATTTAAAAGGGGGATAGCATTTACCGTACACAGATCTCTACCATGCCGCTGTAACAACTGTCTACCTGCCGCAGCGTGAATGTTAATGGCAGAAAACAAGGAGCATATGCGACATAGCATGCTTTTTTTTTCTTTTCGGAAAGGGAAAGAATTCTTCTCAGATTCAAAAGAAGTCACGTGTCGTGTAGTTTGAGGGTACCGTTGAGACGATTCCACGTGCCGGAAGTGGTTAGGAAAGTTTCGTCACCTGGATCCGTTCTTGAGCCAGAACTTGTATGAGATGATGCAACTACAGGAGAGAGAGAGATGATGAAAGGGCGTCGAACAGAACGGAACATGCTACAGTAATTCTATGTCATTTTTAGTGAATAACAATTTTTTTGTTCTTCAATTTTTGGCAAAAATATGGGACGAACTTTTGCATTAGCATGTTTTTTTGCAATAGTATGATGAACTTTTATGACAACTTAATTAAAAAAAAAACTGTTGCTATAACTCACTCTAAGACAAAAAAAAAGTTGCACCTAGAAAGAATTATCAGAATGCAATCAAATTTTCAAGGTTGGTAAAGTGCCTATAAATGAGTAAATGATTAAAATTTGAGAATGAAAAATGCAAACTTTATTGAGAAAATTTTTAAAAAAAGTGGTGTGACGTTATGCCCAGTCAAACATAAAATAGTTTTACAAGAAAAATATATTTATTATATCTTGGATAGATAAAATATTATTATAAACTTTGTACATGAAGAGTTTGAAAAGTGATGCGAGTGAAAATCATCACTCGTTGAGAGATGCACAGAGAAGATCTATCAAATATCATACTTTCTCCAGAAGAAGTCCGACTAAAAGTCCTCTTCTTATATCCGACCTCACAGTTGGGGACCAATTCCTTCTCGTAAGGGTAAGGATCAAAAGGAACCGCTCGTTTGTCGGTCAGTCCAAAAATGTCCGGACTCGCCGACACATTGTGTTTCCACGAGAAACTCCCTACGGGGGTGAGTAGCGTGAAATCCCAGAGATGGTCCACAAAGAAGCGGCCTGCTTCAATGAAATCCTTTCACACGGTTTTCCCTCGACAATAACCCTTAAAGGGTGTGGATCTGACCACAGTGGTATCATTCAGTATGGCGTATGACCGCCAATATTCCTAATGCAATATGCCAAGCGCCTTATAGTCATGCAGTCTCTATGAAGTCCTGCGACAGATCATCCCATGCTGCTCGAACCCTGTCACGTTGTTCCAGCAGATTACGCGATACGGGTGGAGTGGTCAAATCTCGTCCAATGGCATCCTCTATCGAGGACAGGTCCGGTGAGTGTGCCGGCCATGGTAAGATATCGTTGTGTCGTAGACAAGCTCTAGAGACGGCAGCAATATGGGGTAGAGCATTGTCCTCTTGAAAAAGTGGGTGAACCAGGGTGTTCAGGAATGGGAGCGTAACTGGCTGTAAAATTTCTAGTACGTAACGCTTCCCTGTCAAACAGCCCATAACGAATACCAAAGGTGATTTGGCATCCTACGCAATTGCAACACACACCACGACACCATGTGTTCTGGAGGTGTGACGCTGCACAACACACAGCGAATCTTGGCGCTGACCTCGTTACCTCCACACTAGGGATGCGACATCGACAGTAAAACATCGATGTTTTGAAATATCGATGTTCAAAATTTAAACATGGATGTTGACAATACATCGCCCCCAAAACATCGATGTTCTTAAAATTCAGTGTAGTTAAACTTTTCAACACCATTTCTTAAAACTGGTTGAGGAAACTCGTGATGCTACATCGACCGCAAAACATCGATGTTGAAAATTAAAACATCGAAGTTGATAATGCATCGCCCCCAAACTATCGATGTTTTTAAAATTCATTGAATTTTAACTTTTTTCCCCATTTTTTAAAACCGGTTTAGCAACTAGTGATGCGACATCGGCTCTAATACATCGATGTTTTTTTATAAAACATCAATGTTGTGAAAACATAGACATCGATGTCGACTCCCTACATTTCAGACCCGTCACCCTTGGCCATTTTGGTCTAAAAGTATGTTCAATTTGCTGATTATAAAAATTATACTACTTGGTTATTTTTAAAATTTTTATAACGGTACTTTTTTTCATTTAAAAACAAAACATCGACAACGTAGAACGCGTATTTTAAAAAACATCGACATCGATGTTGCTTCCCTACTCCACACACGGATTCGATTGTCGCCTACCAAAGCGGGATTCGTCAGTGAAGATCACTCGATGCCCCATGTCCGTCTGGCACGACACCATTCCAGTCTTTGACGGCGATACAATAAGTTAAAGGAAGTCGTCGGAACGGTCTACGTGAGATTAGTCGTGAAGGCGTCACATATCGGATGATCCACTGCCCGGTTGGATGTCTGCAACAGTGGCTGTGGGATGAGTACGCTCAAGTCTTACAACACGTTCATCCTCTATAGGTCCGGTTTCTCTAGGCCTTCTGGAGCCTGGTAGACGCTGGCATATGCCTTTTTGTATCTACCGCTGCCAACAACGTGCAACAGTAACTGCAACCAACATGTTGCGCAATCCGTCGATTAGACCATCCACCTTCTCCGGTGTACAAATACTCAGCATCTGTTAAACTCTCCCAGTTGCTTCAATTGCACTTTTTTCCGAGGCATAACTCCATGAGAAACGATGTAACCAATGGTAACGAAATGGATTTGCTGCGTCCTTTTATGGCCCGGATGCAGCGTGTTTGAAAGCTGTCCTGAGCGTAGCGCATGCTCAAATGATTCTGAAAATTGGATCATTTGCATCTCCAATGCAAACGTACCACTCCTCCACATTTCGTTTATACTTGTCTACTCAAGGTGCAACATTTTCTTTTGTCTTAGTATACGTGCAATTTTGACTTGGAAACATTAAAAAACCCTAAAATTTGTGTTGCGAAAGGACGAACAGCGCACGCGCGGAACTAAACTGTCAGTTTATTTCAGAACAAATAATGGAATAACGCTTCGATTCGAATTTTGCTTGGTTTCGTATTTCTAGATTTAAGTTTTAACTTCATATGCTACGATACTAACAACGTACACCCGTCAGAAAAAAACGACTCACCCGATCGCATTTGTACAATTTACACCGCAGAACAAAACGGAAGGTAGTAATCGATAGGGATTAATGTGTGTTTTCTACAAATATACTACAGTAATTTCAATACGAACCCACATCTTTTATCACACATTTGGATTCTACTTACAATACTCTAGGTGGATTTGATGAAAAAATAATGTAAAACGACGTTGAATTGACAGAGGAAATTAAAAAAAAACCATTGAAGGAGCGTGTAAATGTTCGGAGTTCAATTACATTATAAATATTAATAAAGACGTGTTCTGTCCGTCTCAGTCAATGACCTGTTGCAGGACCCTTGGTATGGAGTCCGTTAAAATAGTGACAAAGGCAGAATCCATTTTGATTGATTCCCATGATCTATTGGCAGAAATTTCTGTTTTCACTTTGTGAACTCGAAATGCAAAGTCTCACTGCGCTGCTAATTATACCCGTCATGAGCTGGAACCTGGAATTCCGATGTTTCAGTAACAGTTGAATCACTGTGCTGTAGTAGTACTTCCAGGGTTCGTTCTGGACAGGTGATCACTTGAAATGAGTTTCATGATTTCCTATTGAGGAATTCTTGAATATGTCTACTTTGTGATCAGAGAGGTGCAGTGGGTCAAACGGTGGAGATTTGTTTAGAGAATACACACATCCTTTGTTAAAAAATAGATGAATCACTATTAGATGATCAATCATATCAGATGTCTGTCTTTCAGGACTGTCGACGATTTCGACTGCCGAGATGTACGACCCGTCGAACAACAGCTGGCAACAGGTGACGGACCTCAACCTGAACCGCAGCGCCCTCTCTGCCTGCACCGTGTCGGACATCCCCACTGCGAATGAGTACTCCTTCCTCGGTACGCACCCCCACAACAACTTCGAAAGCCCTGTTGGCATGGTAACGGAATTGAGAGGGTTGCGAGTTCGAATCAAACCAAAGACCATCGACTACAAAGGGACTGCCAGTAGAGACGTTAATTAACTACTTTACCAAACCTACAAAGAGGGGCAAGTTAAATCTGTCGTGGCCTCAAATGTCCTCGCGTTGGCGTGGTGTGGAAGTTTGGAGAGTAGGGTGCCATCTCGTCATCTGAAAGGGGTTCGAAATGACGGGGTGTTGTCCTCGGTTTTTAACCTTCGGGTTTGATTCCGCACCGTGGCCGCCGACCCACCGGTCTGGTGGTTAAGGTGTTGTAGATCGGAAGGTTCCTGGTTCGAATCCGGATTGGAGTATGGATGTTTGTAAGCGTATTGTGTAGGGGCGGCTGGTGCATCTTGAATCTGTCGTGGCCCGAAGTCCTCACGTAGGGTTGGGTGTTGAAGTTTGGAGAGTGGAGTGCCAGCTCAGGTGTTGCCTCGTCATCTGACCGTGGTTCAAAATTACGAGGCGTTATACTCGGATCTTTCCCTTAAAGGACTGATCCCGGACCGTCGCCAATAACCCGTTGTGTTGCTCTAGTACGACGTTAACTAAAATTACCAACTACCTACCCTTTCGGGAATGATCCCGGACCGTCGTCAATACCCCGTTTTGTTGCTCTAGTACGACTTCAATTACAAATTACCCAATCCGTGGCCAAAAGCCCGTCGTGTTGCTCCTGTGCGACGTTAATTTCTAACTACCCACATAATCCTCTTATGCTTACGAATAAAACATTTGACATTTTGAAATATTTGCTGCAAATCCATATTCATTTATCATTTATTCTTACTCATTTACAGCGAAAATTAAATCATAATAATTTGGGTAGGTAGGTATTTTAATTAACGATCCACTAGAGCAATTCAACGGACTATTTGCGACGGTCCGGGTTAATTATTTTTAATTAACGTCGTACACTAAAGCAACACGACGGGCTATTTACGACGGTCCGAGATCAATCACTAAAGGGAAAGATACGAGGACACCATCACGTCGTTTTGAACCACAGTCAGATGACGAGGCAACACCTGAGCTGCACCCCACTCTCTGAACTTCCACACTCTACCAACGACGACACTTTTCGGCCACGACAGATTTAAGGTGCACCAGCCGCCTCTACACCATACGTTTACAAATATCGATGCACCGATCCGGATTCGAACCAGATATCTTCCTTCGACGGTCCAGGATCAAAACCGAAGGGAAAGATTCGTGGAATCCACCTCTAAACCACGGTGAGATAACGAGTTCACACCTGAGCTGGCACTCCGTCTCCGAATTTCGACATAACGCCAAATTTGAAGACACGACAGATTTAACGTGCAACGGCCCCTTTCGTACACGACAATCTTTGTTATTGGATTCGCCACCTTCCGCTCACTATTTTGGGATTGATCCCAGACCTTCGCCAATAGCTCACTGTATTGATCCAGTGAGCTATTGGCGAAATCAATTATAATCAACTGTCACCACGATATTCGTTAAGGTGTTAGCCACTAGATCGGAAGGTTCCTGGTTCGAATCCGGGCATGGATGTTTGTGAGCGTTTGGTGTAGAGACGGCTGATGCACCGAAAATCTGTCGTGGCCGAAAGTCCTTACGTTGGGTTGGTGTGGAAGTTTGGAGAGTGGGGTGCCAGCTCAGGTGTTGCTTCGTCATCTGAGCGTGGTTCAAAATGACGAGGTGTTGTCCTCGGATCTTTCCGTTAAGGGACTGATCCCGGGCCGTCATCAATAGCCCGTTGTGTTGCTCTAGTATGACGCTTACTAAAAATTACCAAAACTACCAAATTACCATTTCGTTACCTTAAAAGAAAATTATTTTCTTAACTGCACGTTATTTCTTTCAGGTAACGTGCTCTATCAACCCACAGTCTGAAGGGTTGCTTTAGAACTTTTCAAAATCCCTCGTGCTGCCACATCATCCGAACGACGAAATCCTTGAAATGAAATAAAAAACACTTTTCTCCTTCAGAAGCATTTAATACTTTCAGAAACTAAATTTCGCAACGGTTAGAAACATCGTCCAGTTATTGGAATACGGATGGACTAGTTCTTAATTATGATAGTTCGATGAATCGTGTAAAACTATACATTATGTCAACATAACATAGTAAGCAGTATCAAGCAACATAACATAGTAAGCAATAAAAACAACCAACCATAACATGGTGTTTGTATACAATTTTTATAAAAACACACAACATGGAAGTTGCAAATATAACATGGTAAGCAACATAATTTCAGGAACAAATAGAAATTTAAATTTCATTTTTACTTTTTTATTTATTTTTCTTTTTTATGCTTAATTTAAATTTTTATGTGTTGAATTTGTAAATCAATCTTTGTCAAAAAAATAAAAAAATACATACATATATAAAAATACATATATACCTTGAAGCTTTGGGGCTAGGTGGGTTAAAAACTGAAAAGTTGAAGTTACTCATAGTCATACAGTTTAATTTTTTTTTAAAGTTTTTCTTTATGTTGGTAATGCTATATACCAACGGTAAATAAGTGAAAAAAAATTATACAAATCAAAACGCGGCAGTAAGTTGTGTGTGATGTTGTGATTAAGGTTGGTGCATTGTGTGATGTAGACAACTGTTGTCATTTATAACGGTATGTATTCTTTCTTTTCTTAAAATTTATTATGAGTGAATAAATTATTTTATAAAAATAAAACATGTTTTTTTTATGTTTTATAATAATTTTGAAGCTGTGAAGTGGTGAGATTGTATGTATACCACCATGCAAGTTATTAAAAATATTACTATAAATTATTATTTTTAATTTATAAACATATAAATGTATTATGTACCGACGTAGTAAAAAATGGTGGCACCGCATGCTATTCTATTTTTTGGATGCAGCTGTTGTTAATTCATATATTGTTTGTAAACAATTGGGTGGAAACGTGGAGCTGAAATATTTTAAGGGGCAGTGTGCTGAAGGGTTTGCTGCCCAGACTTTAATTGATAAAATTGGACCATCAACATCTGGACTTCCACTCAAGATTTAAAAAAAAATCGAAACCCACTGATTCATGGGAAACACGAGGAAAAGACTCGAAACATCTACCAAAACGTACTAGTTGGAAAAGATGTGCGTTATGCAGCCCCCCCCCCCCAAAAAAAAAAAAATAATAATACAAATAAAATTGTACTTCCTGGTGTTGTAATATCTGTAAAGTTCCACTTTAATTAGGTAAAAAGTTGTGTTTCAATGAATATCATATAAAGCATTAGTTGAATGGTGTGATTATATATGTCCCACCCTGTAAAAAAAGGACTTATTGAAATGGTATTATTTTTTTCTTATTTTGAGTAATGATTTATCTTAAATAATCAAAATAAATGTTTATTTCTATCTTTTTACAATAAAAATTATTTTTGTGCAACTAGGGTTTTTATTTTTTTTTAAATCGTGTGCCTCAAAGAGTTAACGAGCCAATGTCCAAGTTTCCTGAATTCGAATTTAATCGACCAGTAAACTCTAAATCAGTTCTCGAAATACCTGGGTGCACAAGTGCATATGAAAATAAAATTGTGCAACTAATTTTTTTCCCGCTAGGTGCACGTTAAAAAACAGGATACACACTATACGAAAACAAATTCGCTGGGCCGTAGCGGGTTTATACAGGAGGAAGGTTTGCTTGTGCCACTGCCACCAGAACTTTCCGATGATCGAAACATTTTGCAGGTGGCTCTGTTGAAGCGACTATCGCGACAGCCGTGCGCCTGATGTAGATGTTTAAATATTTTTATTTTCTCACTCTCTCTCTGTATATATATATATATATATATATATATATATATATATATATATATATATATATATATATATATATATATATATATATATATATATATATATATATATATATATATATATAACCTATCTAAACCATACCCAACTAATACTTTCCATTACATTAATACTTTTATATTACGTTTTTTTTAAACGTGCATCTATATAAATAAGAATGGAGTGTTTGTTTGTACATTCAATATTTTCGACCCATTTCAAGTTTTCTATCCGTTTTGGACCCTTCTGATGCCGAATCCGCCTTTTTTTCGTTTGGTGTCTGTCTGTCTGTATGTTGTGCCCTATACACGTCCACGCGGTTTAAGGTATTTTCATGAAAATTTGCATACAGTGAGTACTTATCTTCATTTAGTGAGTGGCATTGGTTGCGAAAGTCTGTCTGTCCGTCTTTCTGTTCTATGCTCGATTTTGTGTTTGTGTAGACATCACATGAATTGTATTCCAGATATTTGATTGCATTGTATTTTATTTTATACATTATCTATTAGTTTAGTGAATGCAATATTAAACATTTCTTTATTGTTATATTTAGTTGAGTTTCATGCTAAAACACCTGAGTAAGAATACTTAAATCAATCATAATTTGGTAGTTTTGGAAAAATTGGAATGTCTATTGAATATTACGATTACTTCGATTGCTTTACCAGTACTGCTGAAAAAGCAATTATTCTTCAATTTTTTTTTTTTATGGAATTTCATCTCTGATACTTCATTTATTTCGAGTCTTATTTTTATTCTTTGCGCAATGAAAACGATTTCCGAATATTTGGGACAGACGATATTTTTCAATGAAACGAGAATGAACAAGATCGCGCGAGCAGTGATATTTTTTCTGGTTCTGTCGCTCTGAATTAATTTCACATTTCTAAATTTTGTACACTTTTAGTTGTAAGTTGTGGCAATTGTGCGAGATCAAGAGATAAAATTGAATCACAAATTAATATCTTTAGAACAATTTTTTGCGACATCTTTTATTTTGTTTTACTTCGCTGTTTCCTATTTTAAATATTTATTATTTTAATAAATGTGTTTTCCTTCTCATCACACGCAACAGCACCACAAAGTATTAGACTTAAAAATGTTAGGTAAGTCAGTATAAATTTTCAGTAAATTTTAAGTGTAATGCCATTATTGAAAGAATAATGCCGTTATTGAAAGAATAATAATGTTTATTAATCCAAACTGGAACTTTTTCCAACATTAAATAATTCGTTGTAATAATGACAGGAGAAGATTGCAAAATTTCACAATGTCGCATACCGGAGGCAAGAGTGCCACAAGTAAAAAAATATTGTTTTGTTGACTATGAGTGCGAGAGCACTCGCCATAAAGCGTAATTTTAATTAATTGAGTTGAACATGAAAAGAACTTAAGAAAGGGAATTCCAAATCTTCCTATAAATCGTCTTTTATAGTAGTAACCTTAGTATCACCTTTCGTCATTTTGTAGCTTTGTCATACAGCAATTGTGATGTATGTGAAATGTATTACATGAATGGATATGGATGTGTAGGATTAGTGTCCAAAGTAAGTTGTAAAAAATATAAAGATGGCGAAAGATGTTAAAATAAATTTTTATTCTACAAAAAACGTAAGAGTCATTGTATATTTTGTTTATCTCTTCAATCTAGAGTAAAAAAATTCAAACCGAGTAAGGTCGGGTATTTTGCTAGTCTGAAATATAACCTGTGCACCTAAAATAAAAACTTAGGTGCATAAGGTGCACCTGTATTAAAAAATCTATTTCGAGGCCTGCTCTATATAATAAATAGTGAAACCCCAATTTTACGTATTCCGTATTTAACAATTTGGAGAACTCGAAGCGATTTTCTTAAAATAGTCACATTTTAAAATAACAGATAGTTATCTGCGTGTCCTTACTGATATGAAAAATTTAGAAAGAAAAACAATAATTTTGTAACAATGAGTCCCACCTCCTGACACGGGCAAGTCTCAAAATCGCATACAATTCTGTGTTAATCGATCGGGTATAAAATTTTCCGCACATTTCAAATCCGTTGAAATTTCCACTATCTTTAGCGATCACAGAAGCCAGAAAACCTCAAATGATCCTTTTTCTGTACGTAAATAAATATTTTCGTCAAAGGAAAGTTAGATTTTTCTAAAAAACTTACAAAAACTCATATCTGTGGAGAATGATGTTAATGATTTAGCCAGTAATAGCCAAACCAAAATAACAGATTTTTTTAAACAACAAACTATTGTAAAGGAAGAAATAAAAAAAAAGGCATGTTATTTCAATTAGCCTTTATTTCATGCTCTATGTTTTGTTTTTCCCTGACCCCGATTGAGCCGACCGACCGGTATAGTGGTTAAGGTGTTAGCCTCCATATCGGAAGTTTCCTGGTTCGAATCCGGGATGTTTGTAAACGTAGGGTGTAGAGGCGGCTAGTGTACCTTCAATCTGTCGTGGCCGTAAGTCCTCACGTTGGGTTGGCGTGGAAGTTTGGAGAGTGGAGTGCCAGCTCAGATGTTGCCTCGTCATCTGACCGTGGTTCAAAATTAGGTGTTGTCCTCGGATCTTTCCCTTAGGGATTGATCAATTTCCAATTACCTGACCCCGATTTAACCTTTTAACGCATATAAAGTTTTTTTTCCGGTCCCTTTAGAAATACGTTGAATCGGAGTATTACTGTATATATCTCTCTACTATAAAAGGAAGTATTCGTTTGTCTTCTGCCCTCTAAGTCCTGACGAATCTATAGCATTTACAGTAATGGGATTTGGCACACAGGCAGTCCGAATGTTGTGCAATTTTGGGGGTCGCGGCGAATTTTAAAATTTAATCCAGAACATTTTTAAATGAATTTAACAGTTTTTTTCACCGTTCTTTCTGTTTTCGGAAATGAAGAAGCATAAAAATGTAGATTATTCTCCCTCACGTAACTTATGACGTCAACCTTTGGAACCATGTCAATTATTTTTCACATTCCGTCTCGAATGGCAGCGAACAGATTCGAATGACCTATGTTTCATTCATGATTTCCTGAGAAACGGATTCGAGTGAAATAAAAGAAATTATTAAAGTTATCGCTGGCGTTCTTCAGTGCTTTTTTCTATCTCAGCAATCGTTAAAGATGGAATGAAAATTGTACCGGATTTGAAGTCTGCGGAAAATCTTACACCATATCCGTATACGTTAAGTACCAGAAACGTACCTCATTTGCTTGATTTTCTTTTAAGAAATAATTGATCAATTAAATATTCATATTTTATGGTTTGCCAAGCAAACCAACAACAGGGCCAACTCCTTTATGGCTGTTATCCAATAGGCTACACATTCGCAAACCAAATGGCAATCCGTGATGGCTGTTTTCCAATAGGCTACGAATTCCCATTTGGTCTTCGAAGCAAATCATTAACCTCACCAAAGCAACTGGCACGGACAACGTCTGGCTAGTATATTACAGGATTTAGTACACACCAGCTCCCTCTGTTATGCGTGACTATTGGCTTATCAGTAAGATGTGTTATGAGTATTACCTGATGCTGTGAGATGCAATAACAACTATAAATAAATGTATTTAGTCCTTTTTCAGAGTGCAATTTTTAATTAACGTCGTACTAGAGCAACACAACGAGCTATTGACGACGGTCTGGGATCAATCCCTAAAGGGAAAGATCCGAGGACAACACCTCGTCATTTTGAACCACGGTCAGATGACGAGGCAATTCCTGAGCTGGCACCCCACACACTTTCCAAACTTCCACCTCATTGTTAGGACTCTACCGGTGTGCCAAATCCCATTCTAAATGCCGTAGTAATATTGGTAATTTTTAGTTAACGTCGTACTAGAGAAACACAACGGGCTATTGACGACGGTCCGGAATCAGTCCCTTAAGCGAAAGATTCGAGGACAACACCTCGTCATTTTGAACCACGGTCAGATGACGAAGCAACACCTGAGCTGGCACCCCACAATCCAAACTTCCACGCCAACCCAACGTGAGGACTTTCGGCCACGACAGATTTAAGGTGCACCAGCCGCATCTACACCATACGTTAACAAACATCCATGCCCGGACCCGGATTCGAACCAGGAACCTTCCGATCTAGAGGCTAACACCTTAACCACTATACCGGTTGTAGATTTTCAGGAGTGTGATAACAAAAAACAGAAAAACAAATACTTCCTTTTATAATAGCAGAGATAAGTGCAATGGATGCAAAATACGTATGCGTGCTGTACTTAGTTTGATAAGGTAAGCTAGTAAAGTTCACTAAAAAAATATTGCATATTTCTTAGTGTAGTTTTTTCTATGCGAATTAATTTTTAAAATGTTCTATATTCTGTTAGATGAATATAATCCTGCCATAATTAAATCGGGTAGTATTGTACCGTATCAGGGTTCCCACTCTTTTTTTCTAACTAAAAATAAGGACTCTCTAAGCACTTTCTGGGACAAAATAAGGACTTAAATAAAGCATTGAAGAAACTGTATTATACAGTGTAATACCTGACTTTCGACCCAATGCGGATGCTCTTACAGATTAGTTAATCTTATAAGCCTTCTGATCTTTACAAAATTCAGCAGTTAATATATGGGCATTTATGTGTAAACTTATTAGTAATATGTGTAAGTACATAAACACATTATAGAATGGAGACCGCAAGAAAAGAACTTTGGATGTTTTTCTTTTATCTCTTCACAATGCATTTGCTTTTATAAAAAGGGAAAGAAAGAGTTAAGTTTGATGAGGACCGGACTTGGTGTTGTCGGTCTCAAAGCTGCTGTTGCGCGAGTTTGATTTCGTTTTCTTTTCATACTGTTTTGTTTTTACCTTTTAATGGTCTTTAGGGGAGTGTATGAGCAATTTTTTAGCACATTGCTGCTTATGAGTAGGATACACCATTTTGTGTTGTCTGGGTCAGGCTCCTCCCTGATACACCAACACTCATTTTCGAAAAATTTCATAATTTTTTTTATTTAAAAATATATTTTTGTTTTTGAAATTACAGTGCTTATCTTGTTGTGTCTGCAGCTTCAGCCTGCTTATGAAATGGAAATTACTCACCCCAGTAATTATTTTTTATACACTTTCATAAATTCATAATGAAAATGAGAAGTAAATTCATTTTTTGGCATATTGGAGGCGTCAATAAAATAAAATTAGTGGCAAGCTATTAATTTACTAAAAGGATTGCAAGTTGCATACGCCAGAGTCAATTTTGACTGGATCGGAGACCGAATGAGTTTCGAAGAAAATATTTTCACGTGAACTAAATCAGATCATAAGAGTTGTGCAAAAACTTTGATAAATTTCTAAAAAGGTTTAAAAAATGCAATTTTGTTGAATAGATATTCAACTAGTTGCCCAGCCTAAGGCATTTGGTGTATTGCCACCATTTTGAACCACGGTCAGATGACGAGACATCTGAGCTGGAGCCCCACTCTCCAAACTTACACACCAACCCCAAGAACTTTCGGCCACAACAGATTTAAGGTGCACCAGCCGCCTTTACACCATACCCTTACAAACATCATTATTGTGAATGAAATTAATTAAATATATAAATAATGAAACAAATTAATTTGAAAATTATCATCTAAGCTGACAATGGAAACAGATTACACATGGCATAACAAAAGCAAAGTGAAATTCAAGCACAGTCAGCCATTGATTATTTGTCACCTGGATACAAAGAGTAAAAAATATAAAGCATAGAAAAATTACTTCCGTTTTCAGTCAGTGGCCAAATACGATAAGAGTAGGAAGTTTCCAGTTTTCTAACGACTTCTCCCGATTCATAAAATTTCCTGACTATTCTCGGTTCTCCAGCACTCTGGTTTACGTTTATGCGATATTTTCCTCCAATGTTTTTTTTAATCGAGCGGGTTGGTTTTTTTCGGAACTGATAACCAATTGTTTCAAATTTTAAAAACAGAATCACCTCCGAAAATTTTAATTATTATTATTTTTTTTGGGGGGGGGGATAGTTTTTACAAAGAATTAGAAGCATTAAAAAACACTAGATTTAAAAAAATTGCAACACATCGGGTTTCTACTCAGATAGCAGAATAAATTTAAAAAAATTATCTTTATATTGTTTTCGATTCACATACAAGTTTAAAAATACACCTTCCTATAATTATAAATTTTTAAAACACCGCACTTGCGGGTAACTGTGAATAAAACAAAATTAATTAACATTTGATGAGTGTATTCTAGTTTCCTCTGTCAGGGCAACTATTTTGTGCATTGCGAGATCCAGTCACAAGTCCAAAACAGACCCGATTTTCAAGTTTTTAAAGTGCTTATCAAGAGCCAATTGATGATGATTTGTATATCGTGTATCACGGGTTGCAATTCAAGCAAGCCAGTTATCGAATCATCACCAAAACCGTACTTGTATGCAGTTTTATCACCAATCAGCCGCTAAAAAGTGGTAAGAAATATTGTAAAAAAATATCGTCTTTTGAAAACTGAATTTTGTTTTCAAAGGAAAATAAGCACTTTCTAAGGACTATTGATGAAAAATAAGCACCTCCAAGGGCCCTTAGAAATGGGAGGTCAAAATAAGCACTTTCTAAGCACCCGTGGGAACCCTGCGTATATATGGTCACCCAGGTTATATGGTCTGTTACTGGACTGCTGTGGTGACCATATAACCAATACTGACTGTACCAGGGGTGGGCCTGCAAAAGGTCAACGAGAGCCACATTCTGGTTGAATTATAAAGAGCCATACCAAAGTTACAAAGTATTAAATGGAAATTTTTTTAAATTTAATTTAGTTGGTGTAAACGGAAAGTAATCACGAAACGGGAACTTAAAATTAATCGATTCATAAAAGTTCAAGTAATGCAAAATTATATCTGCAATAATTATTAAGCAATTTAATGCTAGATTCTTAGTTAGATTAAAACTTACTGGAATATTGTAGCACGAAATGGGGGGAGGTGCACAATAAATCTGTCTCCAATGTCTTCATGTTGGTGTGGAAGTTTGGAGAGTGGGGTGCCACATTAGGTTTGATCTGGTCATCTGACCATGGTTCAAAATTTTGTGGTGTTTGCTTTGATGCTTCCTTGGGATGGTTGGTAGGTACTTAATTAACATTGCACTGGAGCAACACAATGGTCTATTGGCAACAATTTGGGATCAACCGCCGAAGGGAAAGATCCAAGGACAACACCA
Organism: Metellina segmentata; assembly: GCA_947359465.1. Taxonomy (NCBI): domain Eukaryota; kingdom Metazoa; phylum Arthropoda; class Arachnida; order Araneae; family Tetragnathidae; genus Metellina; species Metellina segmentata. Next base: position 134,514,808 of record OX375874.1, on the reverse strand, counting down.
GGTAGATTTGAACCATGATCAGATGATGAAAATTAATCTGGGATAACCTCATTTAAGGATTGATTTGTACTAATCACTCAGTGTGGGAAGATGTAATCAGTACAATCTTTTTCACACATGTGGGATAATATTCTGTGATACTGCTTTAGATTTAAGATAATTTTACAACACAAAAAGATAAGGACTCTAAACCCATATCTATTAGGCATGTGATGTCCATATCATTTCATTGTTGTAATGTGATGAAAGTTATCGCTGAAAATAAAACCATGGTAATCAATAAAAATTATCTTAATCTCAGTGAATTTGTAATGTGATATCAGAAATTTATGTAGATATGGTAAGTGAAATATTTGGGTTACAGATTATGGACGGGAAGATAACCGAGTGTAACTTGCTAGTGAGTTTTATTTTGATCAGAATCAGGATTTATACATGCAATGCTGACTTCACTGACAGAAGTACCGTTGAGGTCCTAAGAATCTAAAATGACCTTAGAACCACAGCTTTCCATATTTCCTTAGTGTTTTCATTACTTTATCCTGTATAAGAATTAATATCAGTTCATTTGTCCGATTTGAGTCTTTACGCTGTTTGTATCATTCTTATGCTCGTCTGTTGCAATGTCTCTTTATAATTATTAAATGTCTTGTTGACTTTCAGTTACACTCATGTTTCACATTATTCAAGACATAACACAAACCATAAAATCTAATTTAATTAGTGGAGGTTCTATGGTGAAGGTCTAATAGCATACAAGTTGCACCAAACGAAGACCAAATTTAAACCAGTAAAAGATACAAAACTATCCAGCAATAAAAGTTACGAGTGAGTTATGAAAAAAGGACTTTTCACCTACAGCACAAACCTGAAACACTGAGAAATTAAAAACAAATCAAATAAACAAAAATTCTAGGAACGAACTTATTATTAAAACATTAGATACAAAATGCTTTTTTAAGCAGGTCAAAAAACTGAACATGTATTTGTGATTTCTAAGAGCAAATATTTACAAATAAGTAGGTTACATAAACTTGAATAATTTCATCGAATGACGGATATAGGTGTTAGAAAAGTAAAAACCATCCAAACGACGGCTCAGCTCTTCACTCCGATGTAGGCGCATGCTTTGCCCGTCTTCTTCAACGTTTCCAACAAGGTATCGGCGGGAAGAGTCGAAGTCACGAGCACCGTCTTGTTGTCGATGCTGAAGTCGTCGACGCCGGAACCTAAGATGAGAAAGTAGGGGATTTAACAGTTCTACATCCCAATAAAACTTGAAAAATAAAAAGCACTCTTCAAGCAAGATATGCTTTTAATATCTACGTTGCAATGGAACATTGATGTTGCATATCCATGGAAACGATAAGCCACTTATTCTGTTTTTATACTTTGTTGCGAGAGGTATGGCAACAGGAAGCTCGAAAAAATAGAACTGTTTGCATTTTGTTTGGATTGCGAGTTTTTGAAATGAGCGGTGATTGTAAATAGTTAAGATATGTATATAAAATGTAAATAACCTATTAAAGAAACTTATTGGATGTTAATTCATGAGAGCCATCTCATTTTATTTATAAGAAATGAGTGTTTATTTAGTTCACTGTCTTTAGCGACGGTCTGGGATCAATCTTCTACGGGAAAGATCCAACACCAAGTAATTTGAACCATGGTCAGATGACAAGGCAATATCCAAGCTGGTACCCTTACTCTCCAAACTTCCACACATGCCAACGTTAACGTTGCCAGTATAGGATAGTGTCTGGTTGGAATCAAACTCGTGACCCTATGGTTGCTAATTAGTTGCTCTTCCCTGCTGTTTTAAAAATGCAATCTTAACAACCAATCGCACTTTCGCTTTAGAAGAAACTTAAAATTCTTGTTTGGGAAATCATGCATATACAAATAATACATTTACAAATTAATTGCATTTTTGATTCTTAAATAGAAGCATTTAGAACGTCTGCATTGCTGGGTAATGCTCCCCACCCCTTTCTTTTTACTATGTTCTGAATTTTTTAAATTTATATAGTTGTCGTCTTTGTGTTCAAAATGTATATAGCCATTGTTGAACACTCTCCTGTTTGTAAAGAATTTGATTGCGAGGTCACGTTGCTATCGATCGATCCAATTGGTAACTTAACGGGCCAACAGTCATCAATCATATTTTTTAAAATTCTATAATTTCTTTTCTTTTGTAAGTTTTTAACGTTCATTTACTATTTTTTGTATTGAAAACAAAGATTGGGAGACAACGATATTTTCAACTTATCTTTTTATGATATTCAAAAGCGTAACTTTTAGACTTCTATATTAGTACTTGCCATGGAACCCGAACCAATGATTTAGAACATAGCCATATGTACCAAAAATACAGGATGACGCAATTAACACCTTAAATATGCTATAACAAAAAATAGGAAGTGGACATAGTTCTTGTTTGCTTAGAACCCACTATTTTGTTTCATGGGATGAATTGCTTGGGCATAAAACTTGTTTTGTGTGAATTAAATAAACTAAAATAATCAAAGAATGTAGTTCGTTCGACTCCTCTAATTCAAGTAACTTTTTGACCTACACAAGGTGAAAATTAATAAATTTTGTAACTGGTCACTGAACTTGGTATCTTTAATGGCCACACTTACAAGCATTCACATTTCATAGAATACACACTCGTGTGTGTGTCCAAACACTTTTTTCATTCTTCTTAAAAATTTTGTTTGCAATTCTCGGAAGACGAAAAAAATGTAAAATAGGAGGTTCCACCCTATAAACTAATGTTTTTAAGAAAATGTGGCGACTGTAGCAAAATTTTTCGGTCACCACTTTCAAAAATTCAGTTGTCACGTGTGACAACTGTTAATTTTGACCTTTATTTCATACATGGATGACAGATACACAAGAATTGACGAATCCCAGATCCTATTTTGCATTATATAGCTGTGAATATTTTATTCGAACCTTTATTAAACTATACGAGTAGGTGACCCAACAGTAGGTTGGCTCGGATTTCATGGCGATAGTCCTCTTTGCCAAACACGAGAAACCATGTTGATTCATGTACATACACTCGGAAAGCTTTTCCCGACATATAAGAGAGAAACACCTAGGGAGGTTGGTTAAATTTTTTATGGTTCAAGAGCCATATTTGGTCGTACATATTTCGTACTGTTCTCGGGTTGCTTAGAGCAGTATGCAAACCCACCAATCTGCAGAAGCCCTGCATCAATGACAGGCGAGGTGTAACATGCAACGAAAGGTAAACTGTTTAAAAATTGCGTCATTTAAAAAATATATCATGTATTTTTAATGAACGTCTCCCTGGGGCACCGCAACACTATTAGCAATGGATTGAACCAGAAGAGAAAGGTTCAAGGACAACACTGTGTCATTTTGAGCCACAGTCAGATGATGAGGCCATACCTGAGCTGGTACCCCACATTGGAGGCCACGACTGATTTAACACGCACCAGCCCCTGTGTGCACGACAATCTTTGGGTGTATTCGAACTCTCGACCCACCAGTTGCCAGTCTGTCACTCTTCCATCCAGACTAGTGGTCTAGATCATATCAGGAAAAATGGGCACGGCACAACTCTTAGACCCCAAAATAATGATCTTTTCAGAGCTTAAAAGTATTCAAGCTTGATCAAAATACAACATGGTAAGCCAAAAATTAGGTAAAAAGTATGTAAATCATTCAGAATTAGAATATTTTTACAGTAGGGTAGTTAAAGAGATGTAACAGTCTCAAGAGTCTAGAGACAGCAGTTTAGATACATTTATCAGGAAAGGGTTTTACACCTTGTCCTTGTTTGCAGAAATACTTCCAAAATCCAAGCAGGTGAAGTGATTCTCTTTATGCACTCCATATCGAGGATAAAAACTTGAAAGTTAACTATCCCTTTTTTGCATATGAATGAGTTTTGCCTTCTGCAACCATATGCTTTCTGCCAAGTTTGCATGCACCTTGATTGATAATCAAAACCAAAAATTGCTAAACATTTCATTTTTACAAAATTACATGGAACTTGTTTAATAAAGTTTAGGTATCCTGACTGTTTAAATAAGTAATCCAGATTTTAAATGTGCAAATTTTGCTCAAGTTGGTTGATTCATTCATTGATTTGAAGTTTTATAGCACAAAGGGCATATTAGGCCATGCCTGCACCAGACATGGAATATCAATTATTGGATAACACTTGACAAAAGTTTTACTCACACACACAGAGGCATTTGACGGTTCCAAAATTCTGTTCAAGATAGGATAGCATTGGCTCATTTTTCTCAAGACTAAAAATGCCTAACTATGCCCGTGTTTCCATATACTCTTAACAATGACAAAGTCACGTGGAAAACATAATTACCTTTCAATTTCCCTAAAACTCTGCTCACAGCTCCCGAACAGCCTTCGCATGTGATATCAACGGTGAATTCATGGACCTAAAGCAGAAGGAGATTAATCAAGAAACTGCATTAGGATTTTCAAAAATAACTATAAAGAAAATTTCTCTTCATGACATTTCATTTGAAACCAATTAATTTAATAACCCAAGAATAAGGTAGGTATTTATTTAAATTAGATCACTGGAGCAACACAAAGGGAAAGATTCGAGAACAACATCAAGTAATTTTGAAAGAACCATGGTCAGATGATGAGGCAGCACATGATCTGGCACCCCACCTCTCTAAACTTCCACACCACACCAATGTGAGAACCTTTGAGGCCACTATTTAATGTGCACCAGCCCCTTGATACGATGGTCTGGTCCAAAGAATAAGGAAAAGACCAACAAAGATACAATACAATTTCATCACAACCGTTATAATTACAATACAGATATTATACATTAAAATTTAATTTCAAAGACGTTAAAAACATAACATAACATAATATGGTCACAAGAGGGGGAAAAAAATACTGCAAATTTTTTAACAGCCATGGACACTAAACAATCAATATATTTTCGGTCATTGAACAATTTTAACGAAATTATTCAAAAATGCAACAAATTGCACTGCAATTACAGTTATTTCTGAAAACGTACAAAAATGAGTAAAACATACTTGGGCCATATTGAAGAAATTGACTAGTTCCAAGTGAACAAAAGGCAAAGGTTGGGAAAAGCAGGAGCCGTGGTTTTTTGACTTTTGAAATTGTCAGTGAACGACTCTTATATTTAACCGAATCTGATAGCAAAGTTCACTGACAGATGAGATTACGACGGTCCTTGTACCGTGAGCAATACGTAGCTGGCGGCAGTTTATAAACGTAAACATTTTTCTCTTCAGTTCATTTCTACTGAACCCTTGTCGGTTCCTCGCACAGAATAGAAGCTTCCTCGGATTTATTATTCGAGCCGTACGTAATAAAAAATCAATATACTTTAATCTTGGTACTTGACTACCATTTCAGTTCAATTTATTCGCGTTGCCAATGGCATGATATTCGATGCATTTAATAGCTTTATCTGGAACTGAAACATAGATACTATAAAATCCACGACGTAATGTCATCTAACCATGGTTCAAAATGACGTGGTTTTGTCCTCGTTGCTTTCCCTTGGGGATTGATCTCGGACCGAAGTCAATAGCTCTCTGTCCCCCCCCCCTTGTTAAATAGTACAATATAACCTTAAGTATATTACTATAAAGTTAATTATATCTACCCCAATCTAGCTGGTTCTCTTCTCAATCTAGCTAGCAATCTTCTAATACAAAGTGCTGCCATCTGCTGGAATTAACAAACAACTTAAATAAAATGGTCAAAAATTTTACCGTAAATGTGTTTTTCATGGCAGTTTCCCGTTGTTTTCAGGTAGAGCAAAACTGACAGAGAAAACAGATTATTTCATGCGAGTTCAGAAATTTTATTTTATTCAATTTGCTTAATTATTTTGTGACAATATTCAGCAATTACTGATTCGTATTTGAAGGAGTCATTAGATTCGATCCAATATATTTGCACACCGATCTTTAAATAGTAGATTTTTTTTCTTGTTTCAAAACTTACATTTTACACTATGTAGCAGCATTATAACCATTCAAAATTTAATAAAAAGTACGTCGAATTTCTGTATTGGTTACAAGCTTCGAGTTTAATTTTTTTTTAAACGAAGGCAGGGTGGATTGAGCTGATTAATAAATAATGAAAAATTTACAATTATATTTAAAAAATGGTTTTCTAACATTAAAATATTTTTGATAATTTTCTTTTGACAGTTTCGTACCCACAAGAACTAAATTCATTTAACTCGAAATGAAAATATCAGCAAAAAAAAACCCTATATATATATTTGTTAATCAAATTGACCAAATTACAAATCCGACTTGAAAACCTTTGAAGAGGAGATGAATTTGAGGCTCAAATTCCATTTATATTGAGCGTGTTCGAATCCAAATAAAGACCGTCGTAAAGGGGGGCTGGTGCTCGTTCGATTTGTCATGGTCTCCAATTTCCTCACGTCGCCGTGGTGTGGATGTTTGGAGAGTGCCAGCTGAGGTCTTTAAATGACCGTGGTTCAAAATGACGTGGTGCTGTTTTAGGATTTGGTCCCGGATCATCGCCAATAGCCTGTTGTATTGCTCCAGTGCGACGTGAATTAAAATAAATACCTACATATCTTCTAATAAAAGGGAAGATATACTCTACCCTACAATAATAGACCGGACGCCAGTAGATTTGCATAAAATCCAACTGCTTGTTTGGGGGTGTTTTTCGTGGTGAGGCCTGGGACCTTTTCATGCTGTTAGTGATCAATTGAACGCCTACATGAACATTTTGGACAATCAGGTTCTTCCTACGCTCTGGCAATTTTATGGAATGGACGAATGTGACTTCCAGGACGACAACGTTCCGTGTCACGTTGCAGTCTATGTCAAGCAGTGGTAATCAAGATATGGATGTCAAACGTCTTCCATGGCCTGCTCAGAGTTCAGACCTAAACCCCGTAGAACATGTGTGGGACGAGTCACAGCGACACTTACGGACCAGGGAACCGCGTCCGAAATCGACAGCTGAACTGGCGACATTCTTGCACAGCAGGAATGGACACAAATACTCATAGATGTGTATCCAAACCTCGTTGAAAGTTTGTCCAGAAGGGTTGCTAGTGTCATTGCAGCAGCTGGAGGACTATCTCCCCTTTAAAGAATGTATTATTTTCCTTCTACCATCCCATCTTGCTGTCCGGTCTGTTATTGTAAGGTAGTGTATGTAGAGTCGCCCTTGTTAGATCTTTGAAACGTGAATTTTGTGGGCTTACGAATCGACTTAGATTGGCTATCGACAAGCTGACTAATGTTTTTGAGCACCGTGGATAATTATTTTAACGAATCCTTCTTTAACGTGTAAAATATAAAATATTGATCAAAGAAACGTTTAAGAACATTTCAAAAAGATATTAAGTCAAGTTTCAATTGTCTTAAGTGCCATTGAATGTCAAAAAACAACTAGATATCAAATAGAAAGGGGAAATTAAAGGTTTCCACTCTCTATTAGCGTTATAAAAACTTATAACTTTGTCTCACTCGTTTATCACTTGAAAAAATAAATACCTCTTTATAGACCTACTTGCTTTCTTTCGGGGATGTTTGATAGTTAAATTTGAGATTTGCAAACGGGCTGTTCGCCCGTTCCCCAAGGGAAATATATCAAACCCCAAGCCGACGAACCGGTATGGTGGTTAAGGTGTTAGCCTCTAGATAGGAAGGTTTCTGGTTTGAATCCTAGTCAGTGTATGGGTATTTGTAAGAGTATGGTGTAGAGGCGGCTGGTGCACCTTAAATCTGTCGGGGCCGAAAGACCTCACGTTGGGTGGGTGTGGAAGTTTGGAGAGTGGGGTGCTAGCTCGGGTGTTACCTCGTCACCTGACAGGGGTTCAAAATGACGTGGTGTTGTACTCGGAACTTTCCCTTCGTAGATTGAAGCGGGACCATCGTCAATATAGCCCGTTGCGTTGCTCGCGTGCGACGTTCATTAAAAATTAACAACTACCTCTCAGCCGGAGTACCTTGAATATAGTAATGCTAAAAACAAGAGCCAAAAAAATCACTCAATTTTCGTTCATTTTGAAATATTATAAGAATCCGACTCAAATTGTGCAATAACACCAAGAAAGATGACAATGAAACACGTTTAACACACCCCCTTACTTCAGGATATATGCTCCTGCGTATGCAGATGCGTTCAATAGCTCGAGGCTACCGAATGTCGCCGTGCTGGACTGTGAGTTGGAAAGGGGGAAACGGTCGACCTTTATTGATTGCAAAACAATGGACAACTCTTAGCGTTGGGCCAGTACTAAATCTTCAATTACTCCTCTTCAGAATGGAATGACGTAGTAAGCATTAAACCTCAGACAGATGGCCATAAATTATGCGACCGTTTCTGTTTAAAACCCAATTCGTGGGTATCGTTGTCTACGATAGTAGCTTAGCGATTTCACATACCTCACTAAGTTAGGCCCCAGCAGAATCTTTTGGTTTCACAATAGCTGCATAAATTCGTGTTCTAAATTATAAAATTTTTGGAAAGGTAGGTAGAACCTTTACGCTGCGGCCCTTCGATTTTTTTCAATCGTCTCCAGGAACGGCCTTTTTTCTGATTCTCTCCGCCTACCTAATTACCTAACTTGAGCGGCCGTGAGTGGCATTTATGATTGACGCTTTCCTTTCATAGTAGCGTTTGGCGTGAGACTTTCTATTTTGTTCACATCTCAAGGTCGGCAGATCAAAAGAAAGGATCCTCTAGAACAGTAACTGTGTATCACTTGAAATGTTTAGAAATTTTTGGCCTACCACCAATCCTATATTTGTTTAGGACTAATATCAGAAAAGTGCCCAATGGCTTATTCTATTTTAATTAAAATACTAAGAAAGCTTCATATTTTATGATGAATGCACTTGTATTTCGTATTAATGATGTTTTAATAAAGGAAAAAATAAAACGAATATTGAAAATTACAGTTTTAATTTTTACTCACAGGTCTAATATGGGACAAATAATTTTAAATAATTAGTACAAACTAAGCAAACAAAGATTAACATAATCAAAAGTTAATTTTTAGTGCGAAACTTGTTGTTTGTCTTTCATTAAAATATCAATATCAGGAGTAATGGAGCTTAACTTCACTCTTATGTCCTCTTCAACACTTACTCTGTTTCTATATTTATTTTTTATAGACAAAAGTTCTGGAAAACCACTCTCACACAAGTAACTCGTAAAAAATGGCATAGAGATATCAACTTAATTACGCCGAGATAGCCATTATATAGAAATAGATAATCAACAACAAAGTTTCTCCTTAAATAATGTGCTACTGTTAGCTTTATTTATTACAATGTAATAAAAACGTTAATTCCAAATTGATTTCATATAATCCCATTTTTCCTATAACGTGGTTGCGCAAACTAAAAAATCGAACAAACTTCGTAGGATATTTGGGTCGCTCGTATCATCCTTGCGTACAACCTGAAACGTTGCCGCGTACCACCAGTGGTACGCATACCACTGGTTGGGAATCTCTGCTCTAGAAGGTTAGTCGCTGAGAGCTCGTAAAGGGTTACCGAAGTCAGCGTTTACTTAAAAGGGGGATAACAACCACCGCTACCATGCCGCTGGTGTAAGCGATATTTTAGTGGCAACAAAAGTCAATCTGCCGTATTGTAAAGGTTCGCTTCTCTAGAGCAATGGTTTTTAAACTTTTATAGTGATCGGCACCCCCCCCCCCCTTGAATCTAAAATTAAGTACGTGGTGAGGTCCTTGGATCTTTACCATCGGGAAATAATCCCGGATCATCTGCAATAGCCCATTGTGTTGCTTCAGACTGACCTACCTACGGAAACATTTCCAGTGGACGAAGCTTCACTTTACTGAACGGCAGAACGTTATCTAACCGTGGTTCAAAATAACGTGGTGTTGACCTCGGATATTTCCCTTTGGGAATAGATCTAAGACCGTCGTCAATAGCCCGCTGTGTTGCTCTAGTACGAAGTTAATTAAAATTACTTTACCTTGCCTTACCTTGAAGGGCAGGAAATATCATCGATTTAACGGACCGCGTAATACATTCCAAGTAGCGCTTTATTGTTTAACGAGGTAGATAATTTGATCCGGTGCTCAGCGTATAATGGCGACTGTTTATAGAAGTCCATCTGGAAAACCGTTTTGTATTTTATTTGTGAAAGTACTTTTTCACATAATAGAAGACATCATCTTAATTGACAACACTATAAAACACAGCATCAGACTAACATATAAGGAAAAATGAAGGACGTTCTTGGGTCTGAGTTACGAAAATAATGTGACAAAGAAAAAGGAAGAAAGACAAAATATTTTTGTTCAAGTAAGTTGTGAAGACTTGGCGATGATAGAAGCATTCTATGAAATTGCTTTAGCATTGCGAAAAAATGAATTCCTTTTCTGACGCAGAAGAAATTCTTAAGCCTTGTCTATAAATATTTGCATACCATCTTGATAATCAAGGTATTGAAAGCAAAACAGAAGAAATTGCTATATCAAGGAGACAGTTACGAGACGTATCGAGGAACTCTCAGGATGTATCTCAGCAACTGGAAGATCTTGTATTATCTTTTCTCTAGCTTTGGATGAATCAGCGAACATATGTGATGTAACCCAGTTGAGAATTTTTATAGGAAGAATCGATAATTTTAAATTTTGAAGAACTTCCTAGTCTGGAGTCATTGCATGATAAAACCAGAGGATCAGACATGTTTGAAGAAGTAAAATCATGTATAGAAAATCTAAAATTAGATTACAGTAAACTCATCAGTGTGTTTACTGACAAGCGCAGTCAATGATTGGTTAAATGGGGGGGGGGGACAATTTTGCTTGAAATTTTTTTTATCGTGCTGTACTAAAATATCTCTGCATTACACCCAGAGGCACTGAGTGGAAAAACTTTCAAAATTCAGCATGTTATGTTACCGGTTATGAATTGTGTGAATTAAATTAGAGCAAGAGTGTGTGTGTTAAACAGACTGGAATTCAGATAATATCGTGAATTGTTCGATTTGGAATATGTTGAATTTATTCTTCACTGTGAAGCGCGCTGGCTTTCTTAAGGACAGGTTCTGAGTAGATTTTGGAAATTGGAAAATGTTGTTTGTAATTTTTTAACAGGAAAATGAACTACCTTATGAAAGGTAGATAAAGGTAGAACCCTATTTAATAACAACTGGATTTGACATTTTTAGTTGCTGTTACTAGCCATCTCAACAATCTAAATTTGAAACCACAAGGCAATACTAAATTATTTCCTAACTTGGTAAATAGCATCAATTTATTTAAAATAAAATGAAAACTTTTAATCTCTGTTATAAAATAAGGATTTGAGTCAATTTGCACACCCGAAAGAAAGAGCAGAATTAATGTGCTGCGGATAATAGCAATTGGACCAAATATATTGAAGTTATTGCAAGGGTCATTTGAAAGTCGTTTTCATGATTTGGCTAAAGAAGAAAACTGCAAGCTTGCATTAATACCCATTTTCACTTAGTGAACAAAATGTAACGAAGATGCCTAGTTACATACAAATAGAATTTATTGATATAAAAACAAATTTTTTTATTTAAAATGAAATTTGCTGGAGCTTTTTGCAGATCAAATAGCTTCTGATAAGATTGATTTCTGGCGTTCATTTCCGAGAACTAAGAAAATCTGTAGAAAATTATATATGTCCTTTCGGAACGACATACAGATGTGAACAAGCATTTTCCATGAAATTTATTGATGGCAAAACGAAGTCACGAATGACTGATTCATATTTGAAGAATTCTCTTTTGCTCTCAGTAACAAATTTAACACTAAACACTGAAAGACTAGCGAAAGCCAAATAACATCCTTTTATTAAGAAGGTTATTATGGATATGCCAGAGACTCTGAATATAAGAAGGGTTTGGTCCAGTGCGAAGTTAGGTAAGATATCTACCTTGATCTATTTCCTTCCGCGGCATATGTAATATCTGAGTTTTGTCTTGACATGGTGTGGAAGTTTGGAGAGTGGGATACTAGCTGAGGTGCATCTGATCATGATTTAAAATTACGTGGTGTCCTCGTATCTTCGGGACAGATTCTAAAATGTCGCCTATAACGACTCATGTTTCTCCAGCGCGTTGTTAGTTCAACTACCTACATTCCAGTCATTGGGAAATTGGAGATAAAGTTATTCCCTATTATAGCCTTTGTAACTATCACGTAACGATGGAAAGCGATGGATTATTCATGTTAATAACAACAACACATTCATCTCTCGTTTTGACGAAGGCTAAAACGCAGCAGTGTGCCACAAAACTCTTTAAGCGCGGAATCTCTAAGCCACATGGCATCTAATGCACTCTAGTAAAGGGACTGCGGTAGCCCGCATGGAAGAGTAACGGACTCGAATCCAACTGAAGAAGTGTACAAAGATGACTGGCGCACATTAAACCTGTCGTGGCCTCCAACGACCTCGAGTTGGCATGGTGTGAAAGTTTGGAGAGTAGGGTGCCAGCTCAGGTGTTGTCTCGTCATCTCAGTTCAAAATTACGTAGTGTTGTCCTCACTTCTTTCCCTTCGGGGTTGATCCCGGACAGTCGCAATAGCCCAGTGCTATGTTAATTACAATACCTGCCACTCGTGACTGATTAGCTCGAGAGCCAGAGTAGAAGACAAGAAAAACATCGAAGAATCTCTCGAACCGAAAACAATCCCCAATTACCGCACTCTCCACTTTTGATCCGAGCGCTGTTCAAACAACACGCGAGGGAAGCGGTGTCCTATTTCGATTCCCACCTGTTCGCTGGGCTCGGGGGAGGGCGCTGCCTCCGAGGAATGGCATGCCTCGCGTAGCTGTAAGCCTCCACCGCAGCTGAGTCAACAGGTGTCGTCCGCTCTCTCCTCGAAGAAGCGAGGATCATATCGGTTAGCGTGACACGCACCGAGAGAACGCTTTCCCGATCCCGACACGCAATGGCACTCAACCCCAAAGGTCCGGATCCGGATCCGCCCCGGCTCCGGAAGACCGGATGCGCGGCCACCTCCTACTTCGAGTCTCCCCTCAGCAGCGTCATCTCCTACCTCGGCAAGCCCCGGTTGGGAGAGCAGACCTCGAGTCTGGACAAACTGCGCGATAGGACCCCCAAGGGGGACCCGGCCAGGAAACTTCCCTCGCTGGACGTGGCGGATGTGCGGGCCACGACGTTCGACAACGTCCGACAGCTGCCCAGTCCCAGTAGGAGCAACAACAATGTCAGTCCACCCGTACTGAGGTCGAAAGTGCTGTCCAGCACCCTGCCGTCCTCGCACAAGGTTCCGGATAGGCTATCCGCGGAAGAATACCAGACGTCCATTAAAATGCCGGACAAATTGTCTTTGGAGAAATGGCAGACGCCCTTGAAGAGCCCAGACGCATCGGAGGAGTATCAGACAGCCTACAAGACTTCCGATAAACCGTCATTTGAGAAATGGCAGACGCCATTCAAGAACCCAGACGCCTCGGAAGAATATCAGACTGCCTACAAGAACTCCGATAAACCATCTCTGGGGAAATGGCAGACATCTTACAAAAGCTTAGATGCACTGTCCGTGGGTGAATGCCAGTCATCCCTCAAGACCCTCGATACGTCATCTTCGGAGAAATGGCAAAAAGTCTCGGAGTTACCATCTGCAACGGAATGCAAGACATCCTTTAAGGCATCTGATAAACCATCCTTGGAGAAGTGGCAAACGTCTTACAAAAGCTTGGATGCGCCGTCTTTGGAGGAATACCAAGCTTCCCAAAAGTGCTCCAGCAAACCGGCTGCGGGAGAACGCCAGACATGCCACCCTAACTGGGACACCTCCAGCAAGCCCTCATGGGAGGAACGCCAGGTGTCCCCGAAGACGCAAGGCAGTGGCCAACACCTGTCTGATTCTGGCTACGAAGAGTTCAAGGCTCTCCATTCGAGAATGGTCAAACCGACTGGAATGTACAGCTTGAGGAATTCGAGGCAGTTGTCTTCGTCCCTCGGCAGACTGAACACAGATCACCTGTCTCCGGAAACAGGCCGGAAATCGCAACCGTCCAAGAGGTACAGCGCGATGCTGTCTTATGAAGTGGCCGAAGGGGATGGATCGTCAGGTGCGAGCTCGCCTTCCTGCTCCCCTACTCCAGGACGCAGCCCGACGAGAAAGTTCACCAGTCCCAGATCTCCGTTCAGGTCTTCGGTTTTCACAGAAGACGCGGCACAGGACGCCGCGAAACCAGCAGACAAAGCCAAGCAGAACGTCTTCTTGCAGAACTACCTGTCCGGTTGTCGCAGCTCTCAGGACGGTGACAAAGCGAACAAAGCCTCCAGACCCAGAGAGATTCCGTGCGGGCCATCGCTTCTCAACGACTGGGTGAAATCGGAGAATGAAAGACGCGAGGGTGGTTCCAAGGGAGACGGGGTCCCAGATGAGAACTCAAAAGGTCTGCTGTCGAGATCGCTTCCGCAATCCAACGTAAACGAAACTAAGCTGTCTAATTCCCCGATCGTTAGGTTCGAGAAATCTGGCGAGAAAATTTCGTCCCCAGAAGCCATCCGGAAAACGGAACTCTGCGCGAAAGACGCTGTTTCGGATGTCGACAAGATTCCAAATCCGTTCCAAAGAAATGCATCATTTGCGCCAGATAATGCTAAGTGGACGAAGGAGACGAAACCATCTGTTTCTAGACTTGAAGATGAACCTTGCAGAAAAGAAGAATCTAACAAACCGATTCCGTATCTACAGAAAATTTCGGGTCTTTTTCCAGCCAATAAAGATTTTCAAGTGGAAGTATCACGATCTGAAGGAACCAGCGATGCCAAAACACCCCACGACACTTTTGTACCTTGGGACAAGAACGAAGAAATCGTTTCGAGTCTGATTCCCGACAGAGCGAAAAGCGATTTAAAAGAGAACTGCTCCAACGACAATTACTCCGAGTCTTCGAGATTTCCAGTTGACAAATACGACAGCTCCATGGTTAGGTATCAAGCAGACGACCAATCGTTTTCTGATGTGGACTTCGAGGACATATCTCCAGACGCGGTCCAGAGCACGAGCTGGGAAGTCACCACCCTCCCCGACGACGACCAGGACGGCGACATGTCGGACTTCAAGGGGATGATCAGCTTCTCCTCGAACCGGAACCTGGACTTGAAGAAGGACCACTCCTTCTCGGACAAGGTGGAGACTTTCACCGCCCAGTGCCAGCAGGAGAAAAAGTCCGCCAAGTTCCTCTATTCCAAAAGGGAAAACAACATCCCCGAAGACTCCAAATGCTCGAAGAATGACAATCGAACGGAGGTCTTCAAGCGGGGATCGAACTTGAACTCGTCCCGAGAGTTCCTGGACAGCTTCGACAGCGACAAGTCGTGGGACATGAGCGATGATCAAATAAGTTCCAACTCGGCGTTCCGCTCTGGCCGGAATTTCTCGCGAGATGGGATTCGGACCTCGACCCTGTTCGAGCGTGGGGGAGTGGAGGAGGAGAACAACCTGTTCCGGGGGATGACTTCGGAGATTCGAACGGAGAAGCGTTCGGTCGTCCTCAACCGGAAGACGACCTTCACCAAGAGCATAAGGATCGGCCAGAGGACCGTTCGGAAAACTTCGAGGTACACGCGGTAAGTCACTCTTTGTTCATTAATCCCTCACCCCAATGATCCATATCAGGGTTAAAAGGGGTTTAGTTAAAAGGGTTCGTTTTCAGAATCTTTCACTCTTTCTTACAAATATCCAGGAAGAAAAAGAAGCATGGCCGTGAAACAATTTTTTTGGATTTTGGATATGTAGACTCATTTAAGGGTAAAAAGAGTTTAATTAAAAGGGTTACTTTTCAGAATCTTGCCTCGAATATTTCACTCTTCTATCCTACAAGAAAAAAAAAGAACCTTGTCATGATACAAATAATTGTAATTTAAATTCGTAGTTTTATTTCGTTTCGATTTTAAGCATATATTATTTCTTAAAATAATGATGCACTTGACTTCTTTGGACTCATCAAAAGTTAGACTTCCTGACATGGAAGATTTAAATTTTGAGATGGGAGAATCTGACCTCTTCAATTTGTTCTCCAATCAAGACTAAAGTGCATGGCCACGATCCTATTTTAAAACAATTTAAAAATTACATGAATATAACAAGAAATAAACACTACCGTGAAAACACTACAGTGCAAACACTTAAATATTTCAGTGTAGCATTTGGGCACACTCACCTATGTGTGGTTTCCGTCTTTCATCTGGCAGTTTGTTTACACCGAAAAACCCCGTGAAGCGTCTTAATTGCTTCAGCTCATTTTGTCGAGACCATGAAAAAAGGAAGTATTTCCAAGATTGGTGCGTTGTTAACCCTCAAGCGTTTCGACGAGATATCTCGTCCAAGACATGATCATTTTTGATATGGACTTGTAATCGATCTTCGAGACTTAAGTGCACTATTACTCCAAGTGGAACGAAGATACAAGTAGGAAAAAAAGATGTCTCTTGACCATTTCTGCTAACGACATTGATGAGAACATTATTGCTAAGGACTCGTTATCGCTTCGAGACTTAGCAGCCCTAATACTCGTGGAACGAAGATCCAAGTAGGAAAAATAAGGTGTCCCTCGACAATTTTTGCAAAAGACATTGATGAGATCATTATTGCTAAGGATTCGTTATCTCTTCGAGAGACTTAAGTGCCCAGTTACTCCAAGTGGAACGAAGATATAAATAGGAAAATAAGGTGTTCCTTGACCACTTCTGCTAAGGACATTGCTGAGGTCATTATTACTAAGGACTCGTTATCTCTTCGAGACTTCACATCCCTGATAGTCCAAGTGGAACGGATATCCAAGTAGTAAAAATGATGTGTCCCTTTACCAGAATTGGTGAGAGTTTGGGACAGGTTTTAGCAGCAGAGGCTGGACAGTTTTGGACGCGGAGGTTAACCACACAGAGGGTTAAAATGCTGACAGAGGGATCAGCAGATTAATAAATAAGGACCACACCTTTACTTCATCTACCAAGTAAAAATCTCAGTTTTGCTCATACAGTTGCAAACAAAAAACGTTTTCGTAAGATGACAGTCAAATAGGTTTCCTTGAATGAAATTTGCCAAGATCTTTGACGTATGGCGTCAAACTGTATAATCCTCCTGGTGGTTTGCCTTCGCGTCTTCCAGGCCAGAGTCTGGTGCAAAAACGCGCTACAAACAGTCAAGTGTTTTGGGCAAAGGGCGATGATTTTCTAATTGGATCTTCATTTGGAAGATTTGTCTCGATGAGATATCTCATCCTTAGCAGAATTGACCAAACTTGTAGCGTTTCGACGAGATTGAGAGGGTAAATTAGGCCCATAACATGAGCTCGCTTTCCCGTAAACTCTAGCCGTAATAAAATGCGACGCGATCTGAGTCCCCAGACTTTTTTTCCACTTTAATTTAGGGCGGAGATTATTTTGAGTGTTAGCCGGTTGGAAGAACAGTGATAATTTTTTGATTAACGTCATACTATAGCAACACAACGGGCTATTGACGACGTTCCGGTATCAATCCCCTAAGGGAAAGATCCGAGGACAACACCACTTCATTTTGAATCAATGGAAGAGCTGTAGAATAGCAACCTGAGGGTTTCGAGTTTGAATCCAACCAAAGACAGTCGTTTACAAAGGGGCTGCTGGACGATCACTTCGTCGTTGCCTCCAATGTCATCACGTTGGTGTGACGTGGAATTTTGAAGAGCGGGTTGCCAGTTCAGGTGGCTGACATCATCATGTGATAGTGGCTAAACATTATGTGGTGTTGTCCTCGGAATCTTTCCCTTTGGGTTTGATCACGGACCGTCGCCAACAACCGTTATGTTGCTCCAGTGTGACGTTAGTTAAAAGTCTTACCTACCTACCATCAATACTAGTTAAGGCAAGGAATATATTCGTATTCATTTGGCGACATCCGAAAATTCATCCAACCGGTATAGTGGTTAAGGTGTTAGCCTTTGGATCGGAAGGTTCCTGGTTCGAATCCGGGTCCGGGCATGGATGTTTTGTAAGCGTATAGTGCAGAGGCGGCTGGTACACCTTAAATCTGTCGTGGTCGAAATTCCTCACGGTGGGTTGGTGTGGAAGTTTGAAGAGTGCCAGCTCAGGTGTTGCCTCGTCATCTGAACGTGGTTCGAAATTACGAGGTATTATCCTCTGATCGTTCCCTTTGGGTATTGATCCCGGAACGTCGTCAATAGCCCATTGGGTTGCTCTAGTACGACGTTAATTAAAAATTACCAATTAATGGTCCATCGTTAATAACCCTTGGTGTTGTTCCAGTACGACATTAAAAAAAATACCTACGTTCCTACCGATGATTGAAAGTAGGACAGACAGTTGAAATGGGGTGGGATAGTAAACGAACATGAAAATCGAAGCAGAAAAACTGACCTCATCAGCTTAAACGCTGGAATTGAATAGCTGAGGTACAGTTGAGAGTACGGTATGTTGAAAAACATTCTTTATGTACAAACTAAAAGCACACATCGTTCTGGAAGTGTGTTACGTACTCGAAGAAGAATGTGAGTGCGGTGGTGTGGGTAGCACCTGTCAGATCTTTATGAAATAGTTCTCCGAATCTCGTAAAGGTTTGTGAAACTTTTTTTTTGTCTTGTGTTTTTGCGTTCTGGTCCTTCGTCAACAACAGGTGTACCACGTGCTGCTGGAGGATCTTTTATTGATTTGAATGAAGCGGGTTTCCTAATTTTTCTCCACTAGAAGATCGCAGGAGTTTGGCATTTCTTAAAATTCCGATCGTTGTACTTTGAATACTTGGGATTAGACAATTTCTTTTTAAAAGGAAAATTCGGTGTTCCCTTATGACACGTTCGCGACTGATCTCGCGGCAGATCGTTCTCTGCTTCAAATAGCATTATATGTATGTTAGGTGTTGGCGTGATATTGGCGTGGAGTAAAGGTTAAAAGCTAGTTGTAAAGGTATGTGTGGTTTCGAATATTTACAGCTTTATTAGTAAAAATAACTGCAGGGCAATAACTAAAAGTACCGCCAATACCACGCCAATCTATTCTGGTATTGGCACACTTTTCAATCATTTGTTAGAAATTGGTAATTTTTAATTCACGTCGTACTAGAGCAACACAACGGGCTATTGACGACGGTCAGATGACGAGGCAACACCTAAGCTTGCACTCTCCAAACTTCCACACCAACCTAATGAGAGGACTTTCGGCCACCACCGATTTAAGGTACACCAACCGCATCTACTTCCTACGCTTACAACCATCCGTGCACTGACCTGGATTCGAACCAGGAACCTTCCTATCTAGAGGCTGACCGCCAGACCGGTTGGTCGGCCAATCATATTTGTAAAAAACGTAAGTCGGCTTCTGGAAAAAAATGACCAGCAGTGACCGTGCTAAGATGCTGTTCTGCGTATTGTTTAGGAATCCTGCTTGGATATTTTCCTACGGGTCTGATCCCGGACTGTTACCAATAGCCTATTGTGTTGCTCCAGTCAACGTTAATTAAAATAACAATACAATACCGGGCTTCCTGTCGGTGTGTGGGCAGCCCGGTTGGAAGAGTAACGGATTATCAACTGGAGGGTTGCGAGTTCGAATCCAACCAAACACTGTCCTGTACAGGGGCCTAGTGAACGTTAAATCTGCCGTGGCCTCCAATGTCTGTGTGGCGTGGTGGGGAATTTTGGGGAGTGGGTTGCCTTGTCATCTGACCGTGGTTCAAAATTACATCGAGCTGACATCGGATCGTTATTCCCGTCGGGATTCCAGCTCAGGTGTTGCTTCGTCATCTGACCGTGGTTCAAAATGACGAGGTGTTGTCCTCGGATCTTTCCCTTAAGGGACTGATCCCGGACCGTCGTCAATAGCCCGTTGTGTTGCTCTAGTACGACGTTAAGTAAAATTACCATTACCATCCAATGACCGTGTTGTCTTCGAATGTCAAGATGCTCAGCCGAGGGGATGTTGTCAGTTGTCTTAATGACGACATACTTTGTCAAGACAACAGGAGGGACAAAGCAGGTATTTTTCAATTGATACTCTCCTAACGTTTTCTCCTCGTTCACATTATATGTATACGGGTCATCCAGGACACTGTGACTATGTACCCCAACTGCTCTCAACAACATGTCTGGGCGGTCGATATAGAAACGGAGCACGTTCATTTTGAGTAGGGGTGACCGTCGAGAAGACAGTTTTATTTTGTTTTTCGTGAATATTTGGAAGAGACGTAGTTAAGGTTGCCAGAACATATCTTTAAAAGAGAACTCTTTTTTCGCTCTCTTTTTAAAGTCAGATCTTTTCTTGTACTCTTTTATCGGTTGTTCACTTCGTGTGCTCTTAGTTCATTATTTCGGATTGTGATACAAATTATTTCACGTATCAAACTTTACGCGATAATATATTTACATTGTCTAATATATCGTTATGTAAACCACAGCTATTCAAATACGTACTAGATCTAGTACAGTGTACGAAAATCGTACGTATTATTAAAACGCATCTCAGTATACGATGAAGTTCAACCTCTAGTGTATGTTGAGTTCCATGTTAAAACGTCTCATTAGGAGATAAATCAATAACCAATGAGATTTTAGATTCGTGTTAGAATAATAATAATAAGAAAAATTGCTCTTATATTATATCAGAATGGCCGACCAACCGGTATAGTGGTTAAGGTGTTAGCCTCTAGATCGGAAGGTCCCCGGTTCGAATCTGGGTTCGGGCATGGATGTTTGTAAGCGTATACCAGCTCAGGTGTTGCTTCGTCATCTGAACATGGTTCAAAATTTCGAAGTATTAATTGTTAGGTTGTAGTGGCCAATAACTTAGGTCAAATGTACCCGCCATTAGAAAAAAAAAATATTATATCAGAATGAATAGTAAGAAATGGTGTTCTTATTATGTCAGAATGAATAGTAAGACGGACGATTAGCAGTCATTTTTAGTTTGGAAGAAAATCGGGTTGCTAACCTAGCCACCTTTTAGCATTAAATCGAAGTCAATAGCTCACCTATGATTGCTGTGCAGAATTCGGTGAGTTACAATTCTGTGTTGGTGCATTATTTACTTGCGTTGTTTGTCAGTATTATTTGTATTAGTTCTGCCCACATTGTTAAATTATAATTTTTCGTGTTTGTGTTAAATTAAAAGAATAGAACATTGATTGCAGTTCATTTATTAATCGAAATTCTCAACCAGCTGTATATTTGGATATAGAAAAGTATGGAAGTCTTATCCATGAATTTTGAGGCATAATTTTGTCAGTAATATTTCCAGCATGCTTTACAAATGATCGAAGAGTCATTCGAAAAATATTAAAAAACCTCTTGATTTTCACCTGTCCTCTTTTTTTCAAAATTATTTTACCAAATCTTCTCTTTTCTGATATTTATTTTCTGTCAACCTAGACGTAATCTACTAGTACAGATTTTCTTGGCGTCAAACATATCGACCAATGTATAGGGTTATCCGGAAAGTTCTGCGAGTTTTCAAATCGAAGCTTGCTTTGGTATTATTATTTTGCTATCGGCTGATAAGGTAATGGTAATTTTAGTTAACGTCCTACTAGAGCAACACAAAGGGCTATTGACGACGGTCCGGGATCAGTCCCTTGAGGGAAAGATCCGAGGACAACACCTAGTCATTTTGAACGACGGTCAGATGACGAAGCAACACCTGAGCTGGCACCCCACTCTCCAAACTTCCACTCCAACCCAACGTGAGGACTTTCGACCACGACAGATTTAAGGTGCACCAGCCGCCTCTACACCATACGCTTACAAACATCAATGTCTGGACCCGGATTCGAACCAGGAGCCTTCCGATCTAGTAGCTGTAGGAGAGACAAAAATGACTAGTATAATCAGGTAGTACTATTGCAAACAAAAGGTGCTGTTTACCGGAATTCCTTTCGCAGCTATATTTAAATTCTAATCTACCACGCGCGTCAACAGAAGCAATTCTCTAATCTCGCGACACTCGCCTCGTTCCGAATTCTTCTTTGTAGACTCGATTAGCGACAGATAAATCTATCGCTCTGTATCTCGGAGATAGGCCATCTCAGCCGTTTTGGTAGGTAGGTATTTGAATTAACGTCGCACTGCCAGCAACACAACAGGTGCAGAATTATATTCAGTGTTCTGCAACACAACTCTGTCATGTTCGAAAGTCCACGTTGGGTGGGTGTGGAACTTTGAAGATTGAGGTGCCAGCTCAGGTGTTGCCTCGTCATCTGACCATGGTTCAAAATGACGTGGTGTTGTCATCGGATCTTTCCCCCAGGGGATTTATACATACCATCGTCAATAGCCCGTTGTGTTGGTCTAGTAGGATGTTAATTAAAATGATCTTATTTACAAAGTGTTTGTAGAAATTTGGGCGGTGGAGGGAGTTGGTTCCGTAGTTAGAAAAGAAAAAATGAGAGCGCACTGCAGAACATCGTCTTCGGATTCAAAAGAAAATCGGCTCAAATTTTGATAAAAAATTGTTCTGCAAAGACTTAGTTTGTTCTGCGACATATGTCGCAGTTTTAAGCACTTTCTGCTCTCGGGAAACAGGCTATTGGCGACTGACCGTTAAAAATCCCGAAGGGAGAGATCCGAGGACACCTCGTCATTTGGAACCATGGCCAGATGACGATGCAACACCTCAATTGGCATCGCTCTCTCCCAACTTCCACACCACGCCAACGGGAGGACATTCGAGGCCTCGACGGATTTTACGTGCACCAGCTCCTTTTGTCCAAGACGGTCTTTGCCTGGATTCGAACTCGCCGCCCTCCGGTTGTTCATTCGATGCTCTACCAACCGGACCACCGCTCCGTCTTGAAAATGCTAACTGAGAAACATATCGATACGGAACCACCGCTTGAATCGGAATCGGCAAAGGTATCACTCTCTCAGACCATGAAGGAAGGTGTAGCGTTATTTTTTCAATCGCGTTAAAGCTTTTCGTTAAAACGTGATGAGGAATTCGGTACCATCCAAGACCGTTGTATACAGGGGGGCTGAAGCAGGTTAAATCTGTCGTGGGTTCCAATGTTCTCACGTTGGCGTGGTTTAGAAACTTGGAAAGTGGGGTACCAGCTCATGTGCTGTTATTTTCATCAGACCGTGGTTTAAGAATGGTAGTCCTCGGAACATTCCCTTCGGATTTGATCCCAGACCGCCGCCGATAGCCCGCTGTGTTGCTCCAGTGCGACGTCCATTAAAATACATACCTACCTCAGACAGTGAGGAAAAGTGTAAAATTATTTTTGAAAACGTAAAGGCACTTATTACAACGTGATGAGAAACTCGGTAGAACCAAAGACCGCAGTGCACAAAGTGGGTTGGTGAACGTTAAATCTGTCGTGGCGTAAAATTTCCTCATATTGGCGTGGTGAGGAAAATTGAGCATGGGGTTCTCGCTCAGATGTTCTCGTTATCTCACCGTGGTTAAAAAATACTTCGGGTAGGTTTTTGAATTAACGTCGCACTGGAACAATGCAGCGGGCTATTGGTGATGGTTCGGGATAAATCCTGAAGGTCCACGTTGTCCTCCATCCTTAGATTACTTTTGTCTGCTGGGTGTACCGAACATGCGTCATCTGATTGGTCCACGGGAAGAATCCAGCCAACGACCGTCGTGTACAGAAGGGGCTGGTGCACGTTAAATCTATCGTGGCCTCAAATGTCCTCACGTTAGCGTTGTGTGCAAGTTTGGAGAGTAGCTGCCACCTCAGGTGTTGACCTAGTCATTTGACCGTGGATCAATTATTGTTATCCACGACCTTTGGGATTGATTTCTTACCGCCGCCAATAGCCTATTGTTACTCCAGTGGGACGATAATTGTAATACCTACTTCCCACCCAATATACAGATCGCTAGTCAGTAACAAATCCTTTACTTAATTACTTAAAGAATGAATTATTTGATGTTATAAACTATTCGAAATCGACGATCAATTCGAAAGTAGAACAAACCGATAATTTCAATTCATCATTTTCCACGAATGATCCAGAACTTCAAGTAGCAGAATAGCGGCAACAATTTTATCCAGATAAATCTTTTCTAAAATTTCGAAGAGCAAAAAATGTATAAAGGTCCATTGTAAAGAGAAAATATTTGCTCGAGTTTCAAAGACGATGTCGGGAGAATAAAAAAAAAATCTCTATATTTATATTCCCACATGAATTCTAACGAACAGGGAATAAATTTATTCGAGAAAAAAAAACGTTCTTTTCCTCGAGGCAGTTTTGAAGCTATTGATCGCAATTTCAGAGAAATTTCCAGCGAGAAGAACAGAATGAATCATGAAAAATGGTGCCTCCTCCGATTGCAGAAGTCAAATATTTTATCTGGTTTTGAGGATAATTTTTAATATTTTTTTTTCTGCGGTTAACAATCAGTTTCGTTTATCTTTACAAACGAATATTTATTGTGACATTTTTTGCGCTCTTTGATCGATAAGAACGAACGTCAAGATAAATAGAGATCGAAGAAAAATCAAAACGCGTTCTTCTTCACCTGGAGAGAACAGTAGTGCACATACAAAGCGATTTTCTCCCATGACCGCCGGTGGTTCAAAATGACACGGTAGTATCCTCAGATCCTTCCCCTGAGGAGTTGATTCAGGATCGTTTCCAATAGCCCGTTATGTTGCTTCAATAGAACGTTAATTCAACAACTACCAACTGCCCCAATTTTTTTTTCAAAAATAAGGTAAATCTTCCAGGCAACACCGGACGGTTTCTTCAAAGAATGTCGCCGTGCACCCCCCTCGGAACTAGGGATGCGACAGCAAAACATCGTTCAAAATTAAAACATCGATGTTTATAATACATCGACCAAAAACCATCGATGTTTTTAAACATCATGGTATTTAAACTTTTTAGAAAATAATATTTACAACAATTTGACATAGGAACTCCAAACAAGAAGTATAATTAGGTAGGTACATAACAATAGTTATTGTTAGTTATTAATTATTTATCAACTTATGGGGAGAAACAGACCTATAATTATTATCTGCCCAAAAATTTGTTATTTACAATTTCTAAACAAAAAAAAATTTGTTAACTTTCTCCACCTTATGTCGATTTCTTTTTTCGTGTTTTTATAAAACATCCACATCGATGTTTTTTTAAACATTAACATCTGTGTTTTTTAAAACATCGGCATCGATTTCGCATCTCTACTTTTCAGACCCTTCGCCGTTGGCCACTTTGGTCTAAAAGTATATTCAATTTACTGATTATAAAAATTATGCTACTAAGTTGTTTTTAAATTATTAAAATGGCTCTTTTTCATTTAAAAATAAAACATCGACAAGTATAAACATTGATGTTAAAAAACATCGGCTCCAATAAATCGATGGTAAATACACCGAAGTTTTAAAAACATTGACATCGCATCCTTACTATTCAGACCCTTCATCCTTGGCCACTTTGTCTAAATATGTGTTCAATTTACTATTTATGAAAATTATGCAAATTGTTTTTTTTTATAATGGAATTTTTTCATTTAAAAATAAAACATCGATTAGTATAAACATCAAAAACAAAAACTTCGGCTCCAATACATCGATGTCGCACCCCTACTCGGATCCACCCTTCCACACACACCGACGCTAACTGAATTCGTTTCCGGAATCCGACAAACACCCCCTCTTCGAAAGAATGAATGTGTCTGGCTGTCATCGTGAGGTTTTGCAGGTGGTTGAAGTTCCAAACCCCAGAGACCGAGAAAGGTTGATTTGGTTCAGTGTCCATAGAATACAACCAACACCAATAGCGTAGCCAGGATTTCATTTCGTAAGGGGTCCAAAGTTAAAATGGGTAGCACGATTGGAAAAGTAACGGATTAGAAAACGGAGAGTTGCGAGTTGGAATACAACCAAAGACCGCCGTATACAGTATGGGTTGGTGCACGTTTAATCTGCCTCAAATTTCCTGACGTTGGCTTGGTGTGGCAGTTCCGAGAGCGGGATGCCGGCTCAGTTGTAACCTCGTCATCTGACCGTGATTCAAAATTAATTGTTGTCCTCGGATGTCCCCTTTCATGTTTGGTCTACTTTGTCATGACTGTCGAAAAAAGTCCGTTGAAGTGCTCCAGATCGACTTTAATTAAAATACCGACCAATCCTACCAAAGTGAAAAATACAATTTTCATGCACATCGCTATGAATAAATTGTTCCAATTATAATTTTTTGGTTTCGATAGAATTCTGTTAGGAGAGCAATTATGAATACAAACATACCAGATGTTCTGGGAAGAATTGACTTCTGCTGGCCCTCGGGGTTACATATCCTCTTCAGATGTTCGGGTGTCACGATCCCGACTTACTCTTGTGATCTTTTCTTTCCCCGTTTCCTGCCTCTGGGAAACTCGACCTGTGGATGCTCCAGGCTTTCTTCTCAGAAATACTTTCCTGGTGTTTGGCGCAACTTGGACCTAAAATCCTAAACCGTTTGTGTACCTCGAGTGGAAAGCAGAAGACAAACGCAACACGTTTTTAACAACGAAATTGAGAAACAAGGGACGATCTTTAGTCACAGGGATGAGGTGTCCAATTACCCGTCCCTCTGCCCGACCACCCCTCACTCTAACCCCTCCCAGCGACACCTCGCGGCACTTGCGCCACTGCTTCCTCAAGTAAGGTCTGGGTGAACGGGTGGAGGGTTACAATGCATCAACCAATCTACTTTTACTGTCCACATACTCTCGAATAATACACATGAGGGGGGGGGGAGTACACCCCAAAAAGTACACTCTACAACAACAACAAAAAATCGACGCACCCAGAAGGGGTTGTCCGATTGCGGTACAAATGGGTGGATGTGAGGAACATACATAGAAAAACAAACGAATCAAATTTCAGAAGAATTGAATGATTTATTTCAGAGTTTGACCGTTACAAAGGGAGGGAGTCCACATCTGTCCTGGATGCGTCACCAGGCGTGGCATAGACTCAAAAAGTTCCCGGATGGTGTCCCGCGGAATTTCTTGCCGTCTCCAACTGTAGGGCTGAATGGTTACCATTCCGGGATGGTTGCAATCGCCTTTCCATTTCGTCACAAATCTGCTCTATGGGAGAGAGACCTAGCTGGCCAAGGAAGTGTTAGGAAAGCTTAGAGACAATTGATAGCAACACGTGCCGTGAGCGGCCGGGCATTATCTTGTTGTAAAGTAAGTCCGGGGCATCGCTAAAGGAAGGGTAATACAACCGGTCGTAGAATGCCGTCTACGTACCACTGTGCTGTAAGTGTGCCACAAATGACAACCAAAGGGTTATCAAAGGAGATGGCACCCCAGACCCTAACGCCCTGTTGTGGGCATATGTGGTAACCGATAGTAAGGGCAGGATCCCCACAAGGGATTGCAATTCGATCCGGCACCAATTGGCTACCTACCGGATCCGATAAACCCGAATTTGTTGAAAATTAAATAATCGATTAATCAAACCCAACTTTAAAGTCGCGAAATCGTTTATTAAGCAATCGATTGTGAATGAATCGATTTTATATTTTTCAATCATCAGTTTGTAGAATTCTAGCAAAATTAATAAATTGAATGATAAATAATATTTTTTTAATAAAGAGGAATTAGAAAAGCAAATTCTGCAAGAAAATGAAGACTATTGCAAAAAGACAAACTTCAGGAAAGAAACAGATTTGGAGAAAATAATGAAGAGAGAAATGACTTCATATATATGAAATGGAGTCAAAGGAAAATATTTGTCTCTTATATGCGACTACTTAATGACGGTTAAACCAACTAGTGTTGAAGCTGAGAGGGCCTTCTTCTCGACCGCTGATTATATTTGCGTTATTAGTTCATTGAGAAGTAGGTTTGGGGATGACACAATTAATCTATTTGTTTCCTTAGATGGTTCTTTCAAACTCAAAAGTGATTTTCATTACTATATAACTTCAATTGAAGCAATTAAGAAGAATTAAGAGTTCCTTTGTTTGTTATATTGACCCAATACTGCCAAAGATTAGATTTTTGTGTTAGTATGAGGCAAGGTTAGGTACAATTTATATGTCATTCGCTCAACGACATGAGAGATAGAGACTACTTAATTTTAGATAAATAGAAAAGTTCTACGTATAAAACAAGCTGATGTTTTTTGGGGTGGAAACTAGTAACACTGATCTTCATCAATTGTTTAATACTTACACTACTAGGCAGTACTAATAGTTACTATTATTAATTGTTGGTCACTAATTATGGGCCATTACCTATGGATAATCTATATAAATAAGAATGGAGTGTTTGTTTGTACATTCAATATTTTCGACCCATTTCAAGTTTTCTATCCGTTTTGGACCCTTCTGATGCCGAATCCGCCTTTTTCTCGTTTGGTGTCTGTCTGTCTGTCTGTCTGTCTGTCTGTCTGTATGTTGTGCCCTATACACGTCCACGCGGTTTAAGATATTTTCATGGAAATTTGCATACAGTGAGTACTTATCTTGATTTAGTGAGTGGAATTGGTTGCGAAAGTCTGTCTGTCCGTCTTTCTGTTCTATGCTCGATTTTGTGTTTGTGTGTTTGTGTAGGCATCACATGAATTGTATTCCAGATCTTTGATTGCATTGTATTTTATTGCATACATTATCTATTAATGTAGTGAATGCAATATTAAACATTTCTTTATTGTTATATTTAGACAAGTTTCATGCTAAAACACCTGAGTAAGTATACTTAAATCAACCATAATTTGGTAGTTTTGGAAAAATTGGAATGTCTATTGAATATTACGATTAATTCGATTGCTTTACCAGTACTGCTGAAAAAGTAATTATTCTTCAAATTTTTTTATTTTTTTTGTGGAATTTCATCTCTGATACGTCATTTATTTCGAGTCTTATTTTTATTCTTTGCGCAATGAAAACGATTTCCGAATATTTGGGACAGACGATATTTTTCAATGAAACGAGAATGAACACGATCGCGCGAGCAGTGATATTTTTTCTGGTTCTTTCGCTCTGAATTAATTTCACATTTCTAACTTTTGTACACTTTTAGTTGTAAGTTGTGGCGACTGTGCGAGATCAAGAGATAAAATTGAATCACAAATTAATATCTTTAGAACAATTTTTTACGACATCTTTTATTTTGTTTTACTTCGCTGTTTCCTGTTTTAAATATTTATTATTTTAATAAATGTGTTTTCCTTCTCATCACACCCAACAGCACCACAAAGTATTAGACTTGAAAATGTTAGGTAAGTCAGTATAAATTTTCAGTAAATTTTAAGTGTAGTTATGCCATTATTGAAAGAATAATGCCGTTATTTAAAGAATAATGCCGTTATTTAAAGAATAATGCCGTTATTTAAAGAATAATGCCGTTATTTAAAGAATAATGTCGTTATTGAAATAATAATAATGTTTAAAAATCCAAACTAGAACTTTTTCCAACATTAAAAAATTCGTTGTAGTAATGACAGGAGAAGATTGCAAAATTTCACAATGTCGCATACCGGAGGCAAGAGTGCCACAGGTAAAAAAATATTGTTTTGTTGACTATGAGTGCGAGAGCACTCGCCGTAAATCGTAATTTTAATTAATTGAGTTGCACATGAAAACAACTTAAGAAAGGGAATTCCAAATCTTCCTATAAATCGTCTTTTATAGTAGTAACCTTAGTATCACCTTTCGTCTTTTTGTAGCTTTGTCATACGGCAATTGTGCGATGTATGTGAAATGTATTACATGAATGGATATGCATGTGTAGGATTTGTGTCCAAAGTAAGTTGTAGAAAATATAAAGATGGCGAAAGGTGTTAAAATAAATTTTTACTCTACAAAAAACGTAAGTCATTATATATTTTGATTATCTCTTCAATCTAGAGTAAACGAATTCAAACCGAGTAAGGTCGGGTATTTTGCTAGTTATTAATAATTTTGATTCTCTAATGCTAAAATAAATGTTTTGTTCGTCAATTTGGAATAATATCCTTTTTACCTACTTTCACTCAGCCGATTTTAGAAACATACATACTGGTTAGATAGACTTATTAACAAAATTCCAATCCCTAATCTCCACGCTGCACTCGACGTCTCCAGACACGGCCATCGTCAAGACACAGTTGGAAACAGGAAGCTTCACTAAAGACTATACGTCTCCTGTTACCGGCCGTTCCAAGTGGATCGAGCCCGGAACCACTGTCATTCTGACATTCTCGGTGCATCGATTTTTTGTTGTTGTTGTAGTGTATTTCATTTCCGTTTTTTTTTTTTTTTTTTTTTTTTTTTGGGGGGGGGGGGGGGTCACTCTTGGAATGCCAATTGCGTGTTTTCCAATGACACCTGCTACACTGAAAGAGTGTCGATCCCACACATCCGAGTCCCCTCTTTATATCTTGGAACCGTTATAAAGTGATATGTGTGAGACAACCTGGTGCGAGAAAGTCGGAGTGTAACACACGTGTAATTTGTTTTTTTTTGGGGGGGGGTCGTCTGCTCTCCCCTCTCGTCAGGCCCTCGATGATCTGGGTGTCTAAAACGTCTTTTTTCTAGACCGTCTCACAGTAGGACCATTAAATAACACATTAAACACATATTCAAATTTTGTTTTACGAAATTCACTTTTTTAGTTGGGTAGCTGTATTTGAATACTTGGAATACTCATATCGGTGGGAAGTAACCAATTCTCATACCTTCATATTTCCTATTCAATAATCACTTGGTAGTCCTAAGCGAATTGACAGCCGAAGGTTTGCGAGTTCGAAACTCGATACAACCAAAGATCGCCGTGTACGTGGTTGCTCTGGTGTATTTAAATTTCTCGTACCCTCAAAGGTCCTTGCATAGCTTGGAAGGTTTGAGAGTGGGGTGACAGCCGAGGTGTTGACCTCTTCATCTGACCTTGGTTCAAAATGACGAGGTGTTGTCCTCGGATTATTCCATTGGGTCCTGGTCCCGGAGTCTGTTGTGTTGATCCAGTGCGACGTTGTAAAGTGGTTAGATAAATTTACGTCAGTTTATATCGAAACGGTTTTAAGACATGCGGCACATTTAATTCAATATTTAAAGCTATTTACAAAATTAAAAACTTAAGGTATCTGAACACGTTAAAAATGTTACTGTTGACCAAAAATTCCAAAAAAAATTTTTTGTCTTATTTAATAGAGTATTATTCGACTTTCCAAAGAATATTTGATTTTATCTCCAAGTTAATGAGTTGCAGAAATATTAAGATTTTAATCAAGGCGCGAAAAAAAACCGGATGTAGGTATAGAAAACACCGAAAATAGCCGTTAAAAATCCCCAAACCTGTCAAAATTTTAATTTAAAATTTAATTTTTTCGTAAATGTAATTTTAGAAAGGTTTCTAAAATATTCAAATGGTATCTCTTTTGGAAATAGTGAGCATTTTTAAAGAGAAGTGAAGAACAAAATTGTTTACACAAACAGAAGCGAGAGAGAGCAAACAAAAGACTTCAAACTATTTTTTACTCTAAATTAATATTTATGCATTATGTCCTCACTTCATTTGTTATAACACAAAAACATATGGATGGATTCGCGTAAAACTTTTGAGAACTTGTTCTTTATAATATTGTCTAGAATAATTATGCTGTGTTGAAAGGTTTTTAAATTCTGGCCATTTATTTAACAAATAGGACTATAGCTATCAAAAATCTTGTGTTCATTTTTGAATCGCTTTTATAATTTTTGTTCATTTAAATATCTTTTGGATTTTATTTTTATTCCCTAGAGTTAGTCTAGTTTTTATTCCCTAGTAGTTTATTTTGGTAGCGTCATATTTCAAATGGTTTGAATAGATTTTCATGTACCACATTTGAAGGTTTTGACACATTTCTTTAAAATGGCATATATTATTATCATTTTTACAAAATTATTAATACCTTTTTTTTAAATTCAAATACCACTGACTTACTGACTGATTCATCACTGTATCTCAAGAACTACAAGTCCTAGGAAGCTAAAATTTTGCAGGTTGATTCTTATACCGTAGGGGTGTACTAAGAAAGGATTTTGAAAAATTCGACTCCTAAGATGCCTAAAATTGACCTGTGATGTAGCCCAGTTAAGCATTTTTATTAGAGGAATGGATGATAATATTAATGTCTTTGAAGAGCTTGCCAGTCTGGAGTCATTACACGGTAAAACAAGAGGATTAGACATATTTGAAAAAGTAAAATCATGCCTAGAAAACTCATCAAGTTCTGGTCATTCTGACGTCAATGATAGGTAAAAACAATGACACTACAAATTTGCTTGAAATTTTTTTAAATCGTCCTATACTATAATATCACTGCATTATACACCGAGAGGCACTGTGTGTAAAAATGCAGCATGTTATGTTACCGGTTGTGAAATGTGTGAATACAATTAGAGCATTAAACAGACGAGAATTCAGAGAATATTGTCAATTGTTAGATTTGGAATAGGGTGAACTTATTCTTCATTGTGAGGTGCGCTGGCTTTCTAGAGGACAGGTTCTCAGTAGATTTTGGAAAGTGAAAAACGCTGTTTATAATTTTTTTAGAATAGGGAAATGAACTACCTTGCTGTTTGTTTTGACATTTTTAGTTTATGTTACTAGACATCTCAATGATCTAAATTTCAAGCTACAAAGAAAGGATAAATTATTTCCTAGCTTAGTAAATACCATCAATTCATTTAAAATGAAATTAAAACTCTTCATCTCTCAGTTAGAAAATCCGGATCTTAGTCAATTTTCACACTTAAAAGAGAGTGAATGTGCTGCGGATAATAACACTTTGACCAAATATATTGAAAAAGTAAAGTTAAGTCTTTTGAAAGTCGTTTTCTTGATTTGGCTAAAGAAAAAAACTGCAGACTCGCATTTATAAACCCATTTTCACTTAGAGAACAAAACGTAATGAAGATGCCTATTAACATACAATTGGAACTTATTGATTTTAAAACAAATCCATTATTAAAAATGAAATGTGATGATATTTTTACAGATCAAAATGCTTCTGACATGATTAATTTCTGGCGTTCATTACCCTATGAATATTTTCCAGAACAAAAAAATTTGCAAAAAATTATACATGTCGTTTCGGAACGACATATTGATCTGAACAAGCATTTTCATCCATGAAAATTATCAAAGTAAAACGAGGTCGCGAATGACTGATTCAAATTTGAAGAATTCTCTGCTGCTTTCTGTAACAAATTTAACACCAAACATTGAAAAACTAGCGAAATCCAAACAGGCTCAAAAGTTTCACTAATGACAAGTAATATTTATGTGCTGTAATAGATAGTTTTATATACAATAATTAAATCATTTAAAATGTTAATTATGTCTTTAACATACTTTTATTAAAAAGGTTTTTAAGAATATGCCAGGAGACCAATGAAAGTAAGAAGGTAGAAAAGGTGCTTGAGTTGTATGGCGCATATGAACTCGAATGTGGAAAATTTTGACGCATTGTATGTAAAAGGTTGGCCACACCTGCTTTATAGTATACCTCGCTTCTTTCGCTAAAATGTAGTACTGCACATTTGTCACTCTGAACCGAGATTAATTTCGCCGATTTCGAAGGATCCAAATGTAACACCGAAACGGTGGTTTAAACCACTGATCGGGCATTGTGTTTTTTCGATAACCCGGGGACTATCGTTGATCCGCGGGTTAACTCGGACTTGCGAATACGGCTGTTGTTCGTTGTTTCGCAACGTCTGGTTCCACATCCCACAGCTGTAGAAGCTTTAAAAGAAGGCAATTTCTCTGTAAGGAAGCCTTCTGTACACAAGCGGGGATCACCACCTCAAAGTGATGCCAACACAAAGCAGAAAGGGATTTATTTTGGAGAGATTCTCGTGAAGAAAAAGAGCTATTGGAAGGCAACTCGAAAGTGTTCGGGCAAGACACTTGAAATCTGTTGCCTCAGAAGCTTCCGAGGAAGATAAATAACTCAAAACACTTATCGCACAATAAAGCGTTTCTTCCAGTCTCGACAACGGTGTCACAAATCCTGAAGTGAGAAACTGATAGGGACTGACACCCTTTGCAGATAAGGACACTTCTCGATGACTTGAGACGGTGATGTTCTCGTAACGTTCGTGTTTAGTGGAAAGTTACACACTTATGTGTAATATCTACAGGACAAGATGTTTATAGCGTGTTGATGCCAAGCGTATACTTTGGCACCATGGAGTGAAAGTGACGTAAGGGCGGTACAGAAGCCGTCTACATATACACTACCCTACATTAATGGACCGGACGGTAAAATGGGATGGTATTTAAGAAGTAAAATACATGCTTTAATAGGGAAATGGTCCCCCCACGCGCTGCAATGACACTAGCAACCCTTCTGGGCATACTTTCAACAATGTTTTGATACACAGCTATGGGTATTTGGGTCCATTCCTGCTGCAACAATGTCGCCAGCTCAGCTGTAGATGTTGGACGTGGTTCCCTGGTCCGTAACCGTCACTCTAACGCGTCCCGCAAATGTTCTATGGTGTTTAGGTGGGGACTCTGAGCAGGCCAAAGAAGACGTTTTACATCCATGTCTCGATACCACTGCTTGACAGAGGCTGCAACTTGAAGCGTTGTCGTCCTAGAAATCACATTCGTCCATTCCATAAAATTGCCATTGTAGGAAGAGCCTGATGGTCCAAAATGTTCATGTAGGCGTTCAATTGACCAGGAACAACATGCAAAAGTCCCAGGCCATACCCCGAAAACACCACCAAACAACTAGTCGGATTTTATGCAAATCCGCTGGCGTCCGGTCCATTAGTGTAGGGGAGTGTACTTATAAAGCAGAGTTGGCTCCTGGCTGTTCTTCACGTTGGCGTGGTGTGAAAGTTTGGAGAGTGGGGTGCGAGCTCAGGTATGACCTCGTTATCTGACCGTGGTTCAAAATGTCTAGGTCTTTCTCCTTCGAGTGTGATCCCGGACCGTCGCCAATAGCCCGTTGTGTTGCTCCAGTACCACGTTACCTACCTCATATTAAAATTTGTAATATTATAAAAAAGAAATTTTAATTTAATTAATAACTTTAAAAAAGAAATATGCTTTATATAAGGAAAAGACGAAGTTCTAGACCATGAATGACGTAAGTTTGAATTGAATTCTTGAGTGACGCAAACCTTTAATAAAATACATTTTCTCCATATTTATACGGTAGATTTTTTCATTGGGAATGATCGTATTTTTAAAAATATTTTCAAGCTTAGTTCTCATCTTGATGAGGGTATTTTCGGGAGTTTTTATGTCATCCACATCCGAGCATTTCGTAATAAGCAACACGAATAAGAAATCCTGTCTCTCCATTCCGAGACCTCGTTACGTTCAGAAATGGTAAAACGAACAGTTTGGAGGTGGAAGGAGTAAGAGATCGTCTGCGCTCCTCATTAAAATTGCGCTCTAATGAGCAAGCCGTGTTCATTTTGGTAAATACTCTGGTTATTTAAGCCGAATGCAATCTGTGTACTAAATTGGAATGTTTGTTTGTACACTACATTGAATATTTTCGACTCGTTCCAAATTTTATATCCCTTTTAGACTTCTCATATGCTAAATCAGCTTGAGCGTTTGGAGTCTGTATGTGTGTACCCGTACTAAGTCCAAAAGATTCAATATATTTTCCATGAAATTTTGCAAACGATGACCTTGGTAATATTAAAAATTATTTTTGGCACGCACAGTTGAATTAGTCCGAAACAATCGTTATGAATTGTTTGATTTTTAAATCTATGCAATCCGTTTGCTAAGATTCCAGGAATCCTTTTTGTAGTGAAAAGACGGTACATTATTTCTTTACGTTCGTAAATCTGTTTCAAGATCAGTGTTTTTTTTGTTTAAGGTCTGTAATCAAGGTATTTGTTTTGTTTGATGTCTGTATCAAATCATTGTACAATAATTATAGGACACGCTTTTATTTTGGCGCACTCCAGAGACTTCTCATTTAATTAAAAGCCGACCAACCGGTATAATGGTTAAGGTGCTAACCTCTAGATCGGAAGGTTCCTGGTTCGAATCCGGGTCCGGGCATGGCTGTTTTTAAGCGTATGGTGTAGAGGCGGTTGGTGCACTTTAAATCTGTCGTGGCCAAAAGTCCTCACATTGGGTTGGTGTGGACGTTTGGAGAGTGGGGTGCCAGCTCAAGGTGTTGCTTCGTAATCTGACCTTGGTTCAAAATGACGAGGTGTTGTCCTCGGATCTTTCCCTTAAGGGACTGATCCCGGACCGTCGTCAATAGCCCGTTGTGTTGCTCTAGTTACGACGTTAATTAAAATTACCATTACCATTTAAATAAAATTTTAGGGCCGCGCAAAGACCGAACTAGTAACCGGAGAGTTGCGAGTTCGAATCCGACTCAAGACTATCGTGTACAAAGGGGTTGGTGCACGTTCAATCTGTCGGGACCTCAAATGTTTCCTGTTGGCGTGGTATGGAAGTGTGATGAGTGGGGTGCCAGCTGAGGTGTTATCTCGTCCTTTTACTCTGGTTCAAAATGACGTGGTGTTGTCCTCGATTCCACCCCTTCAGAGATTGATACCGGCCGTTGCCAATATTCCGTAGTGTTGCTCCAGTGTGACGTAAATTTAAACACCTACCTTTACTTAAAACTTAAGGGCCGTGGTAGATTAGAAGAGTAACAGGCTAGCAACCGGAGGGTTACGAGTTCGAGTCCAACCACAGACCGTCGTGTACAAGGTGGATGGTACACTTCAATCTGTCGTGGCCTCAAATATCATCACGTTAGCTTGGTGTGAAAGTTTGGTGAGTGGGCTGCCAGGTCATGTGTAACCTCGTCATCTGACCATTTTTAAAGATTCTCTTCGGGGTTTGAACCCGTTACGTCGCCAATAGCCTGCTGTGTTGCTCCAGTCCTAAGTTAATTAAAAATACCTAGCTACCGAATTCCACGGTTTGGTTTGGTTTGTTGGAGTTTTATGGCGCCCTATTTGGCCATACTGTACCAGGCAGCAGACACACTATCAAGTAATAGACAAACAACACAGCGAAAGTTTTTACTGGCAAAGGAAGAGTGTAATACACCCAGGGAGGAATCGATCATACCACTCGAACACCCCCTGAGCCACGACAACCCCACCAAGTTCCATAATCAAGACATTCTTTCGAAAGGGTGCCGTAGGTAAAAAAATTAACATCCCACCGGAGCAACACTACTGAGTATTGGCATCAGTCCGGGATGCAGATTAACCAACCTTTACCTGGAATAGAAGACATGTGGAAATTTTAAGCACGCTGATTCGTTGCTATCTCTCTCGGAGATCTATGACGTCACTCCTCCACAGTGCGCACTCCTCATGTGTGAACAATATCACTATTTACTTGCAACGTTTGCGTAAAAAAAGAGTTGAACTGCTTCCGAACGGAAATAGAATACAAATCTCTCTATATTAAAAAAAAGTTACCGCCGCAGGATTGAAAACTGTGTTGTTTAGCTCGATTCTTAGACTGTTTCCCGAGAAAGTACTGATCGGAAAAAAAATTTAAATGGTTTGTTCTTCATCGTATTCCCTGGACAATTATTAAGATTTTTTTCCGATGCGGCTATTAGTTTAGGGTTTATTAAGTGTCAAAATTGAAGAAGCGAAATTTTTTCCGCGAGTGAGCAAAACACATACACATTTTCAGTCTGCAGCCGTGAGTTTTTTTTTAAAGAGTACCTCTCAACAAAAATTTTTGCAGCTCGTCGAGTTTTTTTTTTTGAAATTTCAATTTGTTTCTTTATAATATTTTTTTGAAATTCGGTAAAAATCCAGACTTTTTTGTTATTTTTTTAAAAAACTGCCGTATTTATATATTATTACTATTATTTTTTAATTTTTAAAATATCGCAGTATACCTCAGAATGTACTCTTTCTTACGGTACTATTATTTTTGAAATCGGTTAATAATTAAATTGGATGCGATCAAAAGTGAGTCATACAAAATTCGGAATCTTTGGATATTTTCGCTACTTTCTGCTAAAATCGTTATACCTACAGCAAAAAACATTATTTTTTAAATTTGAGAACGTCACTGAATACATTACATTACACTCTTTCTTATGGTACAATTATTTTTCAAATTGGTTAATAAATAAAATCGATGCAATTAAAAGTTGGTCATACAATTTTCGGGACTTTCAGATCGTAATTTCCGATACAAAACTAAAACTGTCATATCTATATCGTATTACTATTAGTTTTTAATTTTGAAAATATCGTAGTATACCTTGGAATGTACTCTTTCTTACGTTACAATTATTTTTAAAATTGGTTAATAAATAAATTTGGGGTTGGCGAGCGTAAGCGAGCAGGGGGCGCAGCCCCCTAGTAAAAAAAGAAAGCGATAGCTTTTAGATGATTACCAAGTGAACAGTTCAACGGCTTGTGCCATGTACTCGTAATTTGATTGTAAATGTTTTGTGTTTAGTTTTAATTTCAGTATAGATTCTACACGCATGGTTAAAAAATAATCCATTTTCGATCTTTAAAGGAAACTTGGGACCTTGAACAGAATAGAAGGCGGAAACAGGGGAGTTTTTCGTTATTACTGGGGATTTGTTGTATAGATTCGTTTTTTATGTTGCAGAGGTTTTGCCACCGGCTTTCAGTTCAAGTAGAAATTACCGAGTAATGACAGAATCCATGTGAAGCATCGGCCGACCAACCGGTATAGTGCTTAAGGTGTTAGCCTCTAGATCGGAAGGTTCCTGGTTCGAATCCGGGTCCGGCATGGATGTTTGTAAGCGTTTGGTGTAGAGGCGGCTGGTGCACCTTAAATCTGTCGTGGCCGAAAGTCCTCACGTTGAGATGGTGTGGAAGTTTGGAGAGTGGGGTGCCAGCTCAGGTGATGCTTCGACATCTGACCGTGGTTCAAAACGACAAGGTGTTTTCCTCGGATCTTTCCCTTAAGGGATTTATCCCGGACCTTCGTCAATGACCCGTTGTTTTGCTCTAGTACGACGTTAACTATAATTACCATTACCACGTGAAGCATCGCCAGTAATGATGATGTTACGTAGTGACGTCATAGTCGACAGTTTGAAACCAACGAATCAGCGGGCTTAAAAATTTCCCATATGTTCTATTCCAGGTAAAGGTTTTTAATATGCTTCCGGGATCATTGACTGAAGGGGAAGATCCGAGGACGATACCTTTGAACCACGGTCATATGACGACCCAAGAGGTGCGTCTGACCGAAAGTGGCAGCGCCAGCGCCACCCTCCTCACGGCTTGTGGCAACTTAGCCACAGATCTTGTGATAATCCCTACAAACGGGAATTTGAAACGTGCATTTCCCTACTCGATGGGGAATTCGCCTGATTGATTTGAAGCGTAGTCGAAGGAAGACTGTCCATTCTCTTTGTTTCCTTGTCATTGTGTGAGTGTCCTCTCATTGTTGATAAATGGATGTTGAAGAAATAGAATTAAATTGATTTGAACATGCAACTTTCTGTTATGCAAACTATGGACTCGATGTAATATTTTTATTACATCACACGGCTCTCGATTCAGACGAGAGCCATAAACGAGTCGAAATCGCTGACTTCGTTAATCCGCGCAAAATCCAATCTGTGGCGAGTGATTGCGGGGGGTCGATGTGGGGGTGAAGTTGAAGCACATTACCGAGAGCGTGGATCGATGGGTAATGATCCGTGATCAAGTCAATCCCGAAGTAGCTCCGAGAGGTGAAATAACACGAGAGGTAATAACTCTTAATGCAGGCCATTAATTCAAAAGGCGAGAACTGTGCGAATGCAGAAACGGGTAGAAGAGAGTTTTTGACGATTCCCCGAAATTATCCGTGGAAAATTTTTGAATCATTTTGATGGGAGTGTGGTATGTATGGAGCAGGGGTGGAGACAACTCGGCGCCAGGAACTCGAATGATGTACAGGGTGTCCCAAAAATATCAGTACAACTTCAAAGATTTATTTTAAAAGAAAGACTTGGCCTACCGCAAAACTGGTTACAACAATAGATAAAACTAGGGGGCCTGGCCCCTGCTCGCTGACGCTCGCCAACTCCCGGAGGATTGCTTCGCAATCCTCATTGGTTCGCTGCTCGAACCTATGCTCGCTTCGCTCGCCTCAATGAAGACATGTGTCCTAGCAGAAGGGATTGTTTACAAAATATGTTACCAAAAAAATGTCTTTCAAATCTAAATTTGCTGTATTACAGAAAAAATATATACGGTATATCTAAGTTCAGAATTCAAATGAAAACTTTGTGCAAATTTTGACTCGAAATGTGAGCGTTGCTTTGGAAATTGAATACTCAGCATGCTGTTTGTGTATACATTTTCCCAGCACTCAAACGACCCACACTTTTTCATTGAGTTTGTTGCCGAAAGTTGTAGTGCAAGCGTCTTGTTGAACTATAATTGTTGGCCCTGAAAAGGACCGTTTTTTAAATGGCCCTGAAAAGATCCTCCGCTTTCTTTGATTTCTAATTATAAACACCAACAGCTCGACTAAAATTAATTTTTTTTTCAATAAAATTTCATCCGATAACGCTATAAATTCAATCGATGCGCGAGACTTCGCGATTAACAAACAATCGTACAGTATTGCCAAAACGCGATTACAAATAACGTCTTTTTTGCGTGCCACGTAAGAGAATTATATATATAGATAAAATTCAAATACCACTCACTGACTGACTGACTCGTCACTGTATCTCAAGAACTACAAGTCCTAGGAAGCTAAAATTTTGCAGGGTGTTTCTTTTTATACAGTAGGGGTGCACTAAGAAAGGATTTTGAAAAATTCGAATCCTAAGCGGCCTAAAATTGACCTAAGGCTTAAGCCAAAAACAATTTGAAATCGCCATAGAAATAACATCTATATATATAAAATTCAAATACCACTCACTGACTGACTGACTCATCACTGTATCTCAAGAACTACAAGTCCTAGGAAGTTGAAATTTTGCAGGGTGTTTCTTTTTATACAGTAGGGGTGCATTAAGAAATGATTTTGAAAAATTCGAATCCTAAGCGGCCTAAAATTGACCTAAGGCTTAAGCCAAAAACAATTTGAAATCGCCATAGAAATAACATTAAGTATAAAACGATTGCTATACGCATCTCAGATTGCTTTACCAGTGTTGATCAAAAACCAATTTTCTTTTAAAAAAATTCAATTATAATGTTTATGTTTGAACTGAATTTTTATTTCTTCCCATGATGAAAATAATATTTATAAATATTTGATTGATGAAGAAGAATATTTAGAACATTTAATTTCATATTTACTTAAATTTTATAATGGAGCACGAAAAACCCAAACGATAAACTCATTGTTCATAAAAGCGTAATTTTGCTACTCGGTATCTCAGAATTAATGTTTAATTTTTTAATTTGATTTATAATTCTTTTTTGGGGTATTTGAGTTGAAAAGGAGATGGTTGCGATCATATTTGAGGATTCCCAAGTATTATAAATATGTGTTCTTTTTGCTTATAAATCATTGTCTTTATCAATATTGTTCAAGCTTTTTGTCGAATTGTTTTACTTCAGAATATATTCAGGAAATCGAAATTCAACACGCTAGAACAGATATTTTTTATTCAGAAATCTGCCTGTTTTAAGGATCGGAATTTTGTTTCTGTTTGCATTATGTGTTCCGGTATATTAACTATTCCAAAAATATTATTTAGGAGTTGGATTTTATTTATTTATTACTTGCAAAATATCTCACTAGACATGGATACTTTCGTGGTGGTATATGTATATTTCCATAACTTTCTTTAAATCTTTGGTTGAATAGTGTGTAGATAAAAAGAATAAATAAAATTTACAATTCAAAATATTTCTTAAGTAGTCATACTTAGTTGTTCAAAATATATTTCAAAATTTTGATATAGCTTTTCATTGAAAGACGATTAAAATAAATTAAATTTCATTTGATTTTCGTGTTTCATGGGTGTCATTGAAAGCTGTACTCCATAGTCAAGTAATTACATATATCACTCTAAATAGATACGTGCTTTCCATTTAGAAACCAAATTTCTGATCTTAAAAAGTACCATAAGGGTTCAATTTAAAACGATGTGCGTTGGAGAAAAGGACATTTTTAACAAGACTTTGTTGATCTTGGAATAATATCACATTAAGTAATTTTGGAAAAGCGAAATTTTATGTCTTAAAAGCGAGAAAGCCGAGGTTGCTTACTCTATTTAAACTGTTCTTACTCAACTTAGATGCATGTGAATCGTTCGTTGAAAGTGATTTTCTTTTTCTGAAAGCGCTGTAAAATCAACCTTCTGTTTATTAAAAAATTGTTATCGATTGGGTTTAATTTGTCTACTCTGATGACACGTATATAACAAAAGCTATGTTATTCCACATGCCACTGAATGGAATTTTCTGGAAAAAGTGCCGTTTGCTTCAAATTAAATTAGTCACGAATGCCGTAAATAAATTTTTAGCCCCCTTGTACAAATAGAACGCGGGTTAATATGTAGCCTATCATATCCGCAGGGTTCTAAAATATAAGTGTACCAAATGTGTGGATTGGTCAAAAGGTGGATTAGTGTAGAGAACAAACAACGTCAACTCTGCTTTATATATCTAACAGAAGTTCCGGAATTGCACCTGCCGCTGAATGGAATTTTCAAGAAAAATTGAGTTTGCTTCAAACTAAATTAGTAACGAATGTTGTAACAATTTAATTTACCATCTTCTCATATTGATGATGAAATTCGAAAATATATCGCATACTAGGTGAAAGAATGGTACAGTGAAAACATATTCATAGGAAAACTAAGTGCAAGACTATCCACCGAAAATTCGCCAGTTTTACTGAAATTGAATGCACGGGAATTTTCGTAGTCACTCGAAAACTTAAAATCAACTTCAGCAGAAGTGTGACGAATATGAAATGGATTATATGGTTAGATACAACATATATGTATGCATATTTGCGTCCGAAGTAAATTGTAAGCAATGGAGAAGTTAAATTGGTATTAAATTTTTTTTCCAGTACACTTAAATGAGATTTTTTTTATGAAAAATAATTGATGATGACTTTTTAATCAATATATTATTAATTCAACCCGAGCAAAGCCGGGTCTTTCTGCTAGTTATATATACAGGGTGTTTCAGTGAACCGTTTTAGAACTTCTAAGAGGGGTAGGGTACATCCTGACGAACCAAAATCATATACCAATGGGCAGTCAGAAATGCTTTCCTGACGCGGTAGATGGCGTTGTGCGAAAATCCCGAGCTTTCGTGTAGGGAATCTTCATTTCGCACAAGAACGCCAAGTTAGTAGGATGGATGATTACACGATCGCAGAGTTAGCCGATATGCATTTGGCGTACGGGGCTGCAAATTGTAGTGGGCCAGCCGCACAGCGTTTGTACGCGGAACGATATCCGACGAGGCGTATCCCCAGTCATAATTTCTTTCCAAGACTGCACCAGAGGTTAGCTGAGACAGGTTCATTAGAAAGAGCTGACAGGGACAGGGTAAGAACAACACGGACTGCAGACGTCGAACAGAATGTGCTGCAGCATGTTCAGGGGAATCCAAGAACGAGTACACGAAGTGTAGCAAACGCAGTCGGGGTTTCCCATTGCAGCGTCTGGAGGATTCTCCGAGAAGAAGACATGCATCCGTTTCACGTGCAGCGTGTCCAGACACAGCAACCGGAGGATTATGCACCTCGTATTGCTTTCGCACAGTGGTACCTTGGAAAATGTGCTACAAACCCCCTTTTTCCTGATGAAGTGTTTTCCGATGAGGCATCCTTCACAAGGGAAGGAATTTTCAACACTCATAACGACCCTATCTGGGCGGTCGAGAACCCGCATGCAATACGACGTCGTGTAGCACAGATTCGATTTTCGGTCAATGTATGGGCCGGTATTATGGGAGATCACCTCATCGGACCTTACATGTTACCGTCTCGTCTAACCGGACCTAACTACTTGCTCTTTCTGCAGCAAGTATTGCCACAACTTTTGAGAGATGAACAGATTTCTGCATCGACGCAACAAACAATGTGGTTCCAACACGATGGAGCCCCTGACCATTATAGCGGAGATGTTCGTAACTACC
Source organism: Metellina segmentata (assembly GCA_947359465.1). Lineage (NCBI taxonomy): Eukaryota > Metazoa > Arthropoda > Arachnida > Araneae > Tetragnathidae > Metellina > Metellina segmentata. Next base: position 134,470,778 of record OX375874.1, on the reverse strand, counting down.
TGGATGTCACATTTGGTCAGCAGTGGATCGGACGTGGTGGTCCCGTGCGTTGGCCTGCTCGGTCACCCGACCTATCATGTCTTGATTTTTATTTCTGGGGTCATCTGAAATCGCTAGTTTATGACACCCCTGTTGACAATGTTGAGGAGCTGGTTGCAAGAATTGCAGTAGTCTGCCGGAGAAATTCGAGATATGCCTGGAGTATTCCAGAATGTTCGGATGTCCATGCGTCAGAGATATGAGGCGTGCATTGTAGCCCGTGGAAGAAACTTCGAACACTTACTTTAATCCATGTACCTTTTGCTTCTTTTCATGTATTATTAAAACGATTTCTCACTTACGGTCTCTTCTCTTTACGGTGCTTCTGTGTACAACACTGCTTCAGGAAAGCATTTCCGACCCCACATTGCTATATGATTTCGTGTTGTCAGGATGTACCCTACCCCTCTTAGAAGTTCTGAAACGGTTCACTGAAACACCCTGTATAGATGACTTTAGTTTTTTTCTACCACCTTAGTAAAGTTTCACGTGAGATCCTTTCGATATTCCGATTCAATCCACTAGCGTTTCATCATGCTAATATCAACAGTAGCTAAAGCTGTGTGTGTTTAGATCTTTTGTTTCAATTCCACGATACTGTTAACTTTGGTTCGGTACACAGGATCTCTTACATAACCCCAAAGAAAAAGTCTAGTGGAGTAATGTCAGGAGACCGCGATGGCCATGCTATGGGGCCATCCCTGTTAATCCAACGCTGTGGGAATGATTAGAAATATCCTGTAAAAAAAAACTTTTTGAGTTATTCTATTATATCTATTGTAATAACTAGTTTTGCAGTAGGCCTATTCTTTTTTTATTATAAATTTTTGAAGTTGTACTGATCGTTTTGGAACACCCTGTAGTTTCCCGTGCTGTTTTCATAATTATTGCACAGAGTGGTCCAACGCACACTGACCACGCAGTTATTGGATTGATGCAAAAGTTTGTCCCGTTTTGGAATGGTTTTGAATCGCAAAACCGAAGTGTTGACTACTTCATGCGTATAAAGTTTGGATGTTTGACAGAAGGAATTTTATTTCTGAGTGCATGGGGGAAAACTGGCGCTATTGAGTTATCTATACAGGGTGGTCCCGAATTCATGGTACAAATTTTAATGGTAGGTACAGGACATTGTAACAATGATTTATTGTATAGGAATGTATAGTCGCAAGTGACGCGGTGAGGCGTAAACAGGGGAAATAAAAGGAAAGAGAAATGGAGTGATCGGTTGGTATCATTGCCGGTAGAGGGCAGTAGATGTCTAGCCGCTGTTGAACATGATGCATCGCAGTAGGGAAAAGCGCCATTCACAATTGTGCTGCCGTAGACGATGGGTGACTTTACGTATGCAGAAAAAGCAGACATGCATTACATGTACGGCCGTGCAAATGGTAACGGCAGAGCTGCGTTACGAATGTATCGCGCGGAGTATCCTGATCGACGAATGCCGGATCATAGAATTTTTCAACGGTTACATCGTCAACTTTGTGAAACAGGTGCGTTCGACGTCAACAGACATGGCGCTGGTCGAGTAAGAGCTGTACGCACTCCAAGGCTGGAAGAAAGCATCCTGAACATTGTGGCTGATAGACCCGAGTCAAGCACAAGAACTGTTGCGCGTGACGTAGGTGTGAGTCATCAGACTGTATGCAGAGTGTTAAACGAAAATCGCTTACACCCCTTCCATTTTCAGAAAGTACAAGCATTGAATCCGGCAGATTATCCTCGCCGCGTGAACTTCTGCCTGTGGGTGATGCAGCAATGTGCGTTGCAGCCGGATTTCGTAGATTATGTGCTATTTACAGATGAAGCGACATTTTCACGCGAGGGTGTCTTTAATGCGCACAATTCCCATGTGTGGGCAACCGATAATCCACATGCAACGCGTCGACATGCGTTTCAACAACGTTTCAGTATTAATGTGTGGGCTGGTATTGTGAACGACTTTTTGATTGGCCCATACTTACTACCCACGCGGCTCACTGGCGGAAGCTATCTTATTTTTCTGAAAGAAGTGTTACCACAACTGCTGCATGATGTTCCGATCGCCATTCGTAACCGCATGTGGTTTCAGCACGATGGGGCGCCAGCACACTTCAGCATTGATGTACGGAATTACCTGAATGCCACGTTTGGTACTCGATGGATTGGGCGTGGTGGACCAGTCCCTTGGCCACCCCGATCTCCCGATTTATCGAGCCTCGATTACTTTTTATGGGGACATCTAAAGCATCTTGTTTATGAGACTCCAGTTGACTCAGATGAGGATCTCGTCGCTCGCTTATCTGTAGCTGCTGCAGGTGTGCGTGAAATACCAGGCATCTTTGAACGTGTACGCCAATCGCTCCACCGACGCTGTCAAGCATGTATCGATACTGGTGGACGCAATTTTGAACAATTACTGTAAACATGACACTTGTCAACAACTCTTTCAATAAAATCTTTGTTTTTCCTTTCGGCCGTTATTTCCCCTGTTTTCGCCTCACCGCGTCACTTGCGACTATACATTCCTATACAATAAATCATTGTTACAATGTCCTGTACCTACCATTAAAGTTTGTACCATGAATTCGGGACCACCCTGTATATATAATTCTCTTACGTAGCACGCATAAAAGTCGTTAGGTGTTATCGCGTTTTGGCAACATTGTATGATTGTTTGTTTACCACGAAGCCTCGCGCCTCAAATGAATTTATAGCGTTATCGGATGAAATTTTATTTGAAAAAGAAAATGAATTTCAGTCGAGCTGTTACAGTTTATAGTTAATAATCAAAGACAGCGGAGTATCTTTTCAGGACCATTTAAAAAACGGTCCTTTTCGGAGCCCTTTATTAGTTCAAATTATAGTTCAATAAGACGCTTGCACTACAACTTTTGACAACAAACTCAATTAAAAAGTATGGGTGGCTCGAGTGCTGGGGAAAAGTACACTCAAACAAAATGCTGGGTATCCCATTTCCCACAAGCAGCGCTCGGATTTCGAGTCAAAATTTGCTCAAAGTTTTCATTTGAATTCTGATTCCAGAGGTACGGTATATATCTTTTCTGAAAAACAGCAAATTTAGGTTTGAATTTTTTTTTTTTTTTTTTTGGAATATATCATATTTTGTAAACAATTCCGTCTACTAGGACACATGTCTTCATTGATGCGAGCTAAGCGAGCATAGGTTCCCGCAGCGAACCAATGATGATTTCCAAGCAATCCTCTGGTGGTTGGCGAGCGTTAGCTAGCAGGAGGAGGGCTCCCTAGTGTTTTTTCATTGTGTTAAGCATTCGGAATTGCAGAAAAGAAGGTGCATTTTCGACACATGTACTTTCCGAAAAGGCAAGAATGCTTCGAAGACGCAAAAGATTGTGTCGTGTAGGGTGAGGGTGGACCTAAACGCTACCACGTGCCGCAAGAGGTTCTGAAACTTCCGTCACCATGAGCCAGTAACCTCAGAACTTGTGCGAGCGCAGGATGACGCAGCTAGCAGAGAGATGGAGATAGATCATCGAAGAGAGCGACACATACAAAACTGATTCAATGTTATTTTTGGATCAATAAAATAATTTTTCTTCCATTTTTATCAAAGGAAACGGGACGAACTTTCGAATCAACGCAGTATTTGCGGAATGTCAGTCAACAATACGAGTATGCTATGAGTATGGGATTCTCGTAGAATAGATGCTTCGAACTCGAATATTCCACGTATTCCCTTCTTAGTGCTGCTTGCAAGGAGTAGTCGAACGCACACTCATCACAATGACGTTAAAGACCCTTCTACAAAAGTGTTCTCCGTTTCGTGCCAGAGATGTTCTCGTCGAAAGTTGACTTTTATTAGACGTAAAAAGTGTACCAGGGATGAGTTTAAAGGAGGTAGGTAGCTTTAAACAGCGTCCAACTGAAGCAGCACAACGAGCTATTGGCGACTTTTGTCTGTCGCCACGAGGTGAGGTAATTTTAATTGACGTCGTACTAGAGCAACACAACGGGCTATCGACGACGGTCCAGGATCAATCCACTAAGGCAGCCAACTTTTTAGTAACTGCGTATCACTTGAAATTTTTACAAATATTTGGCACCAGTTTTATATTTTTTTAGAAACATATATCTAATGTCAGAAAAGGGCCCAATGACTTGTTTTATTTTAATTAAAATACTAAGAAAACTGTATATTTTATAATTGATGCACTTTTATTTCGTATTAATGATGTTTTAATAAAGGAAAAAATAAAACGATTATTGAAAATTACAGGTTTATTTTTTAATCGCAGGTCTAAAACAAATAATTATCTCGTTCGTATTTCTCATACATAAAGATAAAAGAATTCTTCTTAAAAAGATTTGATTGGGAGATATATCAACTCAATTTCGCCGAGATAGCCATTCAATAGAAATAGATAACCAGCAACAAAGTTTCTCTTTAAATAATGTGCTACTGTTAGCGTCATTTATTACAAAGTAAAAAAAAACGTTAATCACAAAATTGATTTGATATAATCCCATTTTTCCTATAACGTGGTTGTACATACTAAAAAATCGAACATTCATTGTAGAATATTTGGGTCACTCTAATCGTCCTTGCGTATCACCTGAAACGTTGCCGCGTACCACCGGTTGGGAATCCCTGCCCCAAGGGAAAGATTCGGGGACAACGCAACGTAATTTTAAACCACGGTCAGATGATGATCTGTCGCCCCGAGGAATTAACGGATTCCTCTGTCTAAAAGATATATACGTATATGCAGCGTTAGAAAATAAAAATAAAAGTGACTGGTCCCGCGGTACAGTGTATACGAGAATATACTGGTATGCTGCCATCATAACTGGTCAGCTCCTCAAATAATAAATTAAATGAGTGAATAACGTGTTAGGGGCACACAATTTATCCACTCGGCATTGGCGCTCCGCCCCCTGCTCGCTATCGCTCGTCAACCCCCGATGATTGCTACGTAATTAAATTTAGTTCGCTTTGCGAACTATACTTTTCAACAATGAGAGAGAGAGAGGATTGCGTCACAATCCACCCCCATATGGATCGCTGCTGGATTGATCCCGGACCTCTAGTGCGACATTAATTGAAGGTTCCCTTCCCATTGCGATATTTATCGCATGCGACCGAGTAACGGAAAATTGCTTACTTTCTTTGTGAGATAAGCGGATCCGTATATAAGCTGACCCAAGTACTTTAGCTTTAGAAAACGTTCCAAAAATTCTCGGCTCATGCAAGGAAATATAGTGTAAATAAAAACAAAATGTTTTAAAAAATGTCAAGAACAAAACATCTCATTTCCACATAAAAAAGGAAATATTTCAGCACAACATAGTGTTCAATTCAGAGAAATCTCATCATAATTTTAAATGTATTAGCTTCTCCGTATTGTTTGTTGTAATAGTACTTCTTAATATTTTCATATTCGACTGTTGCTATGGAAACGACGACCGGATGGGCCGGTTCTTCTGGAAACATTGCAAACTCTCTAGCGCGTGCTCTCAAATTTTATGAATAAATTAATCTATATAAATAAGAATGGAGTGTTTGTTTGTACATTGAATATTTTCGACCCATTTCAAGTTTTCTATCCGTTTTGGACCCTTCTGATGCCAAATCCGCATCTTGCGCGTTTGGTGTCTGTCTGTATGTATGTGCACAATACACGTCACACGGTTCAATATATCTTCATGGAAATTTGCATTACAAATTTAAAAATTCAAAATAAAAAAAAATAAAAAATTGAAAAATACAATCTTAGGTACAAAACACATTTCTTACACATTAAACATTACCCTGAAATTGGAAAATTTCTTTACGGTTTTCTTTGCTACAGGTTAGAGTAGGTAAAATTACTTTCACATGGTCTTTGTTAACACAGAATTAGTCTTTTTCAACCACAGCTAATTTAGTATATCATTGTCGATGCATTTGAGTCCGATAATCTCTAACTCCTCTTCTGAAACGACATTCACCCTTCATGCATACGAAAAATGTTTTTTTTTCTCTTTCCCCCTCAACTCCTACAAACAGAAACGTATTCGTTTCAATGTCTTCCATGAATGACTCCAAACTGTTTAACTTCCCCTACAAGCTAGTCTTCTCTATTCTGCTTGAATGTTTAGAGAACTTCAAACTCTTTACTGTCAATGTTAGTCAATTGTTTCAATAGTTCCTCATTCTCGCTGTCCTCGAGTTCTGCTGTCTTTTCCATTTGCTTCTTTCTTGGTTTCTTGCTTACTTCTGGCTCTTTCACTATCTTCTCACCAGGCTTCCTTTTGTTCTTTTTCTCTTCTGCCTTCTCTATGCGTGACATTACTTGGTCAGTTGTAAGAATTTAGCCATATGTGTGAAGTTTAGTAAGTCAGTCTTCCTGCTCCCCAAGAACACGAAAAATGCAATAAAACGCAATTCAAACGTACTAAATACGATTAAATACAAAATTACACGGGACAACATATTGATTTTCAATCTTTCAATATATTATGGAGGGCAGCAGAAAATGCAGCACACAAAAACTTAAAAACCAAACTTTTCAACCATACATTTTTCAACTAAACATATTGCTATCAGCTGTGGGTCAAATAAATACGGAATCACCCTATTACATCCTCAGGGTTGCCAGCTTTCCTATTTGACAACTTTTTAGTTTCTCGAAATCCCATGTGGGCACTTGTATAGCTTATTTACAATTACCCCGCCTGACCTTACTGCCTCTTTTTGTGGAATCAGCATTACACTCTACACCAATGGATCATTCTCTAATCTTGTCTTATACCACTCTTGCTACTCCGTCACGACTGTAGGCCTACAATTTATGTTATGACATATTTTTTATATAGTTCAATTATTTTAATATATTGAGTCTATCGTGATACGAAATGTGGAAATACCGTATATTGTAATACATTTAAAAAAATACCCAACCCAGCGTTTGAATTTCTGTGGTAAGTAGGCATTTTAATTGACACGTCACACTAGAGCAACACAACGAGCTATTGGCGACGGTCCTGGATCAGTCCCTCAAGCAAAAGATCCGAGGACAACACCTCGTCATTTTGAACCACGGTCAGATGACGAAGCCACACCTGAGCTGGCACCCCACTCTCCAAACTTCCACACCCACCCAACGTGAGGACAACGGGATTTCGAACCACGGTCAGATGACGTAGGTTGTGGAAGTCGGGAAGAATATAAAGCATCAAATATATGCAAATCTGCGTTAAACTACGTTTAGGTAAACATCTCCGAAATATATAGCACAACACTTTGTTGTCCTCTTCGGGGATTGATGTCGATCCCGGACCGTCGCCAATATCCCGCTCTGTTGCTCTGGTACGACATTAATTAAAATGACCTTATCTTGCCGTACCTGAAGGGCAGGAAATCACATCGATTTAACGGACCGCGTAATCCATTCCAAGTAGCTCTTTATTGTTTAACGAGGCAGATGATTGGATCCGGAGCTCAGCGTAATGACGACTGTTTATAAAAAGTCCATCAGGAAAACCGTTTTAAATTTTATTTGTGAAAGTAATCTCTCACATAATAGAAGACATCATCTTAATAGACTCTAGGAATGGGACATTGACAGCAAAACATCGATGTTCAAAAATAAAACCTCGATGTTGATAATACATCGCCCCAAAAATATCGATGTTTTTAAAATTCAATGTATTTAAACTTTTTTCCACATTTCGTAAAAGTGGTTTAGCAACTAGTGATGCAAAATCGACAGCAAAACATCGATGTTCAAAATTTTAAAAAAATGTTGATAATGCATCGCCTCTAAACCATCGATGTTTTTAAAATTCAGTGTATTTAAACTTTTTCCCCATTTCTTAAAACTGGTTTAGCAACTAGTGATGCAACATCGACAGTAAAAAATCGATATTTTTTTAATAAAATATCAATGTTTTGAAATATTGACATCGATGTCGCATCCCTACTTTTCAAACCCTTCACTCTTGGTCACTTTGGTCTAAAAGTATGATCAATTTTCTGATTGCAAAAATTATGCTGCTAGGTTATTTTTAAAATTTTTATAACGGTACTTTTTTTATTTAAAAATAAAACATCTATACCGTAAAAACATCGAGAAGTATAAACATCGATGTTACAAAAACATCGACTCGAATACATCGATGTCGCATCCCTGATAGACACCATTATAAAACACAGAATCACACTAACAGTTAAAGAAAAATCAAGATTCTTCTTGAGTCTGAGTTACGAAAATAATATGTGTCAAAAAAAAAGGATCAAAAGATCGAATATTTTTGTTAAGTTAAGTTGAGAATAAATTGCTTTAGCATTGTTGTGTTGCTTTAGTGCGACGTCAATTAAATACATACATTCCCTTTATGCATGGCGTACATGTGATTCTAGCACGAAGCAGCGAACGAGACCCAAGATTTAAAATTTAAACTGCGTTGGGAAGTTAATTTCGACTGCGGTCAACAACAGTCGCTAGATGTGCAGTCCAAAAATCAATAGCACTCTTCGGCGGTCGTCACTGGATGTGCATAAATGAAAGCAGTCAGCATGAGGACAGGCGCGGATAATTCAATAATTCAATGGAAGCAAACAGCGATTACAAACAAGGCGACACGTCAAACTTCCAATGATTGATTTCCGCTGGCTGATGTCATGTGTGAATAACCAGGACATAACTAATCTGTTGCCATGCCTCCCAATCAATGGAAGTGTTGGCGAGGGAATTGCGGCAACGTGGACGGATTTGCACCTTAAATTATCACAGCTTCATGAAAAGCCAACCGTTTATGTAGGTAGGCATCTTAATTAACGTCGCAATGGAGCAACACAACGGGCTACTACTGGCGACGGTCCGGGATCAATCCCCGATGAGAATGATCAGAAGACAACTCTACGTCATTTTGAACGACGGTCAGATAACGTGGTCACACCTGAGTTGGCATCTCACTCTCCAAAACTTCCGTACCATGCCCACGATCAATTTTCTTGAAACTGCTCGGCCCAATATAGACCCTAGCGGGCCAAAGAAATAACCAACCAGTACCTTTGTAGATAAAGGGTCAATTTCCATCTTCTATATATATAATTCTCTTACGTGGCACTCAAAAAAGACGTTATTTGTTATCGTGTTTTGGCAACATTGTACGATTGTTTGTTTACCACAAAGCCTCGCGCCACAATTGAATTTATAGCGTTATCGGATGAAATTTTACTGAAAAAAAATTATTTTAGTCGAGCTGTTGCAATTTATTATAGAAATAAAAGAAAGCGGAGGATCTTTGAAGGCCAACAAGTATAGTTCAACAAGACGCTTGCACTACAACTTTCGACAACAAACTCAATGAGAAAGTGTGGTTGGCTCGAATGCTGGGGAAATGTACACACAAACATGCTGGGTATTCAATTTCCAAAGCAGCAATCACATTTCGAGTCAAAATTGGCTCAATGTTTTCATTTGAAATCTGATCTTAGACGCACTGTATATATCTTTTCTGCAAAACAGCATTTTTTAGATTTGAAAAATATATATTTTTTGGAATATCATATTTGCAAACAATCTCTTATGCTAGGACACATGTCTTCATAGTTGCGAGTGAAGCGAGCATAGGTTTGCGCAGCGAACCAGTGAGGATTGCAAAGCAATCCTCTGGGGGTTGGCGAGCGTCAGCGAACAGGGGGCTGGCCCCCCTAGTTTTGCAAGATTTGCGCAACTCATTTGGTATTTTTATTTTTAACGCTGAATAACCCGGCGATGCTCGGGTTTCATATATGACCCCGACAGTTAAAATATGACCATTACAGTTCCCTGTGTTAACTCAAACACAAAACCTGTAGAACGTGTTTCTTTATCCATGTCCATTTATTACAGAAAATAAACTTTAGATTTTAAAATGGGGACTTCGAGGAACACTTGTAGGACTACCCGTGTGCCCATTTTCATGGCTACAGATGGGTCTGAAGACAGGAAAGAAATAGCCCATGTTTTCCGTAGTGTTCTAAAGTAGAAGTATACCCAATTGGGTGTGGCCATTTCGTTCAGTCTTCTGAAATTTCACTTTGGGAAAGGTTTTCAACTAGACTGGTGAAAGCTTTCAGATGTTCTTGGAATATGTATACAAAATGTGGCAAAGTAATGATTCAAAAATAAGAAAATAATACCATACAATAACCATGTTATTAAGCGTAAAAGTCACATAAAATGCCCTAACAAAGGCAATTAAACCAGAAAAGGTTTTTACATTTCCCCCTTGAATAACATTTTAAAAGAGATGCACAATTAATCAAAATCTATCCATATACTAACATTGCGTAATTATCCTAATTACAACCAAAAAAGACAGTGTCCTTTGCAAATAACTACAACAAAAATGCCAGTACTGCGAACTAAACCGATACTGGAAACTGAATGAAGAATTTTTAACCCAAAATTGATTTTTACGACAGTAATAATGACCAATTATATTTTGAAGCTCCTTTCCAATAGTGATCGAGACATTTATTCCGAAACACCTTGTATTCTACAGCTCCTTTTTATCGTGGTAAAATGACAAAATTCTTCGACCGTAATTTCTATTCTATTTAATATAATTCCCTCAACAGAAAAACCGAATTCATTTTCCTGAAATGTTACTTTTCTCCCTCGATCTGCCCAGAAAGTATTCTCGCGAAACACGAAAAAGAAAAGAATTCAACACGTGTTTTTTAAACAAAATATTCATCGAATTCTTCCTCCGTTCGTAGCAACAAAACGCGCTGCGGTCTCGAATAATCGAATTTTTTTTCATACGTTCTCATTAGTAGCATTTTTTGTTCTCTCCTTCTTAAAAGCCAATAGGAGTCGAGTCGAGTCGAATGAATTGTTGGGGACTGAACTGAAGCGCGAATTCTTTGAATTCTTTTGTACCGCATCTACACAGCCGCCTTTTTTCCTTTTAAGTGATGGTAAAAAGTATTTTTCCTTCAGCTGTTTCCATTGAAGAGGGTTGTCGGACTGGAGAAAGCAAATGTTGCTTTTGCATGTGTGAAAAGGGGTAATAATGTAAAAGATGTTTTCGGGAACAAAAGCCAAAACCGGCACACTTGAGTACCTATCAAAGAACAGTGCTTTTTTTTAATTCCAGATGATTATCATTCAGTGAGAATTTTTTTCATGTACCTGTACTCAGCAATTGCTTTGAGAGGATTATATTTTGTTTTGTAAAGAGTAGCTTCGACCTTACTAACTACTGTCTCCATCACACAACCCCGTGTGCTTAGTGTCGAGCAACTTACTCCTATATACAATAAATACATGAAATAAACAAATCAAAAATGTCAAATGAAATAAATCCAATTTCAAGTATAATTTACGTCTAGTGTTGCGGAACTCCGCTTTTTAACAGTTGAATCCATTTCTGTCAGGAGCATTCGTCTGTGTGTATATCTCTCTGTCAATCAAACGTTCATTGTGTTTGTCTATTACTAGATATTGTATGTGATCGGACTATTAAGTGATGGTCTTATGATCAATAGCATCCACACGCTCCACCCATCACAGGGATAAGATAAGAGGAATCCCGTAAAGGTACTTACATGGATAATTGGGACGAATAAAAAAAACGCATGTTTATCTTTAGGTAGTCTATAAGTCAGCACAGTTTGTGTCTTATATACTGTGCAAATACTATACAATTCTTTTGCAGTTACAGTTGTACATCAACAATTGTACGACTATAGGTGCAAAGTTGTACAACTGTAGGTATACAATTGTACAACGTTAGGTGTACAGTTGTACAACTGTGCAGGTGGACAGTTGTACAACTGTGTAGGTGTACAGTTGTACAACTGTGTAGGTGGACAGTTGTAGACTAGGGATGCGACATCGATGTCAATATTTTCAAAACATTGATGTTCTATAAAAGAACATCGATCTATTGGAGCCGATGTCGCATCACCAGTTGCTAAACCAATTTTAAGAAATGGGGGGAAAAGTTTAAAAACATCAATGGTTTTGGGGCTATGTACTATCAACATCGATGTTTTGCTGTCGATGTCGCATCAATAGTTGCTAAATCAGTTTTAAGAAATGGGGGAAAAGGTTTAAATGCCCTGAATTTCAAAAACATCGATAGTTTGGGTGCGATGCATTATCAACTTCGATGTTTTAATTTTGAGCATCGATGTTTTGCTGTCGATGTTGCATCACTAGGTGATAAACCAGTTTTAAGAAATGAGTAAAAAAGTTTAAATACACTGAATTTTAAAAACATCGATGTTTTTGTAGCGATGTTTTATCAACATCGATGTTTTAATTTTGAACATCGATGTTTTGATGTCGCATCCCTATTGTTTGCACCTATAATTGTGTACTGCTGTCCATTTTGTATACGAAGGTTGGTAGTTAAGATATCGGAACACGTTAAAAATGTCATTTTTGACCAAAAGTTCCAAAAAAATATTTTTGATAGAGAATTTACGACTTTCCAAAAAATATTTGATTTTTTTTTCACTCTAATTTAATTAGTTGCAGAGATATTAAGATTTTAATCAAGGTGGGAAATTCAGAAGTAGGCATGGAGAAAACACTGGAAATGGCCGTTAAAAACCAAATGCCAAATTTAAATTTGAAACTTACTTTTTTTTGCAAATATTATTACAGAAACGTTTCTCAAAGTTTAAAAGGTTTCTCCTTAAGTAATAGTATGAACATTTTTAAATTGAAGAACAAAACTGTTTTCATAAACGGTAAAAGTGAGAGAGTAAGGGATACACTTCAAACTATTTTTACTCTAAATTAATTTTTATGCATTATTTCCTCATTTCAAATGTTATAACGCAAAAAGTTATGGATGAATTATCGTAAAACTTTGGGAACGTGTTCTTTATAATGGTGTCTAGGGAATGAACTAGAAGAATGATGCTGAGTGGAAGAGTTTTAAAATTATAGCCATTTTTTCAGAAAAATTGCTGTAAGACTATTAAAAATCTTGTATTCATTTTTCGATCGCTTTTAAAATTTTTGTTTCGTTAAATATCTTTATGATTCTAGTTCATTCTCTAGAAAAAATGCGTGTAGTTTATTTGGGTAGCGTCATTTTTCGAATGAGTTGAATAAATTTTCGTGTAGATTTTTTTTCGACATATTTCTTTAAAGTTGCCATACATTATTATCATTTTTAGAAAATTATTAATATATATTTCAAATATTTATAGCCCAATGCTACTGTTTAGTTACACTCAACATAAAAATATGATTTAAATGTTTCTATACCACATTAAAAAATGTCTTCTCGTAACGTGTCCGGATACTTTCACTAATGTCACACTGTAGCAACACAAAGGGATCCATTGTGAAGGGAAAGATCCAATGACAACGGCTCGCAATTCTGAGCCGCTAAAGCTTTGGTTTCCTAAGAAAGTGGAGCCGTTATCTAACAGCCGTGATACGTCATGATGCCGCGGGCATAACTAGACGACCGTCTAAACAAGAATCCAGAGGTGTCAACTTAGACGGACAGAATACGTTGGAGAATGGGCAACACAGACGGCTGGCGTGGTTTATTTTATTCGAGAAACAAAACAAAGTGGTTTTTTATTCTCTAGTTCAAAGTTTCTAACTTCGTGATCGTTGAAGGTAGAGTGGAAATTTCAACAGATTTCAAATCAGCGTCAATTTCTACGCCAGATCGATATCAAAAACAGTTTTATTATTCAATTATTTACCATTTGATTATTTAATTATTTATTAAATAATTAATTATTTATTCAAAGAAAATCACATTTAAGGTATCGATCTGGTGTCAAATTTTCCGCAGATTTCAAATCCGTTGAAATTTTTATTCTGTGTTAAACGATCCTGATTTTACAAAAACGAATTATTAATGGCAGTAAAAAATGTTTATTTATTTTGCTCCACTTTGCTCGAATCGTTTGGAGCAGGAAATGAAATGTTGCCTCTACAAGAGAAAAAACGTTCCCCAACTGTTTGAGACCGCTATGACGACAGTCATGGAAATGGCGGCTCCGATCATTTTCGTTACACTCACAAACAACGCTCAAACCAACACCATGTCTTAGTATAAACAACCTTTTAGTGACGTACCCACCGATACATCACGGCTACGCTTTCTTAAGCTTCGGTTTCCTAAGAAAGCGTAGCCGTGATCTAGCGGCCGTGATCTATCGGTGGGTGACGTCACTAAAACGTTGTTTATACTAACACATGGTGTTGGTTTCCTAGAGAGCGTTGATTGTGAGCGTAACGAAAAATATCGGAGCCGCCATTTCCATAACTGTCGTCATAGCGGTCTCAAACAGTTGGAGAACGTTTTTTCTCTTGTAGCGGCCACATTTCATTTCCTGCTCCAAGCGATTCGAGCCAAGAGGAACAATATAAATAAACATTTTTGACTGCCATTGAATAATTCGTTTTTATAAAATCGGGATCGTTAAACACAGAATAAAAATTTTAAAGGATTCGAAATCTGCGGAAAATTTGACACCTTAAATGTGATTTTCTTTGAATAAATAATTAATTATTCAATACATAATTAAATAATCAAATGGTAAATAATTGAATAATAAAACTGTTTTTGATATCGATCTGGCGTAGAAATTTACGCTGATTTGAAATCTGTTGACATTTTCACTCTACCTTCAACGATCCCGAAGTTAGGAACTTTGAACTAGAGAATAAAAAGCCCCTTTGTTTTGTTTCTCGAATAAAATAAACCACGACAGCCGACTGTGTTGCCCATTCTCCAACGTATTCTGTCCGCCTAAATCAGGGGTGGCCAACCTTTTACATACCATGCGCCAATTTTTTTCACATACGAGTTCAGATGCGCCATTCAATTCAAGCATCTTTTCTACCTTACGTTCATGGTCCTGAAGACATCTCGCATTAATCTGCCTTGGTATAGCAATTTCGTCTGATTTCTTTTCAATACCTTTATAACCAAGATGGCGTGCAAATATTTGGAAACAAGGCTTCTCCGTCAGAATAGGTTTTTTTCGCCAATGCTAAAGGAATTTCATAGGACTCTTCTGTCATCACCTCGTCTTCACAACTTACATTAGCAAAAACATTTGTCTTCTGATTTCTTCCTTTTTTAGTCACATATTCTTTACGTAACTCCGACCCGAGAACAAGTTTAATTTTTCCTTCTATGTTAGCCTGATGCTGTATTTTAAAGTGTTTATTAAGGTCGTGTCTTCTATTATGTGAAAGAGTAGTTTTAAAAACAATACAAAAAACTATTTTCCTGATGGACTTCTTGTAAATAACTCATTTTCTTACTGTTCGTTAAATTCACTTTTTCTCTCCTACTTTTTGCGCTTCTTTTGCTCATTTTCTTTTGCACAGTGATATGTAACAGGAATGTAAAAAAAAAAAAAACATTAAAAGGTACAAAATTTTTTGAAAAAGAACAAACAGATCACAAGTACGTCGCATCATACAAAATATAAATTGCAAACTCAAAAAATTGCGACGAAATGAGGTGTAAGAAAGCTCTATGAATTAAACTGAAAGTATTAGGGTGTTGAAAAAAAGAAGATATTTTCACGTATAACTTATAACTTTCACTTATAACTTCAAAAGAATAAGGATTCACAATAATGCAATGCGCCACTTGTAATCATCCAATGCGCCAAGTTTGGCGCATGCGCCACAGGTTGGCCACCTCTGGCCTAAATTGACACCTTGGATTCTTGTTTAGACGGCCGTCTAGTTATGCCCGCGGCAACATGACGTATCACGGCTGTTAGATAACGGCACCACTTTCTTAGGAAACCAAAGCTTTAGGAAACCGAAGCTTTAGGAAGGAGGAAAGCGTTAAACCTAGCTTAAGCGGTAAACGCTAAAATGTTTACACAGAACGTTTTGAAAGTCGTTTTGCCTGTTATGAGCAGACCGGGAATAGAACTGATACCCTCTCAAACCGAGGGACTTTGCCCAGGACAAGAATACCCCTGCGGTTAAAATGCACAGAATGTTTCACTGGCAAGCGATATTGCTGTTTAAGTAGGTAATATAATTATCGTATGGATGTAACACAACGGCTATCAATACCAACGGTCTGGGATCAATACCAACGGGTACGATCTGAGGACAACAACGTAATTTTGAAGCACGGTCAGATGACGACGCTTCTGCCGGTAATGTGTCAACTTGAATTCGCGGAATTCCAGGCTGGCCGTACTGAACCGTGGAAACGAGGTCGAGCAAGTAAAAATAAAAGTCGACATCGCGTGCGGACCTGTTGATTTAGCCGCGGAACGTGTCAACAGAGGCCTTTCGCAACAGCCCACCGAGCTGTCGCCATGCCACACACTCCGCAACAGCGATGACAGGAATCGAGTGTGCTCACTTTTCTCGCTTGACGGTCAATTTTGCCTTGCACTGTCACTCTATGGACATTTTTGCAACACGGGGGGTATTAAACAGGTAGCAACCGTTAAAAATGTTGTCAACCCCGTAGTTTTGACTTAGGGACTGATCCCGGACCGTCGTCAATAGCCCGCTGTGTTGCTCTAGTACGACGTTAACTAAATTTATCTTACCCGGTTGCTTATCCGCTGCTCTTTCAACCCCCGAGGATTAGTGAATAAATTCAACCAGTAAACAACAGTAGATCAAAAATAGCGTATTCTTCAATACCCATTTATAAACATTAATTGAATCCATCAATTTTAAAACACAGCTTTCAAAAGGCCCTTAAAGATATTTAACTATGAATTCCCTTCAGTTCTCCTACAACGCTCCACATCCGTTTCACACGCGGTGGGACCGTTGCCACACGAGGCTCAGAAATAGATGTAGTTGCCGGATGAGGGAGTGTGGATTAACGTCAGGACACGACGGACTCATTAGTAAGACTCAAATTCCGTAATTGGGTTCTCTTTTGGGTCAGATTAAGCTCCAATTCTCAACGGGAAGAAGCTTTGAGTCGTCTTAATCAGACAATACTAGTTATGAGACTTTTGTTTAATACACAATCTGATCAGCAATAAAATGGTATTAGAATTACCATCTGAGAATTCAATAAATAGATGCTTTAGGCAAAAATTGCTTTACAAGAGTATATAGGAAATTCCAGAGTTTTCTAACAACGCCCCTGTCTTGAATAAATCTGAATTGCGAGTTCAAATCGAAACATGACCGTCGTTTTACATAGAAGAGCTGGTGCATGTTCAATCCGTCGTGGCCTAAAATGTTCTCACGTTGGCATGATTTGGAATTTTGGAGAGTGGAGTTGCCAGCTCGTGTGTCACCTGGTCATCTGACCGTGGTTGAAAGTTACGTGGTGTTATCCTTGAAACTTTCCCTTCGGTATTGATCCCGGATTGCCTCGCGTTTGTTGGTGTGGAAGTTTGGAGAGTGGGGTGCCAGCTCAGGCGTTGCCTCGTCATCTGACAGTGGTTCAAAATAACGTGATGTCGTCCTCGCATCTTTACCTTCGGGGGTTGATCCCGGGCCGTCGTCAATAGTCAGTTGTGTTGCCCTAATAGGACGTTCATTAAAAATTACCAATTACCATAAATTATTTATATCATGGGAAGAAATAAAAGGTAATTTTAAACAGAGATGTTAATTTAATTTCGTTTGGTAGATAGGTATTGAATGAAGGACGCTTTGGAAAGACGGTATGGTCCGAGATCAATCCCCGAAGGGTAATTGGTAATTTTTAGTTAACATCGTACTGGAGCAACACAACGGGCTAATGACGACAGTCCGGAATCAATCCCTCATGGGAAAGATCCAAGGACACCTCGTAATTTTGAACCACGGTCACTTGACGAAGCAACACCTGAGCTGGTACCCCACTCTCCAAACTTCCACGCCAACCCAACCCAACGTGAGGACTTTCGGCTACGACAGATTTAAGGTGCACCAGCCGCCTCTACACCATACGCTTACAAACATCCGGACCCGCATTCGAACCAGGAACTTTCCGATCTAGAGGCTAACACCTTAACCACTGGATCGGTTGGTCGGCCAATCCCCGAAGGGAAAAATCCGAATACAACGCTGCATAATTTTGAGCCACGGTCAGATGAAGTGGGTCACACGTTGGCTGGTACCCCACTCTCCAAATGTCCGCACTATGCCAACGTGAGGACATTTGAAGCCACGACAGTTTGAACGGGCTCCAGCCCCCTTCGAACGCAACCCGCCGGTTGCTAGCCTGTTACTCTGCGAACCGGGCTACAATGACTCTTCATTTCGTTTGAAAGAGATTGTTTTTCAAGCAATGCTGGTAAAACAATTTAATAAAAAAAAATTGTTTTTCTATCAATACGGGTAAGACAAACTGAGCTGCGTACTGCAATCATTTTATACTCTACTGTATTCCCATGGCGATTTAAAAGTGTTTTTAGCTCCTTCTGCACATTTAAGTTAGTTAAGAGAACGGAGGTTATTATATAGCCCACGTTACCCGCAGGGTTCTAAAGTATAAGTCAGGCCTCGAAATAGATTTTATAATACAGGTGCACCTTGTGCACTTAAGTTTTTTAATTTGGTGCACATGTTATATTTTAGGTGCACATTTAAAAAAACTTAATATAAGAGCATTAATGTAATATAAACTACTTTATTAGTTGTGTTTGTTTATATAGGTTAGAGAGAGTATAGTAGATAGTAAATAAAAATATTTAAACATCTAAATTCTTCCTTCTCTGGCGCACGACAGTCGCTTCAACCGAGCCATCTGGAAAATGTTTCGATCGTCGGAAAGTTCTTGTGCAGTGGCACAAGTAAACCTTCCTCCTGTATAAACCGGTTACGGTCCAGCGATTTTGTTTTCGCATAGTGTTCATATAGGAATTTTGATTACGTCCCTTTAGAGCAAGGGAGGTCGATTCTAATATTTTGTTCAAAAATCAAAATGACATAAAACGCGTCCCCTCTTTTTTTCTAACGTTATATGCACTGCGTGCACCTAGCGGGAAAAATTAGGTGCACAATTTTATTTTCATGTGCACAGTGCACCTGTGCACACGGGTATTTCGAACCCTGGTATAAGAGTATCAAATTTGGCGTTTCATTCTTTAAACGACGCAGATTTGTAGAACGAACAGACAGACAAAAGCCAACTCTGCTTTATATAGATTTATCAGAAACACTTTTCCCGATTTTCCTGAGAGTCAGCCATTAACTATTCAGTCCCTAATATAAGTAATAAAGGATAAAACGTGCTCGAACTATTACGAAAAGACTATTGCGATACCTCATCACATCTCTCGGTCGAGTGGTGACGACGTTGAGATAAAAGACCTGGAAAATACATCCCATTCAGATTCGATGGGTCCAGACTGTAGTTAAGGAACCATGCGGAGCTTGTGAAAGAAGCCTGTCTGCTGAATGCGAGGTATACATCAATTGTATTATGACATTTCGCGACACGGTATTCACACATTTGGTGTGTGGTGCGCAGCGTTTGTGGTCGTCATCAGCGCCGACGTCACACTGTTACTGTATATAAACTCAAGCCTAACTTTAACTATTGCTATTTTGTACGTATTCGTGTTGTTCTTGCTTGTTATGATGTTAGTACGAGTCCATAAATACGCCAACACAACCACTCAAATTCATATGGGCCTAATCCTTTTGTCCCCCATATGTTGGTGACCCGGACGTGATGTAAACACAAGCTTTTGGCGCGGAGATTTGAAGAGTGGGAAGGCTCAGGTGCTCTCACTGTTTCAAAATGACATGGTGTTGTCCTCTGATCCTTCCGTTGGGAGATAGATCCGCACCGTCACCAATAACCCATTGTGTTGCTAGACGGCGACGTTAATTGAAATATCTGCCTACCAATCCATCTTTTTTCCCCTTTCGCGACATTTTTTGATCGAAGTTATCTGCCTTGTGTTTGTTGCATCTCTGCCAAAACATTGTGGCACGGAACACCCAACAAAACAACCATATATATAAATGAAAGACCATTTTACAGAAACATCGATACGCGGTTGGAACAGTTAGTAGTTTGGCAATTCAGGTTTGCGAGTTCGAAACTCGATGCATTCCATGATCCTTGTGTGCCTATCCGAGAACAACAACACGTCATTTCGAACGAAAGGTCAGATGACGAGGTCTTCACCTGAACTGGCACCTCGCTCTCCAAACGTCCACACCACGACAGTTGGAATCCGCGACAGATTGAACGTACACCAGCCTAATTCGTACACAACGGTCTTGGGTTGGATTCAAACCCGTGACGTCCGAATGTTCATTGCGAGAGTACTTATGTCATGAACTAACTATCAAAAGATTCTAGGAGTGTGTACATATGTATTAGTGTTAGTTTTATTGTTAATTTTATCGTTTCTGTCTTTTTGCTGTACATATTTAATGGAATTAATCGTTTACTATTTAAATATAGTGTAATTTAGATAGGGTCAGAAATGACTGCTGCTTCGTTAAGCCAACTTTGTGTACGTGAGGCAGGTGGGAAAATCAGGACAGCACCTGACATTATAATTCAAAATTGGAGACACTAAGCCTTGCCCGAAGAGGAAAACTGTACTAAAATTAAAGCAAAATAGTTAGGGAAAATCCTGCAGACCCTACCGGCCCATGTTTCGAGTGTATTATCAGAAGGATATATAATCAGGACTATCAAAAGGATGCATTACTCATGTAAAATGTATATCCAATGTATTTTCAGAAATTTGGTCACGGGGTTGACCAGATGAGACCGGTTTCCTTTGAAGGGTTCATTCTATGTTTCCGTGGCTGACTAGTACACCCTTTAACCTGACAAAAGTCGGGAGGTGAGGGGGTCACCTGCGTTGACCAACCCATCAACCAGCCTTAATACAACCGGAAAGTTTATATAAGTAGGCATTCGAATTATTTGGGTCGCCAGAGATCCCGCCAACCAAGATGCATCGGGACTTTGGCTTTCGTTCCATAATTCCAATCCCGCATCCTCGTCGGGCGTGACATTCGAGTGTTCCATCCGCCCTCGTGTTTCCTTTCTCCTCCGGTTTGTTTCTTCCCGCCAGGGAGCGCCCTCCGATCAAAACATCCCCCTCTTTGACCCAGTCCTCGGACGGGACGTTCGGAGGAGAGGAAGAGCCACGTGACTGATGCAGCAGCTGATATCGATCCCGAGCTCTCCCTCTCTTCTCGTCCTCACACGTCCGAACGGCGGTCCAAGGACGAGCACCTCACGTCCTAATCGCGCTCTCGACTCTTTCCTTCCGGCTTCGCCTCCGACCACCTGCCGGCAGACGACAGGATGCAGCGCCGACACCTGCTTCTGCCACAGGCGCTGCCGCCCAGACGACACTCGTGGATATGCGGGTAAGTCACGCGCTCAGTTGACCCTCTGGACCACGCGCCGCTTTGGCAATCGACCCCTCTCCTGGTGCGGAACCCTCCTCTGGTCCCCTACTGTTATTCCAATCGAGCCCGGTGCTATTCACTCGTGTTAATCAAACGATGTGAAACGTGTTCTCCTGTACATTGCGTTTACCTACCACACAATCCGTTCATCTCTATTCACGCCTCCCGTGTTTTTTGGTTCGACCACAGTATGATGTGTGTGTGTTATTCAAACGATGTTTCATGTGGGATTCTGTGTGAAGGGTTCCGTTTGATCGAGATATTATTCGAACGATGTCTAATATATTCTGTGGTGAATTGTTCTTCGCTCTATATCAGACCTTGCTATTCAGATGATGTCTGATATATACTGAGGTGAAATATTCTTCACTGTCCATCGGACCTATTTATTCAAATGATGTCTGATGTATATTGAGATAAAAAGCTCTTCACTATCCATTGTGCCTAGATATTATTCAAATGATGGTTAATGTATGCTGAAGTGAAACTTTCTTCACTATCCATTGAACCTAGTTGTTCAAATGATGTGAAAAGCATGTTGAGGAAATATTCTTCACTATGCGTTGGATCTTGTTATTCAAATGATGTCTAATGTATGCTGAGGTGAAATGTTCTTCACTGTCCATCGGACCTATTTATTGAGAGGATGTCGAGTGTATTTTGAGTTGAAACATTTTTCATTATGCATTGGATTCAAATGATGTCTGATGTATGTTGAGGTAAAACGTTCTTCACTATCCATTGTGCCTATATATTATTTAAATGATGTCTAATGTAGGCAGAGGGGAAGTGTTTATTACTATCCATTGAACCGTGTTGTTCAAATGATGTTAAATGCATGCTGATAAAATATTCCTCCCTGTGCATTGGATCTTGTTCAAATGATATCTAATGTATACTGAGGTAAAATGTTCTTCATTGTGCCTAGATATTGAAATGTTAAATGTATGGTGAGGCAAAATATTCTTCACTATGCATTGAACCTAGTTATGTTGTAAATGTTTGTGTGTGCTGAGGTGAAATATTATTCACTATGCATCGGACCTAGTTATTCAAATGATGGCTAATGTGAAGTGAAATATTCTTCACTATACTTTGGACCTATATATAGTTAATCAAATGATATTAAATATATGCAGAGATAAAATATTCTCTCATCATGTTCCTCAATATACATCGGACCTAGCTATTCAAATGATATCTATAGTGTGTATCGAAATGATAGGTCCACCCGCATTTCTCAAAGTTTCGACTCTTAATTTAGAATAAGAATGACTTTTTTGGTGGAGATAATTATACAATAATCGTTATAACTATTTAGGAAGCAATTTGTTAAAAATAAATAAATCATTTTTACTTTACGCAAATTTTCATTTTGAGATCGTTTCGAAAAGATAGGTCCACCTTTATAAATCTTTGCACCAAAACGTTTATTTCCACAAAATGTGCATAAATATCACAGTTTAGTCTTACTGATTGATTATGCTCGCTGCTGTGGAGGTATTTAAACAGATTTGAACATCACATTGCAATCAAATGAAATGGTTTGTCATTGCAGTCTTCCGCTGATTGAGCAGGGGAAAATTGATGCATTTAAGAAGTGTGGAAAATCGAAAAGAGACATAACTAAACTTTTAAACAGGTCGCATAATGTTGTAAACAATTTTGTGCGACTTGGAAATGCTTATGGCACTAAAAAAACATCTGGGCGGCCATCAAAAGTGACATCTCGACAAAGAAGGAGTATCGTAAAGGATTTAAAATCTGAAAATAAGAGCTTATCCACGTTGGCCAGGCAACAAAACCCTACAATATCAAAATCTACGGCCCATAGAGTGGTAAAGAAGTTCGGCAATTTAGTTTACTGGAAGAGGAAAGCGGCTCCGAAATTAACTAAAGAGCACAAAAAAAAAATGATTGAAATTTGCACAGGAAGTGATGTCCTGGAAAGAAGACTGACATCGAGTGATATTCAGTGATGAAAAAAAATTCAACCTGGATGGTCCAGATGGCTTGCAGTATTACTGGCACGATCTGCGTTCCGATAGAGAGATATTCTCGAAGAGGCAAGCTGGAGGTGGTTCCGTTATGGTATGGGCCGGATTTGGACGTGCAGGAAAAACTGATATAGCATTTGTAGACAATCGTTTGAATGCTACGGCCTACCAACAGCTGCTTGAACAATATTTTCTTCCACAATCAGAGCACATTGGAGGCCCGTTCTTTATGTTCCAACAGGGCAATGCTCCTGTGCATACTGCAAAGTCCACTTTTGAATGGCTTCTGGATAATAATGTACATATTATCGATTGGTCACCTTGCAGCCACGACCTGAATCCGGTAGGAAACATATGGGCCATACTCACAAGAGCAGTGTATGCAGGCGGAAGGCTGTACAACTGTACTACAGACTTAAAAAACGCTATTTCCTCCGATTGGGCAAAAATCGAGACAAACTCTTTACAAAAACTTGTAGAAACTATGCCGAATAGAATTTATGTGCTCATTCTGAAAAACTGTGGGAAAATTTCGTATTAGTTGAACACTAATTCGATGTTTGGTTCAGTGGACCTATCTTTTTGAAACAGCTGTTTCACATAATTTTTATCTTCCGTATAATTCCTATGATTTGTATATTATTTATGCATAATTTTTTCATTGTATGAACTAACGTAGTTTATAAAATAGTACTTTGTACACAGTAAAACTTTTTTTTACCAACATAACTTTTGGTTTTACTAGTGGACCTATCATTTCGATACGCACTGTAATCTATGCATAGTTGAAACGTTCTTCACTATCATTTGGACCCAGTTATTCAAATGATATTAAATGTATGCTGAGGTGAAATATTCTTTACTGTCCATTGGACCCAGTTATTTAAATGATTTTAAATGTATGCTGAGGTGAAATATTCTTTACTGTCCATTGGACTCAGTTATTTAAATGATATTAAATGTATGCTGAGGTGAAATATTCTTTACTGTCCATTGGACCCAGTTATTTAAATGATATTAAATGTATGCTGAGGTGAAATATTCTTTACTGTCCATTGGACCCAGTTATTTAAATGATTTTAAATGTATGCTGAGGTGAAATATTCTTTACTGTCCATTGGACCCAGTTATTTAAATGATATTAAATGTATGCTGAGGTGAAATATTCTTTACTGTCCATTGGACCCAGTTATTTAAATGATTTTAAATGTATGCTGAGGTGAAATATTCTTTACTATCTATTGGATCCAGTTATTTAAATGATATTAAATGTATGCTGAGGTGAAATATTCTTTACTGTCCATTGGACCCAGTTATTTAAATGATTTTAAATGTATGCTGAGGTGAAATATTCTTTACTGTCCATTGGACCCAGTTATTTAAATGATTTTAAATGTATGCTGAGGTGAAATATTCTTTACTGTCCATTGGACCCAGTTATTTAAATGATATTAAATGTATGCTGAGGTGAAATATTCTTTACTGTCCATTGGACCCAGTTATTTAAATGATTTTAAATGTATGCTGAGGTGAAATATTCTTTACTGTCCATTGGACCCAGTTATTTAAATGATTTTAAATGTATAAATATTTTCAGCATGTATATAACCTAAAACATTTTTGAAATGAAATCTAATGAATGCTTCTGAGTCAACTGTATACCTATTATCAGTTTCACCTGAATATTCAAATAATGCCTGACGTGTATGCTGCCAAATGGTTTCTCACACTCTTTTGTTTGCTACAGGAATGCTAATTACATCGATTGTGTACTTCAGTGTGAAGTGTACCTTAGCATATCATTTGATTGTACCATTATTCAAATACGATCTAGTGTACGATGAGGTAAGATGCTCCTACTCACCCATAGATTTGGTACTTGGCTTTGGTTTGTTACTACTACTACTACACAAGGCCTCATTAGTAGGGAAATAATCCATTGAACATGCATCTTATTCAAATGATGGTTAATATATGGAGCAGGTGATGTGTTCAGTCTGGTAACATTTCTTGGAAAAATCATGGAACTTTTAAATTTTGCTAAGATCAGGTAAAATTTCGCAGTTTCACAAAAAACCAGGGAAATTTTGATAATTTAAACGGCTACTATTATCGTTTGTCCTATTTAGAGAGTTACGAGTACTTTTGATAATCGAATCTGTCGTATTCGCCGAAATTGAAATTCGAATAAAGAACCCTGGCGTCGGTAATTTGTGAACACCGCGAAAACCGACGTTTTTTTCTCGGCTGTAGCGTCTTGTCGCCGTGGGGCTAGCGATATAATTTGTATACAATTTGAAATTGGTGAGACTTCTTAAGGGTAAAACCAGGGAAATTTTTTTCAAGGATTTTGTTGCCATCCTGGCTGTTTCTTTTGTCCTATCGGCCTACGTATGCCTGAAATGATGTAAGTTACGGGTAAAGTGTTTATTAAAATCGACCTAAACATTATACTAATGGTGTTTATGGATTGATACGAAAGTTCCGTTCCATAGGTACGCAAAGTGTTATCTGCACACATCTCAAGTTTTTCTGTTTCAATTCGTCGATAATTTGGGACAAATTGTGTTAGTGGGTTGTCTTATTTTAATTTTGTTCGCCATTCAAAATGGCAGAAAATAAGCAACTTTTTCGAGCTATGAGGATTTTTTTTCCCGAAAAAGCAGGAATGATACGCAGACGCAAAATAAGATACGTGTCTTTTAGAGTGAGGGTTGTGTTTGCGATTCCACGTTCCGTAAGTGGTTCGGAACGTGTCGTCACCTCGATCCGTTCTTGAGCCAGAAACCTCGGAACTTACAGGATCGCAGGATGATACAGCTGCGATGGAGAAAGGGCATCGAACAGAGCGGGACGAACTTCAGCATAAGGCCCGGTGCACACATCCGATTTTCCAACGTGCGGCGACGCTGTGGCACCGAAGCCCAACTGTGCACATATTACCGTGAAATGACGCAAGTACTCATTTCGCGCCATTTGCGATACATATTCTATCTAAGAAAACGTGTTTATTTCGCTTACTTGGTGTAAAAAAAAAGTATATTTTGAAACAAAATAGGCATTACTGGAAACAAACATTTATTAATTATTATTTATATTCCATTAGTTTATGAAAACAAGGTACTTCAGAACGCAGACGCGTGTGCGGCGACCTGCGATGCCGTGGTGAACTGCTGTACAAATTGCACGCAAGTTGGACGTGCGTCGCCGCAACGACGCCGGAGGCATGTGTACTCTACTCCTTCGGATCTAATGTATCTCAGACCGCACTTGCGTTGCCGCAACGGCGCCGCACGTTGAAAAACCGGATGTGTGCACCGGGCCTAAATCAGACAATACACAGCGACGGTGTGGTAAGACATCCGTGTCAACTCTCTCGAACCATTCGCGACAGTGAAAGAAATCGAACGTACATTGTTTCCGTTCGGCAACACCTTAACCCAGTTCGAAGCCGCGTTTAAACAGAACGTTCCACCTTTCGCTACGAGTGACCTTGACGCCTTCCAAACGCACGTGCGCTGTTGGATTCGAAACGCATCAGGAATCTCGACAACTGGAATGAAAGAACGGAACTTTCGAAAGCTGTAATCGTTCCCGCTGGATGAAGAAAGCAGAAAAATAGACCTCTCTTCTTTCCTCGTCTGTGACGGTGGGAAATCCGAGGGTCTCGAGAAAGTTTTCTCTACACCTCTAATAACGACAGAATTGCGAGGGAAACTTTTTCCTCCTCTTTAGTGGCAGGAATTGGGGGTGAAGCAAGACACGGAAGGTTCTTTTAAGCCGATTGGGTGAAAGTGTAGGATCAGTCTTATTTATCTGTTTCCAGTTTGAAATGGAGGCTTTTGGGCAGAAAAGAGTTGACTCCTTTGCTGAAAGAGAACCATTTAGACGTATATTGAGTTGAGTATAATGTGACTGATAGAGAAATAATCTATTCATTCATCTGTGAGACTGAGTATCTTACAATTGAAACAAAAGCTATCCATTTCTCTGAGCCTGAGTATCTTATAATTTGAAAAAGAATAACCATTTCCTCGTGAAAATGAGTAACCCACAGTTTGAAAAATAATCTTTACCTGTCTCCGTGAACCTAAGTATCTCACAATCTGAAAAGGAATATGTTCATTTCTCTGTGAGCCAGAGTATCTCACAATTTGAAAAAGAATCTATCCATTCTCTGTGAGCCTAATTATCTTACAATTTGAAAAGGAATCTCCATTTCGTCGTGAAACTTAGTATCATACCATTTAAAAACGAATAACCATTGCTCCGTGAAACTGAGTATCCCACAATTTGAAACAGAATTTGTCCCTTCTCCGTGAGTCTAAGTACCTCCCAATCTGAAAAGGAATCTATCCATTTCTCCGTGAAACTGAGTAGCTTACAATTTAAAAAATAATAACAATTTCAAAACTGAGTATCCTACAATTTGAAAAAAAAAATATCCATTTCTCTGTGAGCCTAAGTATCTTACAATTTGAAAAAAAAATGGATCTATTTCTCTGAGCATCTTATTTTGAAAAAAAAAAATTAATCATTTTTTTGAGCCTGAGTATATTTTAATTTGTTAAAAAGTCCCCATTTCTCGGTGGCATTTTTTTACCGAAATACTTTATTGATTCATAGACAAAGCATGACCAATCAGAACTACACGTGTTAACTGACGTCACGATACGACTGTTTTATCTCAATGTTAAGCACCTTTGTTTAAATGTCCGTGCGAAACACAAAATGAGTTGACTCTCTCAAGTTCTCACGCGCATGTGATCGTTCTGGAAACTTGCAGTCTTCCCCCCTCGACCTCCAAATAATAGATGTGTGAGTGACTGGCTCAAGGGCCATTTTGGAAATGCTGTGCCAGGCTCAAGACAACCGAGAGTAAAACGAAATGGACGGAGCATGTGGACGCAGCTTCATGTTATTTCTCCCGATCACTCGATTTGAAAATGTCAGGGGTCAATGTCACGTGGTATTCGAAGAAAGCACGAATCCGAAGATGGAAATGATTTAACCATCCTGTTAAAAAACGGAGCCACGGTTGGAGGAATAACGGATTACCAACTGGAGGGTTGCGAGTTCGAACCCAAGACCGTAACAAAGGGAGCTGGTGTACGTTAAATCTGTCTTGGCCTCAAACGTCTTTACGTTGGCGTGGTGCGGTGTTTGTAGGCTTGAGGTTCCAGCTCAGGTGTGACCTCGTTAGTTGACCGTGGTTCAGAAAGACGTGGTGTTTATTCAAGGATCTTTCCCTTGGGTCATTACCCCGCCATTGATCGCCTTTAGCCTGTTGTTGTTGCTCCATTGTGACTTTAATTAAAATACCTACTTGATCAAAAACGCAAGCTAATGCTTCGATTCCCAAGTCCACGCGACCTCATTTCTGAGATCTTACGACTGTGACTCCGCCTATTTAAACGTTCTGGACCAATAGAATGTTATGTAGGAGTATTTCAACCAATAGATGAAGTTATTTTGTAATTATGTGTGGGAAATTGTAACACTAAACTTCACTCGGAAATAGTGTGACCCAAACATGGTTGAATTTAGTGAATCTATGAAACAAAACTCGCCCCAAACGAATTATAATTCACAATCTACATAAATTCAAACAGCACAACGAAAGCAATGCCATTTAAATTTAGTCTAACCCATCGGCGAGTCTAACAAACCTGGAAGTCTAACCAATCGGTGGACAGATAAATATTCTTCGTCCACACTTTGATGATTAGGTTCTGTCTTTTGTAAAACATGATTTGAATCGTATAGTGACGAAAGTAATGTATCGTTGCAGTGTCCAAACCCTTCAAAGATTAGTGTTCCCCTAGATGTGAACGAATTGGAACGTTGTGTTGTACCTTCATTGATCTTGGAGTACCTCTCACTTGTGTTCCATGCGTCTTCAACTGGGCATGGACCGCGTAGTCCCGGATGGAAGAGTGACAGATTAGCAACCGGAAGAATGCGAGCTCGAATCCAACCCGTCTTGTACAAAAGAGGGCTGATGCAAATCTGTCCTCCTGTTAACGTGGTGTGGAAGTTTGGAGAGTGGGGTACCAGCTTGGATGTTATCTTCCTTCGGGTTTGATCCCGGACTGCCGCCAATAGTCCGTTGTGGTGCTCCAGTGCGACGTTAATTAAAATACCTCCCTTGAAGTTCCTCTACTTATTGTTCAGTGTAACTGGTCATAATATTGACTAAAATACTTTTGGGGGAGACTTTTTAAATTTTAACACCCTATTTTAAAACCACCTTGTTTTTGCATGTCAGAATCACAATAGAACTCGTGTTGAATGGGACTCATTTAAAGATTTGCATACGGTTTTCATTAAGTAATTACGCTATTGTTTTTTCGGTACTTCATCTACGGAACTCAATAAGCAAATAGAGGTACCATAAAAAATATTTTAAAGGAGTCTAAAAAGCAGGAACAATGCTTAACAATGGTCGTATTTACTCAACGGTTCATCTCCGTTGAAACGCTTGCCTGTACATTAGAGTACTGTTTTAATTTATAGTTAGTGGACACAAATCACGACATCTGAATGTTCTTGTGTTTTACGACTCTCGTATTCTTCCCTGGTTTCTACCGTCTGGGTGAATAGTGAGGCCAATTCATACTTTTGCAAGGTTCACAAAATGAAGATACCTTTAAAAATAAAACAATATAGATTTTATTTTCTCTACAAAAAACATTCCAAATTAGGCAAGGTGCACATATCCGGTTTTTCAGCGTGCGCGCCGCAAAGCAAGTGTGGTCTGAGATGCATTAGATCCAAAGGAGCTGTGCACACATGCTACCGGCGCCGCACATGAATCTCCGTTCTGAAGTACCTTGTTTTCATAAATAAATGCAATATAAATAATAATTAATAAAGGGTTGTATCCAGTAACGTCTATTTTGTTTCGAAATATACTTTTTTGTGCACTAAGTAAGCGAAATAAACACGTTTTCTTCGATAGAATATTTGTCGCAAATGGCGCGAAATGAGTACTTGCGTCATTTCACGGTTATGTGTGCGTAGTTGGGCTTCGGTGAAGCACGTTGAAAAATCGGATGTGTGCACAGGGCTTTAAAGACTAAATTATCTCTTCATTACCTAACACCTGTATTTCATGCCATTTATACCGGTTGTGCCTGTGCCTAGAAAGTAACCAGGCAAAAATTTTCTCCAATACATCGCCAACTACACAGATTCAATGGTTATTTCGCAAAATAGTGTTTATTATTATTTAAGATGTTGCAAAAGTTCGTCCCGTTTTTTTTTCTTTTAATTTTGAAAAAATAATTATTTGACTAAAAATGACATTGAATCAGTATAGCATGCGCCGTTTTGTCCGATGACCTTTCTCCATCTCTCCGGCAACCGGTCTGGTGGTTAAAGTGTTAGTCTCTAGATCGGAAGGGTTCCGGTTCGAATCCGGGTCAGTGCCTGGATGTTTGTATGCGTAGGGTGTAGAGGCGGCTGGTGCACCTTCAATCTGTCGTGGCCGAAAGTCTTCACGTTGGGTGGGTGTGAAAATTTGGAGAGAGGGGTGCCAGTTCAGGTGTGCCTCGTCATCTGACCGTGATTCAAAATGACGGGGTGTTGTCCTCTGATCTTTCCCTTAAAGCAGTGGTCGGCAAACTCATTAGTCAAAAGAGCCAAAGATCGGCAGTATAACGACTAAGATTCCTTATGAGAGCCAAATTTCTTTTCAAGAAGCAAATTTTTAGGAGTCTAGCTAGTTTTAGGAGGTTTAAACTAGGTACTAACACCAAATGAAACCAGATATAATAATAAGCTTATTTATTGAGAAAAAATATTTTTTACATTAAAATAACACTATGACAAAACCAGCATTTAATGTGAATAATTGATTGAATTTTAAGATCAATTAGAGTAACTACGCAGTGAATTGAAATAAACTTTTACTTATTAGGCTGATATGAACTTAAATTACTATAAGTACAAATAACGAAGTCTTTAAAAATCCAAACTAGAAATTTATTCAAAAGATAATAATTAAATTTAAGTTTAAGATTAAAATATTACATTCGACACAGTTACATTAAAAATAAATCTAATAACTTGATCGAAGAGATCAAGTAAGCGGGTACGTGATCAAACAAGAATGGGAATTAAAGCGGGAATACTGGTGCAACAGATTGCAACCGCTTTTATATGATAGTATGGAAGATCACGTGACAATATTTGCATAATCGTGATAAGATTTGCATAAAGTACGAATAAAATATGTTGGCTAAGTAAAATTAAAAAAAAGGAAGGTTTTTCCTAACAATGGCCCGCCTTTTGCTAGCCAATAACATTTTTAAAAAAATACCAGAATTCAAAGTTCTGAATATCAATCGTACTAACCTTTTAACAAAATAATTTAACAAAGATTAATAATATTTAAGACTTGGAGTCAATTCTTATAATCAGAAACACACAACAATATCTTATGTTGTAAAAATTCAAAAAGTAATAACAGAGTAAAAACAGTTCTCTGTAAAAATACATGAAAAATTTTCATTATAGCATGACGGGCTGGCATGCAAATTTGTTATGCAAAAATGGAGGACACATTTTTTACGGACTAACAAAAATAAAAATAGACCAAATAGGCCTCCTAAAAGAGGGGTTCAATAACGACCACCGCCCTGGCTGCATACAGCATCCTCGTACCATGGCAGATTACAATTGTATTCCTTCCGAGAAGGTATTAGGAGCCTTTCGTACGCCTCAGCTGTGTATCCATCCAAAGTAGTGGACGATATCTCGCCAGTAGCCAGTCAGACATGAAAAAGAAATAAGTACATTCAAAAAATATTACAAATATGTTAAAATACAAATATCTTATCAACTAGTGATTTCAATCCTACTTTCGGTAATGGTTTGGTAAACAAATCAGCCAAGTTAGATTTTGTATTTACATATTTTAAAGTAAATAAGTTTTCAAGAATCAAGTTTCTAATAAAATGAAATTTGATATCAATGTGTTTAGTGCGATGGTTCTCTATAGATGATTTTGAAAAATTTATAGCTGCTTGATTATCACACAATAGGTGGCTTTCAAAGTTTACTTTCAAAAAGTTTAAGTTTTTCAGTTCATTCAGAATACGAATAATCCATACGAGTTCTTTGGATGCCTCCGTTAAAGAAACGTATTCTGCTTCTAAAGTTGATAAACTCACGCATTTTTGCTTGAAAGTACGCCACATAATTGGCGATTCATCAATAAATAGAATTAAACCACCCATAGAGATACGATCATCTCGATTGGCTGCAAAATCAGCATCACTGAAACATTTAAATTTATATCATTTATATTAGAAATATTTAACTTATAGTTACTGGTTTGATGTACATAACCCAACAATTTTAATAAGGTATTCCAGTGTATAATACCTGGGTTAGATTGGAATTGGGACAATATGTTTATAGCATAGCTTATATCAGGACGAGTCCTCATAGCTAAAAATGCTAAACAACCCAACAAGTTACGGTATGGTAATTTTGACATCAATGAAATTTCTTCATTTGATTTCGGGCACTGTTGTTTAGATAAAATGGTTCCAACAGCAATTGGTAAAGATACAAGAGGATAGTTGTACTTTTTATATGTTAAACAAATTTTATTTATATATTCACCCTGATGAATCAGTAGGGTTTTACCATCTTGTTCAAACTCGACACCTAAAAGTTTTCGCGTCTTTCCTAAAATTTTTATATCAAATTATTGATTTATTTTTTTGAACAATATTAGATATTAAAGATTCATTTATAGCAAAGATAATTATGTCATCAACATACATTAAAAGTACCACACTGTCGTCAAAAGTATAAATACAGTTTGCCCATTCAATTTTATGAAATTTAAGATTTTCTAATACATTGTGTATTTCCTGAAACCAATTTCTTCCTGATTGATGAAGTCCATAAATACTTTTATTTAATTTACAAACATAATCAGGTTTGTTAGGATCTTCAAAACCTTGAGGTTGGGACATGAGAATGTTCTCATCAAGTGATGCATATAAATAGGCACATTTAACGTCAATTTGACAGTGTGACCATTGAAATTTACATACAAAAATTGAGAAACACAATCTTATAATTTCAAAATTCACAACCGGGCTGAAGACCTCGTCATAATGAACACCTTTAGTTTGTCTGAAGCCTTGTGCAACTAATCGAGCTTTATATCTAACAATATTGCCCTTGTCGTCACTTTTGACTGTAAAAATCCAACGGCAACCTATTACTTTATTGTTAGGTTTTTGTACCAGGTTCCAGACTTTTCGGTTATTCATGACTGAAATCTCATCTAACATAGCTTTACGCCACTCGTTAGTTTGAGGTGATCTCAAAGTATCATTATAACAATTTGGGATTGTAATATCTAGTCATGCTTCATAAATATTAGTTTGAGAAAGTTTGATCTCTTCAGGTTCTAATTTAATCTTTTCAGTATGAGCATTTCTACCTTGGAAATCAAATCTTTCCATATTATACGGTAGATTATTTGCTTCACAGAATTTCCTGACATCGTTTTGTGAACGCAATCTCGTTTTACTCCCAGAAATATAATAGTAGACATCGATTCTCGAACCCTTCTTTCGAGGTACGACTTTCCTTATAAGTAAAAATTTTACGGGGGAAACTGGTTGTGTTACTTCACTTTTACTAGTTCCCGGTTTAGGTTCCAATTTAAATTCCGATTCACTACTCGAATCTTTAGAATCACTTTTATTAGGTTCCTGATCCGTATCGGAGTCAGATGTTGGATAGTCACATTTTAAAGAAAAAGTTTTAGGAGTGTCCAGTACTGCTCCACTGCTATCACCAACATCCTCGGCGAAACTTACGTTAATAGTTTCTATTATTTTTCTTTCAGTAGGAAGCCAGATTCTATATCCTCTGGTTCTTTGGGCATAGCCAACCATAATTCCCTTCTTAGCTCTCATATCAAGCTTACGTCTGTGCTGTCTGGGAATACCCAAAAATGCAGTCGTTCCGAAAATTTTAAAGTGTTTAACTGACGGTTTATTACCACTAAAAAGTTCGAAAGGAGTCAGTTTTTGTTGGCCATGGCAAATTCGGTTCCATACATAAGTGAAACAAAATAATGCCTCCACCCAAAAGTGATTTCCCAGACCGCTATCATTCAACATGGTTTTAACACCATCCATTGCTGTGTAATTATAACGCTCTGAAACACCATTTTGTTCAGGGGTATAAGTATTAGTGCGTTCGGCTCTAATACCTTGTTCCTCAAATAAAGCTTCAAACTCAGAGTTACAAAATTCCAATCCGTTATCTGTTCGAACACATACAATTTTAGAATTCAGATAACGTTCAACTCGATTTTGATAA
This sequence comes from Metellina segmentata, assembly GCA_947359465.1. Lineage (NCBI taxonomy): Eukaryota > Metazoa > Arthropoda > Arachnida > Araneae > Tetragnathidae > Metellina > Metellina segmentata. Next base: position 134,436,076 of record OX375874.1, on the reverse strand, counting down.
CTACGAAAACATTTCGAAACATCCCTCTTTTCTTTTACTGGGTAAGTTGTAACTTTTCTTGAAAAGTCATCAGTGATCGAAAGAAAATAGCGGTATCCGCCAATTGCAGTATTTTGCATTGGGCCACAAAGATCCATGTGAATTAATTCTAATGGTTTGTTTGACCTTATTTTCCCGATCGGTTTAAATGATTTACGGCGTGATTTGGCGATCTTGCATGGCTCACATTTAATATTATCATTCTTAAATTTGGGTAAACCTTTTACACTTTCACTATTACTAGTATTTACAATGTACTTAGTATTAATGTGACAATATCTTTTATGCCAAATATTTAAATCATTTAATGAAGAGGTTGAAAGGTTAACTTTAGGTTTTAAATCCTTTTTAGGTATATTTGATACTATACTTTTAGGATAGTTAGGCTTTACATAGTATAAACCACCTTGCCTTCTGGCATAAAACAATTTGCGACCATCTTTATGAAAAACGGTTAAAACATTTCGATCACAGACAAAATTATGACCAGCTTTATCTATTACACTACCAGAAATCAAGTTTTGTTTAAGTTTGGGAGAATATAAAACATTAGTTAATTTTATAATTTCAATCTCACCATTCACGTAGAATTCCAGTTTCACCTCGCCTGTTCCTTCCACGGGGCAAGTCACACCTCCGATTGCTACAGCTACCTCTGTGCCTTTGATAAACTTGTAGTTGAGCATCAGATTTCTTTCACAACAGAAGTGTGAAGTCGCCGCTGTGTCAAATACCCAGGTCCCAGGTGTAATTCTTGAAGTTCCACTTGCATTAGCTTCGATGACTAAACTTGTCGTTAGATGCCTTTGGGAAGTTGAGTGGGGTCTTCTCTGGTTCTTTCTTTGTCTTCCTCTGCTTGTCTGTTCTTTTTGATCTTGTTTTTCAATTGGGGGTTTTCTTAAGTTGACCTTAGGTTGGTTGGAATAACAGCTTCTTATCTGGCATGCAACCATCTCCTGGTCTTTGTTACTTTGCTTCAACCTAGCTTCTTCAGCCAGTAGTTCACTCAGGACCTTGTCAGCTTTAAAGTCATCATCCTTCCATCTGTATATTGCTTGGACTATACCCGCATACACTGGTGGTAGGTATCTGATGAGTTGGAACGCCTGATACCAGTCCTGGATGGGTTTCCCGCAGTCGGCTAGCTGGGCTGAAATCTGCTTTAATCGTGCTGCGTATAATCCAATGTCCTCGTCCGGACATACATGGCATGAGAAGAATTCGTCAGTAAGGCCGATCGCTCTAGCTCTTGAATCAGGTCTAAAGTGTTCCTCCAGGATCTTCCATGCAGCTACAGGGTCTTCATTTCCCGCTATCAATAAGCGATATTCTTTCTCTGAAGATAAATAAATGGCACTGTAGGCTCGATCTTTCCGGAGATTATAATCCTTCATCAGCTTTTGATATAAACGATCATCGGTGCTGTCACCAGCTGATGCCTTGGTAGGGATCTTCTCCTCGTCAGTTACAATCCTCCAACTTCCTTTTTCCATCAGCAAGACCTTGATGTCTTCTTTCCATGTGCTGTAGTTGGTGGCATTCAGTTTCTCAACAGACGCCTCCATGTTGAAAAAGGGGAAGGGATTTTTCCTTAATTCTACACTTGTTGACCAATAGGCCCGCCGTCTCAAGTTATTTTTAAATTAGCCGGCGATTGATTATTTCGTGAGTTACTCTGGGCCCATAACCTTTGATTGAATTTTAAGATCAATTAGAGTAACTACGCAGTGAATTGAAATAAACTTTTACTTATTAGGCTGATATGAACTTAAATTACTATAAGTACAAATAACGAAGTCTTTAAAAATCCAAACTAGAAATTTATTCAAAAGATAATAATTAAATTTAAGTTTAAGATTAAAATATTACATTCGACACAGTTACATTAAAAATAAATCTAATAACTTGATCGAAGAGATCAAGTAAGCGGGTACGTGATCAAACAAGAATGGGAATTAAAGCGGGAATACTGGTGCAACAGATTGCAACCGCTTTTATATGATAGTATGGAAGATCACGTGACAATATTTGCATAATCGTGATAAGATTTGCATAAAGTACGAATAAAATATGTTGGCTAAGTAAAATTTAAAAAAAAGGAAGGTTTTTCCTAACAATAATGACATTGCCATTTCCTTGGAAAGTTTGGATAAGTCAGGTTTGTATGTCGTTTCTAATTTCAAGCAGGATTCCAGGTTCTCATCACTAAGACTATTTCTCAATTTACTTTCGATAAGGTTCAGGCTTGAAAAGAGTGTTCCATGAATATGTAGAGTGAAAGAACAGCAACTGCTAGTTATTTTTTTTAACTGATCATATGAGTCAGGAATACTAATACAGGTACTGAAAATTATCTTGAGTTCCTTCTTTCAAAGCAGACCACTATTTCTGTGAACTAAAAGCACATTTATTTTTTTCCATATCAGCATCAAGGCGTTCAAATTTAGAGCTCCATAATTCTTTGTTTTACAACTCCAGTAATTCCATTTCAAAAGCGTCAATGCGAATACTAAAGGGGGAAGTATTTAATTGTGTTACGTCAGCACTGAGGTATTTTTAACAAAGGTTAACGTCGCTGTGCTATTTCTGAATTCCTAAAACCTTCGTAGAAAAGCTTCCCTCATATTTAAAATTGTTTTGATGTCATATACCGAGTTAATTTCTTGGCGATTTGTGTTTGTGTTTCAGCAGTCTTGGAACATGAATCAATGTTTCTCGTTCATAATCTTGAGCAAAAATGGATGTTTTCGAATGAATACATCGAAACAATTGTTTTTTTCCCCTGTAGTTTACGATTAAGATTAGTTCGATTCGACGTAACGTTTGCCATGAAATAAAACTTTTGGATCTCGCTGATCGTCCGTTAGTTCAAGCCTTCTGAGGAGCTGAAATGCTTTAATTTTAAATAATAAGCAAGCGAAACGTTTTAGAACGTTTCCCCTTGAAAGCCAACGTACCTTATTATGCAGAAGAAGATCTGCTAATTTTTGCTGCCCATTTCAACTAAATATTTTTTGAATTGGCGATGATAAAAAGCTTTAGCTACAATCGGGTTGACACATTGCAAATTTGTCCTGGAAATGTCTGCGCACAAAGCGCTTCTTCATGAATGATGCAATGGTAAACAAGTATCTCGTGATTAAATTGTCCTTCAAAATAGAAACAAAACCTTTTCTCACTCCAGTCATACTTTTTGCCCCATCTGTTGAAATTGAAACAATTTTGTCGCTTGGAATGTGATGTTTCTCCATGCATTCAATAACAGCATTTGCAATATCCTCGCCATGTGTTTGACCTTTCAGTGGCAATAATCCTAAAAGTTCTTTAGGACGAATAAGAGGAAATATCACAAGACTTAAGACGAAATAATCGAACAAAAAGTGAAACTTGCGGTGTGTTATTTATGTCACAGGATTCGTCAACAGCTATTGATAAAGCTGAAACCCGTTTAGGATATTCGATTTGCCGATTGGTTACATTCGAAGACTTTTTTGACTGTTCTGTCTTTTACTGTTTTAGCAACTAGTAGTAACTCTTCAAATGTTTTAAGAATTTCTTCCTTGTTCTTAAAATTCCGGAATAGCTCTTCGGACGCATTTATAAAACAAATTTGAATGCATTCACCGTCTGTGTATGGTTTGCCTTTCTTAGCAATCTCTTGACTAACAATAAAGCTTGCAAAATTAACATTGTTAGAAGATTGCTCCCAATAATTAAATATAGAACTTGATTTTTCTTGACTTGTGAAGTTTCTCAACTGCTTTCTTCCTCACATCACCAGTGGGAATTTTACTGCCAGCATTGAGTCGCAATCGTTTCGTGGCAGAACCGAACTCAAGTAACAAAAGAGCCCCGGCTTGCCGACCACTGCCTTAGGGAATTAATCCCGGACCGTCGTCAATAGCCAGCTGTGTTGCTCTAGTACGACGTTAATTGAAAATTACCGTGGCTGCATCATCCCGCGCTAATACAAGTTCCGAGGTTCCAGAACGGATCCAGGTGACGAAACTTTCCGACCCCTTACGGCCCGTGGAACTGTCCACGGCCACCCTCACCCTACACAACGGATATTTTGCATCTGCGAAGCATTCTAGCATTTTCGGAAATAAAAAAAGCATACTGTAAGGGGTGTTCAAATGAAGAGATACGAAACGTCGTAACAACGTAACCATTAACATATTTGCCTATGCCGCTATGGGAGAATGTAGCGTGACATCTAGCAGGAGAAGACATATTTAATGTTATGAAAAAATTTATGCAAGAGAACAAAATTGATTGGAATAGATGTGTTGGAATAAGCACAGATGGAGCAAAAAGTATGGTCGGAATTAAAGGACTCGTTGCAAGAATTCAAAACGTTGCCCCAAATGTCATATTCACACATTGTTGCATTCACAGAGAGGATTTGGCAACACGTAAGATGCCCGCTGATCTACAGAAAGTTCTGGATGAAAGCGTGAAAATCGTTAACTACATTAAAAACCGTCCTTTGAATTCACGACTTTTTTCGCAAATATGCGAAGAAATGGGAAGTAGTCATACCCAGCTTCTTTATCATACATTGGCTATCTCGAGGAAAAATTCTAAATCGATTGTTTGAACTTAGACATTAACTTCACTGTTTTCTTAATGATAGATTTGAGTTGAGAAATTGTTTACATGACTGGAAATGGCTTTGTAAACTAGCATACTTAGCAGATATATTATGTTTTAAATTGGCTCAACTTATCGTTACAAGACAAAGAAGTTTCATTGTTTCACTTTCAAGATAAAGTGAACGCAAACGAGAGTTGGTAATTTAGAAGTAGACTCGTTTCCCTCTCTTCATGAGTTTATAACACGTTCGACTACTAAAATTGATGCTGATACTCTGAAATGCATCACGCAGCATTTGGAGAGTTTGCAAGTGGGCTTAAGAAACTATTTCCCTGATTTAACCAAAAATATTGAATGGACAAGTTATCCGTTTAACATTAACACAACATCCATGCCAGAAGATTTATCGCATGCGGAAGAAGAGCAATTGTTGGAATTGGCTTCAGACGGATTCTTGAAAAATAAACATAAGTAGAATACTTTAACATCATTCTGGTTACAAATGCAACCTATGTATCCGGTTTTAACAGAAAAAGTTCTAAAATACGTCTTGCCTTTTCCAACTTTATATTTATGTGAAGTTGCTTTTTAAGCATTTGTAGACATTAAGTCGAAAAAAAGGAACAGACTATTGGACGTGGAACCACAACTCAGATTAAAATTGACAACCAGGGAACCAAATTAGGACGATCTCAGCACAAACAATTTCATCCTTCTCATTGATCCAAATAAACATTATTTATAATATAGCTTTTATTTATATTTTATTAATAATTTTATTTCTCTTTTCTTATTATTTTGTGTATGTCACACAAAAAGAAGAAAAATACATTTTGATTGTTATTAAAATACACCCATTTTTTTGACGAGGGGTACTCAACGTTACGAAAATTATAGAAGGGGTACACATATGTCAAAAGTTTGGGAAACACTGCCTTAAGGGATTGATCCCGTTGTGTTGCTCTAGTAGGACGTTAATTAAAAAATTACCATCTCACAAGCATCATCCAAACTTGAACGTCTGAAGTAGATAACGCTTCGGGTGTGCGATGCTATGCCATCCAGCCCCCAAAACGAGTCAAACTTTTGCATCTTCCAATACATGAAACTAAATTCACACACAGTCCAAGATAACCAGAATGGTCTGGATCTGTTTAGAACAACTCGTTTTTAAAAGTGGAGAATTTTTAAGAGGCGTTTTTTTGTGATCCGTTCTCGTTGAAGTGGACATGGATAATCGTGGTTTCCTAATTTTTAAATATTGGTCGTAAGCGTTCCTTTATTGCCAATCGGCTAAGTTATACGGATGTTAATTATTTCTGTTATGCGCACTTTCTATTCATTTCAATTATTGATTGCACTGTTCATTTTTCTTCTTATATGGTCTGTAGGGGGTTAATGATTGTGGAGGTGTCTGGGTCTGCCTTCTTTTTTTGCGATTTCTCTCGTTACGAAGTGAGACACAAAGGCAACCACTTAAAAACTCAACAAATTAGAAGCAGTTCTGTTTAAATGGCCGCCCAGTTAGAAGATTAACGGATAAGCCACCGAAGGTTGTGTCAACCAAAGACAAGGCGGCCGGCGTACAAGGGTGGCTGGTGTACGTTAAATATGTCGACTTCAAATGTCCTCATCGGCGTGGTGTGGACATTTGGAGAGAGCGATGCCGGCGTGACTTCATCATCTGACCGTGGTTTAAAATAACGTAGTGCTGTCCTGGACCTTGGGGTTTGATCCCGATCCGTTGAAATAGCCCGCTGTGTGGATCCACTGCGACTCTAATTGAATAGCTGCCAACTACTTCCATAACATGACAGAACTCGGAGAAGGTATAAGTAGGTATTTTATTAACGTCGCACTGGAGCAACAGCGGGCTATTGATGACAATAAGGGTTCAATCTCCAAGGAAAAGTAAGCATGTAATTTTGAAGCACGGTCAGATGACGAGGCCACAGATGAGCTGGATTCCCACTCTCCCATGCCATGCCAACGTGAGGACATTCGATGTCACGACAGATTAAACGTGCGTCTATCCCCTCTGGCTTTTTTCGAACACTCTGGTTTCTGTGATTCGTTCCTCTTCCAACTAGGGATGTTCAAAATTAAAAATCGATGTTCATAAAACATCGTTCCAAAAACATCGATGTTTTTAAACTATCGATGTTTTTAAAATTCAGTGAATTCAAACTTTTTTCCCCATTTCTTAAAACTGGTTTAGCACCTAGTGATAATACATCGACAGCAAAACATCAATGCTCAAAATTGAAACATCGATGTTAATAATGCATCGCCCCCAAACTTTCGATGTTTTTAAAATTCAGTGCATTTAAACGTTTTACCCCATTTCTTATAGCTGGTTTAGCAACTAGTAATGTGACATCAGCTCCAATACATAGATGTTTTTTTATAAACCATCAATGTTTTGAAAACATTGACATCGATGTCGTATCCCTACTTTTCAGACCCTTCACCTTTGGTCACTTTGGTCTAAAAGTATGTTCAATTTGCTGATTATGATTGGTTATTTTTTAAATTTTGGTAACGGTACTTTTTTCATTTAAAAATAAAACATCGATAACGGAAAAACATCGATGTTACAAAAACATCGACCCCAATACATCGATGTTAAATACATCGATGTTTTTTAAAAAACATCGATGTTTTGAAAACATCTACATCAATGTCGCATCCCTACTTCCAACTAGGGATGCGACATCGATGTTTTATAAAAAACATCAATGTATTGGAGCCGATGTCGTATCACTAGTTGCTAAACCAGTTTTAAGAAAAGGGGAAAAAAGTTTAAATACACTGAATTTTAAAAACATCAATAATTTGGGGGCGATGCATTATCATCGAAGTTTTAATTTTGAACATCGATCTCAAACCATCGATGTTTTGCTGTCGATGTTGCATCACTAGGTGCTAAACCAGTTTTAAGAAGTGGGGGGAAAAGTTTAAATACACTGAATTTTAAAAACATCGATGTTTTTGGAGCGATGTATTATCAACATCGATGTTTTAATTTTGAACATCGATGTTTTGCTACCAATGTCGCATCCCTACTTCCAACCGCTGCCCAAAGGTTATTCTCTAGTCCAAGTTCTCAAGTCCGCTGCCTAACGGATTCGATTTCTTAGGAAACCATAGCTTTACACCAAGTGCTGTTGCACTTGCAAGTGTTTTCTTTTATGTGAACCTCGCGAAGCGAGAAATTAACAATAAGAACGTGCGCAGTAAGTGATACGCCAGAGATAACACCTTGTCTTTTATTCATTTCCGCACTTCATCAGGAAGCGATATCTAGTAGGGATCCGCCTTAACGCATAAGAATAGAACGGGGCGGAAGGCCCAAGTTGTAGAGGAATAATATTCGAAGATAGTATATTTTCTGTTGTATAAAGCTGAGGTTTGTGCAAACTTTGCTTGGTAATATCTTTATTCCTGACACATGTCATGTGAAATCAAGAAACGTTGTGCTGGTGCACGTTAAATTTGTCTTGGACTCAAATGTCTTCACGTTGGCGTGGTCGTGGAAGTGTGGAGAGAGGTGCCAGATCACCTCGTCATCTGATTGTGGTTAAAATTGACGTGAAGTTGTCCTCAGATTATTCCCTTGGGGATTGTTTCCGGAGCGACGTTCATTAAAATAACTACATACGTAGAAAAATTGGATATCCTTTGCTGTTTTGGTAGGTATTTAATTAACGTCGCACTCAAGCAACACAACGGGCTTTTGGCCACGGTCCGGGATCAGTCCATCGAGGAAAAGATCCCAGGACAACACCAGTTCATTTTGAACCACGGTCAGATGACGAGGCAACACCTGAGCTGGCACCCCACTCTCCAAACTTCCACGCCATGACATTGGAGGATGTTTCAAGCCATGCCATATTTAACGTGCATCAGCCATCTTTGTACACGACCGTCTTAGATTGGATTTGTTTTCGCAATCCTCCGGTCGCTAATCCGCTGCTCTTACAATAGATTGCTGTTGGCGATATTTAAACATGAATTCTGTTTGGTTATGGCTGTCTAATCGGACATCGTAAAGCAAAAAGTCGCCACAGAGATAATTTAAAGCTAAACATATAAGTAATTTGGTAATTTTTATTAATTAACGTCGTACTAAAACAACACAACGAGCTATTGACGACGGTCCGTGTTCAAACGTCTAAGAGCAAAATCCGAGGACACCACCACGTCATGTTGAACTACGGTCAGATGACGAGGACACACCTGAGCTGGCACCCCACTCTCCAAACTTCCACACGAACCCAACGTGAGGACTTTCGGCCTTGACAGTTTTAAGGTGCCCAACGTCTACACCATACGCTTACAAAGAGCCATGTACTGATCACGATTCGAACCAGGAAACTTCCAAACTTGATGCTTATACCTTAAGCACCAGACCATTGGGTCGCCGCTAAACATATACACGATAACAAAAAAAAAATCAACGCACCCAGAAGGTGCAGAATTACCAGTGGTTCGATCCACTTGGAAAAGTCTTTAGTGACGAGTCCCGTTTTTAATTGTGCTGACAACCGCAGACTTTCAGGAGACGTCCAGGGCAGCGATCCTTTACTATCGTATCATGCTCACAACAGGTGGTGCAATCTTCTTTGGTAGTCATTTATGGGACACTTACAGTACAGAAGTACGTAAACGACATTCTACGACCGGTTATGTCACCGTTCCTTTTTCGACACCCCGGACTTATTTTTAAACAAGAAAATTCTACACAAGGCACGTGTTGCCATGAATTGTCTTCGAGCTTTCCCAACACTTCCTTGGCCAGCTAGGTCTCCTGATCTCTCTTGTGGGACATATGGGACGTTATAGAAAGGCGATTGCAACCATACGCGGCACCCTACACAACGCATAGCTTTTTTTGTGTCTGAGATGCATTCTTGCCTTTTCGGAAACAAAAAAAAACCGAACCATGTCGAAAACGCACCACATATTCTGCCATTTTGAATGCATAACAAAATCTAAAAAAAAACCACAATCAATAATTGAATGTTTTTCCCAAGTATTCGTTGAAATTCCTTGTTTCCAACAACATCCACATTCGTCTCGTGTCAAGTACATAACACTTCGGTTTTGCGATTCAGTGCCACCGAGTACCAAGAACATTAGCGTTAACTCAATATAAATTCCAAAAAAAAATGTTTCGAATAAAAGAACTTCATAAAAGTCGATCCAATTATTTCCCCCGATATTTGAAGAAAACCCGTTCGTTAAATAAATAAAAGATGAAACTTTGGAGAAGAACTTCGATTTAAATTTCCGAGCCAGAAAAGTCTCATAAATGCGAAACCGCTCGTGCGAGATCCTGCTTATAAATCACCCAAAGGGGGCGTTTTTCCATTTCCCCCGTTTGGCATCGGTCGGCAAAAGGGAATCGTCGCGTCCATTGAGGGAAGACGTCAGGAATAAGAGGCAGCTTGTTTCCGCGGCGGTGGCATCGGAAGTACGTGATTCAATTTCCGCCGCTGACACAGCCTTGGAGGAAAACACGATATTTCGATTGACAGGTGGGATGCAGGGAGGATATATTTTGCCTTAATATCCTTTACTCGAAATATCGATTGATTTGGGGAATGCAAGGAGAGACGGCCGAACATTATCTTCGAAATTATTTTCGAAGCAGAAAAAGAACTGAAGCCATTGTACGGATTCACCGTGACTAAATGTTTGACATCACTCTACATAAGCGGTGCTTTTCCATCTTTTTTTTTGATGGATGGAAGTTTGTATCTCCGCATGGGTGACAGAGGAACACGAATTTTCTTTTCAAAATCTTGTAGCGTTGTAGGGGGTCTCTCTGACCACAGCTTTCTTGGTGGTCCTTGAATTTATGACCGGATAGGGGTATCCCCTTGTCTTTGAACTGTATCGGCTTCGGAAGAACGTGTGGGGTCTTCTCTCGAGGAAAAGAGAGAATCGTGGAAAACAGGAACGTGAACGGACGCAGAACGACTCTGCTCCGATGAAGCCGCGGGACTGAAACCGTATTTGTATTTTTCATCTATTAGCCTCGAAATAGCCTTAACGTATATGTATATATTCAATAATTAATTAAATGTGCTGTAATTTTAATAGTCGTTTTAATTGCCTTCAAGCCACTCGAGACGTAAACTATACTCACGACATTATAATCTCTTTTTTTCCAAATGTTTTTCATCACCCTGCGTAAGCGAAGAGGCCCTTTTCGATCTTTTTTTGATCGATGGAGGTTTGTAGCATCGCATGGGTCAACAAGGGACACGATTCCCTTTCAAAATCTCTTTTTCTGAATGTTTTTCGTCACCTGCATAAGCGAAGTGGCACGTTTCTATCTTTTTTTGATCGATGGAGGTTTGTTCCTCCGCATTAATGATCGAGGGACACGATTTTTCTTTTCAAAATCTCTTTTTTCTAAATGTTTCTCATCACCATTCATGAGCGAAGTGGCACTTTTCGATCTTTTTTTGATGGATGGAGGTTTATTCCTCCGCATTGGTGACCGAGGGACACGATTTCTTTTCAAAATCTATTTTTTCTAAATGTTTCTCATCACCCTTCATGAGCGAAGTGGCACTTTTCGATCTTTTTTTGATCGATGGAGGTTTGTTCCTCCGCATTAATGATCGAGGGACACGATTTTTCTTTTCAAAATCTCTTTTTTCTAAATGTTTCTCATCACCCTTCATGAGCGAAGTGGCACTTTTCGATCTTTTTTTGATGGATGGAGGTTTGTTCCTCCGCATTGGTGATCGAGGGACACGATTTTTCTTTTCAAAATCTCTTTTTTCTAAATGTTTCTCATCACCCTTCATGAGCGAAGTGGCACTTTTCGATCTTTTTTTGATGGATGGAGGTTTGTTCCTCCGCATTGGTGATCGAGGGACACGATTTTTCTTTTCAAAATCTCTTTTTTCTAAATGTTTCTCATCACCCTTCATGAGCGAAGTGGCACTTTTCGATCTTTTTTTGATGGATGGAGGTTTGTTCCTCCGCATTGGTGACCGAGGGACACGATTTTTCTTTTCAAAATCTCTTTTTTCTAAATGTTTCTCATCACCCTTCATGAGCGAAGTGGCACTTTTCGATCTTTTTTTGATGGATGGAGGTTTGTTCCTCCGCATTGGTGATCGAGGGACACGATTTTTCTTTTCAAAATCTCTTTTTTCTAAATGTTTCTCATCACCCTTCATGAGCGAAGTGGCACTTTTCGATCTTTTTTTGATGGATGGAGGTTTGTTCCTCCGCATTGGTGATCGAGGGACACGATTTTTCTTTTCAAAATCTCTTTTTTCTAAATGTTTCTCATCACCCTTCATGAGCGAAGTGGCACTTTTCGATCTTTTTTTGATGGATGGAGGTTTGTTCCTCCGCATTGGTGATCGAGGGACACGATTTTTCTTTTCAAAATCTCTTTTTTCTAAATGTTTCTCATCACCCTTCATGAGCGAAGTGGCACTTTTCGATCTTTTTTTGATGGATGGAGGTTTGTTCCTCCGCATTGGTGACCGAGGGACACGATTTCTTTTCAAAATCTCTTTTTTCTAAATGTTTCTCATCACCCTTCATGAGCGAAGTGGCACTTTTCGATCTTTTTTTGATGGATGGAGGTTTGTTCCTCCGCATTGGTGATCGAGGGACACGATTTTTCTTTTCAAAATCTCTTTTTTCTAAATGTTTCTCATCACCCTTCATGAGCGAAGTGGCACTTTTCGATCTTTTTTTGATGGATGGAGGTTTGTTCCTCCGCATTGGTGATCGAGGGACACGATTTTTCTTTTCAAAATCTCTTTTTTCTAAATGTTTCTCATCACCCTTCATGAGCGAAGTGGCACTTTTCGGTCTTTTTTTGATGGATGGAGGTTTGTTCCTCCGCATTGGTGATCGAGGGACACGATTTTTCTTTTCAAAATCTCTTTTTTCTAAATGTTTCTCATCACCCTTCATGAGCGAAGTGGCACTTTTCGATCTTTTTTTGATGGATGGAGGTTTGTTCCTCCGCATTGGTGACCGAGGGACACGATTTCTTTTCAAAATCTCTTTTTTCTAAATGTTTCTCATCACCCTTCATGAGCGAAGTGGCACTTTTCGATCTTTTTTTGATGGATGGAGGTTTGTTCCTCCGCATTGGTGATCGAGGGACACGATTTTTCTTTTCAAAATCTCTTTTTTCTAAATGTTTCTCATCACCCTTCATGAGCGAAGTGGCACTTTTCGATCTTTTTTTGATGGATGGAGGTTTGTTCCTCCGCATTGGTGATCGAGGGACACGATTTTTCTTTTCAAAATCTCTTTTTTCTAAATGTTTCTCATCACCCTTCATGAGCGAAGTGGTACTTTTCGATCTTTTTTTGATGGATGGAGGTTTGTTCCTCCGCATTGGTGATCGAGGGACACGATTTTTCTTTTCAAAATCTCTTTTTTCTAAATGTTTCTCATCACCCTTCATGAGCGAAGTGGCACTTTTCGATCTTTTTTTGATGGATGGAGGTTTGTTCCTCCGCATTGGTGACCGAGGGACACGATTTCTTTTCAAAATCTCTTTTTTCTAAATGTTTCTCATCACCCTTCATGAGCGAAGTGGCACTTTTCGATCTTTTTTTGATGGATGGAGGTTTGTTCCTCCGCATTGGTGATCGAGGGACACGATTTTTCTTTTCAAAATCTCTTTTTTCTAAATGTTTCTCATCACCCTTCATGAGCGAAGTGGCACTTTTCGATCTTTTTTTGATGGATGGAGGTTTGTTCCTCCGCATTGGTGATCGAGGGACACGATTTTTCTTTTCAAAATCTCTTTTTTCTAAATGTTTCTCATCACCCTTCATGAGCGAAGTGGCACTTTTCGGTCTTTTTTTGATGGATGGAGGTTTGTGCCTCCGCATTGGTAACTGAAGGACACGATTTCGTTTCATGCTCTCCTAAAAGGAGTTCTAAACCCTCCTTGAGGTTTTCTTGACTAGGTATCTCGTCGCTAGCACAACCCTCCTGATCCTGATGGACGAGATACATCGTCGTTAAAAGAAAAGTGGCCGGAATTTGGTCTGGTCATAAAAAAATATGCGATATCTTGATAAAAAGATATTTCGTTATTAGTAGAATGTGTCTAAACTCCAAGTACTAGGTATCTCGTCGAAACCATGGTTGAAATGGCACCTATTGAAGATGTCAGATGGTTCTCTATACCTTTTACTAGCTGAAATTTCGATGGCTGTGTCCCGATAAAAAAATTGAGGGTTGGATTTTGGTTTAAATGGCAAGCGATGTCATGGAAAATATTATTTTTCATGTTTTGATCCTCAATCAAACTGCCCAGGAAGAAAATGTATACATACAAAATAAAAAACACAAAAATCATGATTTTCCCTGGAATTCTGACATTTAAAAATGAACTAAAATTCATTTCTCAAACAAAAGATTTGACTGAAAGTCAAAACATCCAATGTATTTTAGAGATTCTAATGATGCAAAAAATAGTTATACGAAACCAATTCATTAGTGAACTCTTTGAACAAAGCATCCGATTGCAAAAGCAGTTCCTCAGAAATCGAATTTAAAGTTCTGGAAACATGTTTATACAGTTGCGGAAAAAAAACACAGAACCACCCTTCATTCGAGCAATTTTAACAGAACATTGAAAGTTTGACCGAACTGACGTCTTCTATGAATTCAAATGCATAGATTTTGCATAACGGGGCCGTCTTCATATTAAATTGAGCACAACTTTCATACTTTCAATGGGAACCCCTATTTCAAAACACCAATTTCGAATCGATACCAAAATTGAACAACAGGAACTAAATTTCATGTCATTATGTCTTGCCGTTTCGACGTTATGAGTACACAATGATAAGAGCTCCTAATGCTAACCGACCAACGGGTCTAGTGGTTAAGGTGTTAGCCTCTAGCTCCGAAGGTTCCTGGTTTGAATCCAAGTCAGTGCATGGATGTTTATAAGCGTATGGTGTACAGGCAGCTGGTGCACCTGAAATCGGTCGTGGCCGAAAGTCCTCGCGTTGGCTTAGTGTGGAAGTTTGGAGAGTGGGGTGCCAGCTCAGGTGTTGCCTCGTCATCTGACCGTGGTTTAAAGTTACGTGGTGGTGTCCTCCGATCTTTCCCTAAGGAGATCGATCCACGGACTGTCGTTAATAGCCCTTTTTGTTATTCTAGTACGCCGTTAAAATTACCTAACCTACATTTGCTTCAATATTTATTACCTGTTCGCTTCTGAGCGATTGGAGCCGAATTAAGTATACGAAACGTTAATAAAATTAGTTTTGATTGCTAACTTATTTACAAATCCATACCAAGCCTCTAAAGAAAGACGGAACAGCTACACTCTACGTTTATGAGCGATGGCAACGACCTTGTCGATTTTTTTGGCGCACTTCTAAAGTTGCCAAGGAAATAATTATTTCTTACTCTTTTTCTGTCACAAATTTTTTTCTTTTTACAACACAATTTTTAAACACATTTCAAAACGCCTTAAAAAGTATATTTTTTAAAAACTTTCACAAAAAGTAGTAAGCAAGCACATATCAAAACACATTTGTGAACCAACAGAGAAACTAAGCTACGAATGTTTGGTAAGAATACCCTGAAACTTATCAACTACACTAAATACAGTGGGCATTTTGAGAAAGAAAAATATTTACAAAAGAAAAAAAGCAAGAAATAATACAACCTGATAACGTCAAAATTCTTTCGTAAAAAAATAATGAAAACGAAAATGGTCAAAGAAACAATACTCTTAATCCTTACGTGAAAACTATTATAGTAAAATAAAAATTCCACAACTGTCAAAATACAAATAAATCGACCAATGGTATCACAGAAAACGATTTAAAAGGACCCATGCAATCAAAGGATAGTTTAAAAACAAAATAACCAATGGGAGCAAAGAAAAAATTTCAAACGAATCAATGAAATCAAACGATTTTAACGGATTTTGGAAGAACTTTCTAGAGTACTTAAAATGAAAATTGAAAGTTTCCACTTGCCGAAGCCATGAAAACCACAACAACCGCGACGAAAGATGGGTTGCCTTAATTTATCGTAACTCGCTACTAGAAGTGCGCCAAAAATATCGCCAAGCCGTTGCCATCGCTCATAAACGTAGAGTGTAGTTGAACCGTAAAGACATGTCGTCTATCTCTTCTCTTCTACAACCGTTTATATAGAGTCGAAAGTTCATACAAGATTAACATAAGTTTCCTATTTACCATACGACATGTTAAAGTCCTCTGAAAGTCCCTCCGATTGACTGCTTAATCGGAAATAGAAGGTGTTTCCGATACACATACGGGTATCCAAGTTCCGTGATATGAATGTGCGCCAAGGTTAATGAAATGACGGCAGTTCCCTCAACTCGAATCTATACAACGACAGAATGAACTAGAAGCGGGGTTAAAGCACTCAAAACAACTGGGCTGGACGTAACACTTGTTTTGCAATAATCGTTGAGGAATGCTAATTCCAGTTATAAAATGCGTGAAAACATTCCCCAAAACCAATTCGTTCATAGGTTTGTATTACGTTTGTGAGGTTCGGGCCAGCACGAAATAATGTGTGGGCCGAAGGCCTTCTATCTCCATCTGCAGTTGGACAGGAACAGAGCTAAAGTGAGTTAGACATAAACTACCCTACTCTAATGGACCGGACAGCAAGATGTGATGGTGTAAGTGAAAAAATACGTGCTTTAATAGGGGGCAGGTCCCCCACGTGCTGCAATGACACTAACGACCCTTCTGGGCATACTTTCAACGAGGTTTGATACACAGCTATGGGTATTGGTGTTCATTCCCGCTGCAAGAATGTCGTCAGCTCAGTTGTAGATTTCGGACGAGGTTCCCTGGTCCGTAAGCGTCGCTCTAACGCGTACCACACATGTTCTATGGGGTCACTTGTTATGTAGGTCGGGACTCTGAGTGGGCCAGGGAAGACGTTTTACATCCATAAATCGATACCACTGCTTGACAGAGACTGTAACATGAAGCGTTGTCGGCCTGCAAGTAACATTCGTCCATTCCATAAAATAGCCAGACCGTAGGAAGAACCTGTTTGTCCAAAATGTTCATGTAGGCGTCGGCGTTCCATTGACGAGGAACTAAGTGAAAAGGTCCCAGGCCATACCACGAAAAACACCGCCAACAAGGAGTCGGATTTTATGCAAATCTGCTGGAGTCCGGTCCATTATTGAAGGGTAGTGTAGCAAGTATGGTGGTGGTTATGCATTTATGCGGAGTCATAAAGTGAGTCCAGTTAGTGCTATACAGGAGGTGTCAAGATGACTGAATTAAAGCATAGATAAAAAAAAAGGATCAAGTTAAATTTAAAAAAAAAGGATCAAGTTAAATTAAAAAACAATTATTTATTAAAGATGGCCTTGGCCTTTTGCTGAACTTTGGTAGACGACAGTCGTATCTGGGGGTACACTGGATTGCGAGATTATCTATGATTTCAGGATTAGCGTAGAATTTAATTGCGAGTTTGCTGAAGAATTGTTTAAGTTCAGTCATTTGAAGATCTTCGCGGATTTATTGTTTCTGTAGTACCAGGGATAACCGCTGATAATAGGATGTGTAGAATTTTAGATAGCTTCAATTTTTTGGAGGTTACTTTTTGCTGCATACCCCCAGAACAGACTGGCGTAGGTGGTTTTTCGTCTGATCATAGTTTTGTAACGGAGCGGGTAAAAATTGTACCCAGAAGTGATGGCTATGATTCTAAAAGCGCGTACTCACGAATCAAGTTTAATGGACCGATTACAGGATCGATAAAAGTTGAGTATGACTTGAATCCGTTTTTGTTCACACATTTCAATAGATACTTATCAACAGTTTAATAAGCAAAAATATAAAAGTTACAATTGAAGAATTATTTATTGATAGAAAATCACATTTAAGGTATCGAAATAGTGTTAAATTGTCCGCAGATTTCAAATCCGTTAAAAGTTTTTCTCTCGTTAACGATCGCGAAGACACAAGCTTGGCCTAAAGAATAAAAAGGCACTTTTGTTTCTTGAATAAAATAAACCACGACAGATCGTTTGCGTGGAAATAACTCGAAAGCAGATAATAGATGACTCATCTCTTGAATGATAAGTTTTTTTTCAACTTTTGTTGATCAAATATCGGTCAATTAAAATTGATTCGTGAGAACGATCCTCAAGGGAGGAGACATGGTTTTTAAACGTTAAATGGGAGTTCAAAATAACTTCAAGATAGGTGCTATTAGGGCCAACACGCTGACGAATTTGTGTCGGAAGGAACCACTAGTTCCCCAGAGGACGTTTGTGGGGTTGTCTTTGAAAGGTCATACGGACCAGGGAACGAGAAGGGGTAACGAAAGTGAAGGGGATTGAACCAGCGGAGACGTGCGAGGGTCTTGCCGTTGCAATCTTTTCCAGACAGACGGAGAAAAAATCGAATCACCTACTTGATTTCGAGCACTATTCATACTAGAGCAATTTCAAAAGTATCATTCAATGGGGAATAACGTCCTCTACAAATTTAAATACCCTAAAAATTGCATATAGGGGGACATGTCAAATTTTGCAAATATATATATATACACGAAATTTCTAATAGAAACACCGTTTTGATGTCATAATCAGATTCTGCATCGTTAAATTCGTCTAAATACGAAATCTCACGACTTTACTATGTTCATATGAGGAGATATTCAGTGCAAACGCTTGTGTCAATTTCAGGGGTCATCTCCGCACAGAGAGTCGCTATTCGTAGATTGAGAGCAATTATAGTTATCGCTACCCGAATTTCAAATTCAAACACTATTTCAAACGTATTTGTCAGCGATTTAAGTATTCCTATATTAGCTATGCAAGTGCAAAATTTGGGAATTACATTATTGTATTTATTATGAAAGTGCAAACAATCCCAGAATTACCATACGAGGTTTGGCAGACGTTTTTTAAAACTTTTGGTTGCCCCCTTCAGGAAAATATTCAAAGTAGCGCAAAAACTAAGTATCTAAATTTTGAAATATTTTGCTTCGCCCTATTAGAAGTCATCTTAAATCGATTCCTATCAAAATATAATAACGGTCCAAAACGTAATTTTTTCAAATATTAATTTCATAATTTTTGTTGCTATATAATTGTACAAAAAAACTATTTTAAAATAATATTTTGGATGGATTTTGTTTGGGTTGTTTAACAGTAACATGGTACAAAATATCAGCTCTGTAAAAAATTTATTTGGGGAGATATCTATAAAAAACTAAGAAACTGATTTAAAATTAAGAGCTCCAATTTTTCTGTACTCGTATCTTTGAAACGGTAAAATCTAATGCCATGAAATTTGGTGTCTGAAGTTAAATTTTGACGTAGATTCGCAACTGTGCGTGTCGAAATAGGGGGTTTCCATTGGAAATTATGAAGTTGGTGCTTAATTTAATAGGAAGACGGCCCCTTATGTTAATTTTCTGCATTTGAATTTACAGAAGACGGTATGGGGTTTCTGTCAAACGCCATATTTTGAATTTTCTCTACCGTTTTAATATTGCTCGAATGAAGAGGAGTTGTTCGTTTTTCCCCCGCGACTGTCCATACATTCCTCTATGATAGCAAATAAATGCTGCAATAAATGAGGGAATTTACCCCTTGCGTCACTCTTGCAGCTTACATTAAAAAAATCTCATCTTAAACAAGTTTTGATCTTCACGTAAATGTGTTGTTGGAAAAATTAAGTATTCTTCGAGCCACGCTGAAGATGGTTATTCTAAATTCCGCAAAAATTATTCTCGTTGCAAATAAAATCGAAAAAACGCAAATTCGAACACCCTTACCGAACACTCCCAATTTGCATACTTGGGTCGAAGCCAATCGTTATTCCGAACGGGGTTCGATGTTTACATATTCTTCTCCTAGTTCACATGAAATTTCTCGCCATAAAACCCAGAATCGAATTCTATGAGCGTTCGAGAGGGTGAGGTACGGACGGAAACCGAACATTTTATGCTCCTCAACTTTATTCTATGATCTAAGTAACATACTCGTAGATATCGAGCGATAGAAAACAGGTTATAAAATGTATGTCACGTAGGCAAATTAAAATTTTAAGCTGCTTTGACGCGGAAAAAAAGTTTTTTTTGAGTAAACAATTTTTTTAAAAATACCCCCAAAACATCGTCATTGTTATAAAATTTTCTGTTTTTGAAGTCACAGAGACAGAATGTGTGTGTCATTGCAACGATTTCTCTTATTTAAGATATCTGCATACGTTCGGAGCACTTTTTTTTAAATGCTACGCAGAAGCAATTTAATATTATTTTTATAATTATTTGTGTTAAAAATTATAATTATTTGTGTTAATTTTAAACTATAAATAATTGAAATTAAAAAAAGAAATTTAACAAAAAATTAAATTTTGTGTGTAATGAAAATGAATTGTTTGTTGAAAAATGATACAGAACATACAAATTAAATTAGCAGCAAAAAGACATGATCAGTGTAAACTTCATTATATTATCGAGTGCTTCTATTAGAAGTAGAAATATATTTAAAAAAATAAAGGTTTCATGAGTCAACGAAAAATTGTTAAAGGATTTTTGACCATTTTGCAACATAAATCGGTATTCAAATGCAAGCTCATAAATAAGAAAAACATAAAGATATCAATATGATTCTAGTGCATGCACTAGTAAAAACTATTTATAGAAAGTGCAAAAAAAAAATTTATAAATATATATCAATAACTTTTTTAGCTATCATTCCTGGAATTCAATGTTTATGCCTAAAATGTAATTCTGAGAAAAATGCTTGTAAACAAAATCCAAGAGAGTAAAGATATTGCGAAATTCTTCCTACAAATAAGTGAATTTTATTAAAAAATTGTAGTGCCCAATTTATAGCAACATAATTATAAAATATTTCAACTTGCTACAACAGATAAAGGGTGGGGAAATTATGGTAAAAATAGAATATTCTTATTATTAGTTCCAGTTTCGTTATGCCACTTAAGTATTATTAACGATTTCGTTCCAATTTTAAATTGACCTAACTTTTTTTATATTAGTCTTACATTAAAAGTTTAAACTGTTTTAGAAGCACAAAAGTACAGGAAATTTGTTAGTAAGATAAAAAAAATTGAACACATACGTTGAAAAACAGAATTTTGACGAAAATTGTCTTTTTTAACGTATGCGGATACTTTAAATAGACTTTTCTACCTATCGCAAGAGGCCGATCAACCGGTATAGTGGTTAAGGTGTTAGCCTCTAGATCGAAAGGTTCCTGGTTCGAATCCGGGTCCGGATGTTTGTAAACGTATGGTGTAGAGGCGGCTGGTGCACCTTCAATCTGTCGTGGCCGAAAGTCCTCACGTTGGGTTGGCGTGGAAGTTTGCAGAGGGGGGTGCCATCTCAGGTGTTGCTTCGTCATCTGACCGTGGTTCAATATGACGATGTGTTGTCCTCGAATCTTTCCCTCAAGGGACTGATTCCGGACCGTTGTCAATAGCCCGTTGTGTTGCTCTAGTGAGACGTTAACTAAAATTACCAATTACCATTATACCCATCGCAAGAAAAGTGACGCAACTCAGAATTTTAGAAAAATCAACTTAAAGGATACTATAGAACTTATATTGAAATAGTTTAAATTTTAGGAAAGTTATTCTATAGACTATTGATATAACACCTCATACATATTTTTCAATGCCATAACATTTCCCTTTCTTGCCGGGTGGTGATCTATTAGCGAAGGCTTGTTTGAACCGGGATCAGCCAACGGCGAAGGTCCGATGAAACAGGTTAACAGATTAGCAACTGGAGTACTGCGAGTTGAAATCCAACCAAACAGCGTCGTGTACAAAGGGAACTGGTACACGTTAAATCTGTCGTAACTTCAATTGTCTTCATGTCGGCGAGGTGTGGACAGTTGAAGAGTGGGGTGCCAGCTTAGGTGTCATCTGACCGTGGCTCAAAATGACGTGGTGTTGTCCTCGATTCTTTCCCTTCGGAGGTTGATTCCCGTCCGTCACCAATACCCCGTCGTGTTGCTCCAGTGTGACTTTACATTAATAATACCGTACCGTGTGGAAACGTGCCTTTACGAAACGTATAATTGTGAATATTATGTGTCCGAGTCCATACTATTCCAAAAAACCTACCTGTTGCAAAAAAATGACCACAACCAACCCTGAAACCAAGAATATGTGTGTTTCCTCTTACATATGGTAATTTTAGTTAACGTCGTACTAGAGAAACACAACGGGCTATTGACGACGGTCCGGGATCAATCCCTTAAGGGAAAGATCCGAAGACAGCACGTAATTTTGAACCCCGGTCAGATGACGAGGAAACACCTGAGATGCCACCTCACT
The DNA here is from genome assembly GCA_947359465.1 of Metellina segmentata. Classification (NCBI taxonomy): domain Eukaryota; kingdom Metazoa; phylum Arthropoda; class Arachnida; order Araneae; family Tetragnathidae; genus Metellina; species Metellina segmentata. The sequence continues at coordinate 134,414,093 of OX375874.1, read as the reverse complement.
CTGCAAACTTCCACATCCACCCGACGTGAGGACTACCGGCCACGACAAATTTAAGATGCACCAGCCGCCTCTACAGCATACGCTTACAAACATCCATGCCCGGACCCGGATTCAAACCAGGAACCTTCCGATCTAGAGGCTAACACCTTAACTACTATATCGGTTGGTCGGCCCTCTTACATATGATACTTTCGTCAATCAACTTAAACAATTTAAATATTTTTAATGCTTCGAATGATGATTGCTCAGATAAAAGTTCCTTTTTAACCGAGTAAATGTTTCGCCCTCTTCAGGTTATGGTAATTTTAGTTAACGTCGTACTAGAGCAACACAACGGGCTATTGACGACGGTCCGGGATTTATCCCTTAAAGGAAAGATCGGAATTCGCCCTCTTCAGAGCACACTCAATAGAAATAAGACAGGAATCGGTTCAAAACTCCTTCGGCATCTCAATCCAAATTTTATGTCAGGGATTTGCTCTTACATTTCGCGCAATCATCTCGTCAAGTTGCACATTAAATCCTGCCTCTTTCTTACAACCCGGGATGTGCTTGCATCTCTAACACTAACAGTGTAACCCGTATGTACTTTGTAACCCCTTTAAAAGACTAAACGATCAATTATTGAATTCTGGATAGTGTCTAAGGCGTCACGGGCCGACCAATCGGTTTGGTAATTGGTAATTTTAGTTAACGTCGTACTAGAGCAACACAACGGGCTATTGACGACGGTCCGGGATCAGTCCCTTTAAGGGAAAGATCCGAGGACAACACCTCGTAATTTTGAACCACGGTCAGATGACGAAGCAACACCTGAGCTGGCACCCCACTCTCCAAACTTCCACGCCAACCCAACGTGAGGACTTTCGGCCACGACAGATTTAAGGTGCACCAGCCGCCTCTACACCATACGCTTACAAACATCCATGCCCGGACCCGGATTCGAACCAGGAACCTTCCGATCTAGAGGCTAACACCTTAACCCCAATCGGTTTGGTGGTTAAGTCTCTATATAGGAAGGTTCCTGGTTCGAATCCGTGCATGGATGCTTGTAAACGTTTAGTGTAGAGGTGGCTGGCGCACCTTAAATCAGTCGTGGCCGAAACTCCTCACATTGGGTTGGTGTGGAAGTATGGAGAGAGGAGTTCCAGCTCAGGTGTTGCTTCGTCATCTGACCGTGGTTCAAAATGACGAGGTGTTGTCCTCGGATCTTTCCCTTAAGGGACTGATCCCGGACCGTCGTCAATAACCCGATGTGTGGCTCCAGACGTTAATTAAAAATTACCAAATATATTCATAGATGTATTCGTATTTTGTAATTTTCAATTAATGTCGCACTGGAGCAACAACACAACGGGCTATTGGCGACAATCCGAGTTCAAAGGAGGATGGTGCACGTTCAATCTGTCGGTTCTTCCAACGTCCTCACTTCGGCGTGGTATGGAAGTTTGGAGAGTGGGATGCGATTTCAATTGTGACCTAGTCATCTGACCGAGGTGCAAAATGATGTGGAATCGTCCTCGGATCATTCCCTTCGGTTTTGATCCCGGACCGTCGCCAATAGCCCGTTGTGTTGCTCCAGTGCGACATTAATTAACCACCTCTTCCACTGTCCCTTGGTACGATACCCAGTCCATACCTAGCGACAGGGGGAGTTGTACCTAAGGACAAGCCCAGAAAGTGTTGAAAAAAAGCGCTTTTAAGCAATTAATCAACTATCAAACTTTTATGGAAAAAACAAAAGAATATTTCTCTCCAAAAATTGAGATAATGTACAAAAATATCAAGTACCTATGATGCAAAAATGTCAAAAGCCTAAGATATTACTTAAATGCTTCAGACTTAAATTTAAAAAAATCCCAGTTCAGTGAAATTCGTTTTCATTGTCCCGACAAATGACAGACTACTTCATTAATAATAAACTGCAGCGAAGAACTAGTTTTTTTCTTAGCATATCAATGTGAAACACCTTATCCAAACACAAAACTGGTAAAAGAAAGAGGAAAATGAAGTTTTTTTTAATATTTTATCAGTATATATTTGTATCATATAAATCATTTTACCTATGAGTTATAGTACATTATACATTCTGAAATTTTCAAGTAGCTTGGAAACAGATCATTGACGATCCGCTGTTGTACGTAGGGACAATAGCGCTTTTTGTTCAAAGGTACGACAGGCAAAAGTGTCCTTTGGTACAACAGCCGACCATTTTGAATTCGATCGCCACTATGGCAGGGTTGAAGTTCGGTGAACTATCCACCAAAAAATATATATAAATTAAGTCTTGAAAAGCAGAAGAATTGATTTCAAAACTGTGTGTGTCTGTAAAAAACTCTGAAGAATGATGAAAAATCGAGAAAAACTATTTCAAAATCTTACTTGATGTAGGCAAAAATAGAAACCCGCAGAATACGACTTACTAGTTGAATTCACCAGCTTCAAACAATATGAGTGACTGACGACATCCTAGTCCAGTGTTATCAACCTGTTCAAGCTAAATGTTCTACAGCGACTGTCCTTATGTATGGCTGAACCTTAGGTACAACAGTCTCCCCTACTAGGTTCTTTCACTCTCATTCACCATAAGGCCTAACGGACGTATTCTACGTCTTAAACATAGCGGCCAGGTCACGATACAGCACCCTCCGGTTTTTGTATTTGTGACTGTCTAATGAAATTTTACCAAACATCTTTTTGATTTTTAACACTGCTACTAAAATTGTTTCAAAATGTTGATGGATTGTTTGGCGAAATACATTACAAATATACTCAAAAATAAACAATTTTACGAATTCAATTGAATCTGCTGTTTTGGGTTTACCCAACATTAGATATAATACCAACCTTTATTAATCTGATAGTGTGCATGCACAATGACAAAAAAAAATACAAGCGTGGCAAGAAGAATCTTCTATATATGAATCAGTTATGCGTATATATAATAAATAAAAATATTTATAAAAAAAGATATGGGTGTGTATTGTGTGCGTTTCTTTATACAAATCTACACCATTTGACCCATCCACACCCAATTGGATACACTTGTACTTTAGAAAAGACAGTGGAAAACATTGGCTATTTCTTTCCTGTCTTCAGACCCATCTGTAGCCACGAAAACTGGCAGACAGGTAGTCCTAAAATAGACCCTCGAAGCTCCAATTTTGAAATCTAAAGTTTGTTTCTCTGCAATAAAAAGACATGGGTAAGGAAACACGTTCTACAGTTTGCGTGCAGAGTTGACGCAGGGAAATGTCTCGGTCCTATTTGAAACCCGGCAACTTCGGGTCATTCAGCTAATTTAATATAAAAGTTATTTATTTATGTAAAACTTTTCAACTTGCCTTCTACGTGTAAGGGCCAGCCAGAAGGCAGTCTTCCAAGCTCTTAAAAGCGATGTGGCTCTGCAGGTTATTACTGAAGCATGGGTCGGCTTGCAGCATTTCGTTAATAATGACTCAACAGTCTCTCTAACTAATTGTTCATGATATTTCCAGTAGATGACGACACCGTAATGATACAGGAGTATCTCATTTTAGGCAAGTAGCTCATATTAGGTCACTTCCCCTGCTAGTTCTTTCTTTGAAATTTAATACTCTGTGGTTATTCCGTTTTATTCCTTTGGTTCGAGTGTTGCGGCACAAGGTTCGAAATAGGACGATGTGTTGCTCCAGCGCGGCGTTAATTCAACTACTACCACTGCTATTTTTGTGTGGCTCGCCAAGTCACGTAAAAAGAAATAGAAGCATACAAGAACCATTGTATCAAATCACACGCCTACTAAGACATTCGAAAGAATGTACAAAACCAAAACTAAGCATTTTTTTATTTTTAACACACAGATTTTTACGTAAAAGCGAAGTAAGAATATAGAGGAGTTAGGTTTGATTTCGCACTTAACGGACCTACAACTTGTATATTCAAGGGACGATCAAAAATTTCCGTTCGAAGGCTGTACAGTACACATTTGATATGCCAGTCATGCAAAAGCGTCTTGCGCATTCAGGCAATCGTCAGATTACTTCAACTGGTTTGAATATACCCCTTTGGTAAAACTGCTGTTTCTGCTGCTTGAAAAAGTCCGAAACTGCCTGCTGCACTTCTATGTCCGACAGGAACCGTCGACTATCAAGGATATTTTTAAGGGACCGAAGGCGTTGAAATCGCATGGGTAGAGATCAGGACAGTAAGGAGGAGATGCTCCCACTGTAGTGAGTGTAACTTATGATTCACGACATTTGCAGTATGGGGACGTCATGAAGCAGAATCACCCCATTTCGCAGTTTTCCCGGACCTTTCGCCTTAATGGCACGTCGTAATCTCTCTAGCGTTTCGCAGTACCGCGTACCCCAGAGATGGAGACACCTGGATCCTTGAAATCAATAAGCAACGGGCCCTAATAATCAAAGAACACTTTTCTAGCGGATGACTGGCTCTTGAATTTCTTGGGACGAAGAATGACACCACTGCAGGGTCGACGCTTTCGACTCGGGTACCCAGTGGTGACACAAACTTTCATCGCCAGCTATCGGTATTTGCCCTTTGGCAGCCCGTTATCTGACCGTGGTTCAAAATTACGAGGTGTTGTCCTCGGATCTTTCCCTTAAGGGATTGATCCCGGACCGTCGTCAATAGCCCGTTGTGTTGCTCTAGTACGACGTTAACAAAAATTACCATTACCATTACCTTTGGCAGCCAAAAAAAGAATAACAGCACGTTGGTCCTGTTTGGACGCATTTGGTATTAACGTCGCCATTGTGAACATTTCAGAATTTTTCACACACACTTCGAAAATAAACGAATGCCACAATAATCCCATGCCTCGATGTCGGTGCTTATATACCCACATCGACGATGCGCTAATTTGAATATACGCAGCAGCCACGCACTCAAACGGAAACTTTTTCATTGCGCCTTATAGTATAGATTGAAGTAATATCATGACAAATACGTTTTTAATTTATATTTCAGTGCACTAATGCGACACATGAATGTTTTTCTTCAAGCATTCCTTAGTGGTAATGGTAATTTTAGTTAACGTCGTACTAGAGCAACACAACGGGCTATTGACGACGGTCCGGGATCAGTTTCTTAAGGGAACCATCCGAGGACAACACCACGTCATTTCGAACCACGGTCAGAAGGCGAGGTCACACCTGAGCTGGCACCTCGCTCTCCGAACTTCCACACCACGCCGACGTGAGGACATTTAAGGCCACGACAGATTTAACGTGTATCAGCTCCCTTTGAACACGACGGTCTTTGGTTGGATTCGAACTCGCAGACTTTGTAACTGTGTCAGTTTTCCTGGTGGATAGACAGTGCTTTTAGATTAGAGGATCCGTCCTTAAGCTTGAGGGGATCTCAACTCCCTATGACTACTTTAGATCCGTAATTACAAAAGGAACAAGTGCGTGGCTTGTGGATTGATTTGCAGTTCACGGGTCATTATAAAATTCCAAAGGGTTCCGTCAAACAAAAGTTTAATTTCTCGGATAAAAAATGGTATTTGAAGCGTAGCGTTTTCTAAAATTCGATAGACACGTGCCTCTGACAAGTTGGATCGGACAGAAGACAAAGTATCCTTGTTTCCTTTTTTTATGGCACACGTGTTGCCATCTATATTTTTTAATGAAAACTAATTATCCGATGAAATGATGAAGGTTAACAACTCGAAAAGAAAAGCCTTCGGAACATACTTAATTATATTTTGTTGTTGAAAAGTTTTTTTTTCATGAAGCGTATCGGCGGTTAAAAATGAACATTTTCTTTGTTTCAAAACCGTATCCCATAAAGGTACACTGCTTTTTATGCATCATCGACGAAATTCATGTATGAACTTGAGCTTGTGAAATGTTTTATTTACAATTTTATGAGTGTAAAATATTAAAAATGTGTTGGTGATATTTATCTGAAATCACTCTTCGCAAGGAAAGAAAACTTATTTTTAGATGACTCCAAATCAGCTAATTACATTAAAAAACCCCATTCACATGGTGTTCTATCTGTCACTTTTAATTCTCGTTTCCTGCCCTTCCCCCAGTTGGAAGAGTAAAGGATCAGCAACTGGAATGTTGCCATTTCGGAACTCGATCCACCCAAAGACCATAGTGTACGTGGGGGGCGTTCAATCTGTTGTGATCTCAAATCTTCCCTCGTTGGAGTGGTGTTGTAGTTTGGAGAGTAGGGCGCCAGCTCTTGTTTGACCTCGTCATCTGACAATGGTTCAAAATGTCGTTATGTTATCCTCGGAATTTTCCCTTCTGAGGTGGATCCTGGACCGTTTCCAATAGTCCGTTGCGTTGCTCCAGTGCGACGCTAATTGAAATATATATCTACCCTCAAGTATATTAAACGATCCTAATAACCCGGCGTTGCTTGGGTTTCAAATAGGACCGCGACATCTAAAATATGACCACGACATTTCCCTGTTTTAATTCAAATACACAAACTCTGCTGAAAGTGTTTCCTACCGCGACAGCTAAAATAGCATTTTAAGTAATGTGGTGTGGAGGAGTTTGCTTCCATTTGGACGGATGGACAGCTAAAATAGGACCGTGACATTTCCCTGTGTTTAACTCATACACAAACTCTGCAGAACGTGTTTCCTTGTCCATTTATTACAGCAAAACAAACTTTAGATTTTAAAATGGGGGTTCGAGGGGCACTTTTAGGACTACCTGTGTGCCAATTGTTATGGCTACAGATGGGTCTGAAGACAGGAAAGAAATAGCCTGTGTTTTCCACAGTGTTTAGAAGTAGAAGTTTACCAAATTGGATGTGGATGGGTCAAACGGTGTAGATTTGTAGAGAGAATATATACCCACATCCTTTTTTATGTACATATAATGATGTTGAAAACCAATGAAGGCTGATCACAGAGAAGCAGATTCGATCAGTGCAATTCAAATGGAAGGTTCTTTTTATCAGAGGTGAAATTCACGTAGATATATGGAAAACAGCAAGTCTAACTGAAGTGTTCGTTGTAGCATCAAGGACTTTCGGTTGCAATGGGATACCGGCAGATAAGATTGGTCCGAAAGTACATTCTGAATAACGTGCCTGGCGATTTTTCTAGTATGGAATACGGGGATGTTGATTCTCGGAGTCCCATAGAGAAACGGTCTGCTTCGTTTAATAACAAAGAAGGTTAAAAAAAAAAAAACTTGGGTCTGATGCAAAAGTTTGTCCCGTTTGTTGAGCTCGATGGCATTGAATCCAGCATCGATGCAGACATCGATCGAGCTCGATGGCATCGCAAAACCAGTGGCGAAGTCGTATACAAAGCAGTACCGGAACACGCTCTGTCCTGGGTGTTATTGTTGGAAGGAGTAGGGGCGGTTGAAGGGTCAGAATGGAGCGTTAATTCACAATTATTTCTCCTAAAAAAATAGGCAGTGCCAGAACGGCGTTTTAGCTTCACTAAACACCCTTGTGCACACTGTCAAAATTTAAATTTACTTTTTTTTCCAATATAATTTTAGAAAGTTTTCTCAAATGTTTTCTATTTCGGAAATAGTGTTAACATTTCTAAAGAGAAGTAAAGAACAAAATTGTTTACACAAAAAAAAAAAAAAGCGAAAGACACAGCTAACGAAACATTTTAAAATATTTACACTAAATTAACTTGTATGCATTATTTCCTCACTTCAAATGTTATAACGCAAAAAGGTATGGATGGATTCTTGTAAAAATTTCAGAACTGTTTCTTTGCAATGGTGTCTAGGAAATGAACTAGAAGAATGATGCTGGGTGGAAGAGTTTTTAAATTATGGCCCTTTATTCAAGAAATGGGACTGTAAAACTATCGAAAATCGTGTCTTCATTCGTCGATCGCTTGTAAAATTTTTGTTTAGTTAAATATCTTTTTGATACTTGTTCATTCCCTAGAAAAATCCGTGTTGTTCATTTTGGTAGCGTCATTTTACAAATGGGTCGAATACTTTCATGTGGCACATTTAAAGTTTTTGACACATTTCTTTAAAATGTCATACAAAATTATCATTTTTACAAAATTATTAATATATATTATAAACATTTGCATCCCAATGCTATTGTGCAATAACACTAAACATAAAAATACCATTAAAATGTTGCTACACCACATTTTTAAAAAAAAGTCTCGAACGTGTTAGCATACCTTAAGCATTCAATATGGCAGAAAACAAGGGACATTTTTGACCTGATATGATTTTTTATTTCGGAAAAAACAAGAATGCCACGCAGACGCAAAAGATAGGTGTTGTGTAGGGTGAGGGTGGACTTGACACTAAGAACGGATGCAATTGCTTAATCCTACAAGTGGTTTCGACGAGATATCTCGTCCATCAAAATCAGACCAATTTCGCTAACGCCGTGATTAATTTTTCATCATCATTCGACTCAATTCATAAGGAGAGGGAATTTCCTGTAGAGGCGGACTAAGCGGAGTGTTAATGTGCCCCGAGGTATTAAAATGTCTTTTCATTAGAGTTCGAGGAAAATTATGACAGCGTCTATACAATGTGAGTCTTTAAGTGCAGTCAAAGGAGTGTCTAATACACGATGGTCAGCAAGAGCAGACGCTGTATTAGTTTTAAAACTTGGTTTCACCCATATGAAAGAGGCTTTAACTGAAGACGACTTCACTTCGGAAGAAATGGACAAATATGAAACCGCTCTAATGACACTTATTTGGAATACTCTTTTACAAAGACTAAATGATACTAGTAAATCACTGCAACCAGTGGAATATATACAAACTATTAAAAGTATCCATTCTATTGAAACCATTCGAAAATTTAACAATAATTTCAGAGAAAAATTTGAAAAAGTTGATTTGTGATTGTGTTAACACCTAGACAGAATTGTCTGAAGTATCGTATAAAGTTGTCGAGCCTTTTTGAATATTTTTGATTGGGATTTATCAATAGAAAAAAAGTTGAAGGATATTTGCAAAACTGTTTGTCCTTTTGAAAATGAATTTGACCATTTTTTAATATTTCTACAAGAAAACGAGGACACCATAAAAACTGCACAAGATATCTATCGAGCCGCCAAAGAAATGTCTCCTCCACATTTCAGAATGTTGAAATGTGTCAGGAGAAAGATCGTTTTCTGTTTTAAAGCGTGTAAAAATTTTAAGGAGTACTATGGGAGAAATAATATGGTTATTCTGTGTATAGAGCAAGAAATTTTAAGTTGAATTGACGCTGCCAAAATATTTGACGAATTTGCAACAAATAAAGTAACGGTAATTCATGTAAAAAAATGTTTTTTTTTAATAGATTTATTTAATGTGTTTGGGTATGAAATTTGTGATTACTTTTCTTTTTTGTTAATAACTTAATAAGAGTTTTCTTGAGACTTTTTTACCAACTTTAGTTTTAGAGCCCCAAAAATTTTACCGCTTGGGGCCTCCACTTTATCCGCCAATGCCTTCATGCTATTGCTTGTTCCTTAAAATTCGAAACATAACGTACAGCATGGCAATCCCACGGAATGTGAACCGTTCTGATTGGAGGTAGAAGCGTGACGTCGTCACAGTTACTCGAAGCGACACAATTACGGACGCAAATTTCTTTCCGTGATCCCGATGAGGCAATTAATGGTCCATTCTTCGGCACTTATCTCTGATTACGTCTTCGCGCTATCTACGTCAACGCATTTATCTCATTTGCAGCAACAATTAGGAGGGAGAGACAAATGTCGCAGAAGTCAATTACAGATCTCGATTTATACCATTATATGGAATATCACTCAGGAAAAAAAACGGCCTGCGTCTTCCTGGTGGGAAAGGAACCGGTTTTACTTGCGAGGTTAATTCTGAGGTTCCCGCGGTAGTCCTGGGATGGTGTGGAAGTTTAGAGAGTGGGATGCCAGTTCAGGTGTTGCCTCGTCATCTGTCCGTGATTCAAAATGACGAGGTGTTGTCCTCGTTTCTTTCCCTTAGTGGATTGATTCCGGACCATCGTCAATAGCCCGTTGTGATGTTCTAGTACGACGTTAATTAAAATTACCATTATCCTTATCACAACCGCCGACCAACCGGCATAGTAGTTAAGGTATTAGCCTCTAGATCGGAAGGTTCCCGGTTCGAATCCGGGTCCGGGAATGGATGTTTGTAAGAGTATTATGTAGAGGCTGCTGGTGCACCTTAAATCTGTTGTGGTCGACAGTCCTCACGTTGGGTGGGTGTGGAAGTTTGGAGAGTGGGGTGCCAGACTCAGGTGTTGCTTCGTCATCTGACCGTGGTTCAAAATGACGAGGTGTTGTCCTGGGATCTTTCCCTTAAGGGTTAGATCCCGGACCGTCGTCAATAGCCCGTTGTGTTGCTCTAGTACGACGTTCACTAAAATTACCATTACCTCAATTCTTCCTACCGTGACCGCTAGCACTTTAACCACCAAACCGGTCAATCGGCAATTTTTTTAGGAATTTCAAAATTTAAAAATCAACTGAAAATTCTTTTCTTAGATAATAACTAGGATTGAATTAAATCATCTGCTCTGTTATATTGATTAAAATGGTACAAAAATAATTATAATAGCAAACTGTTGAGTTATCACTGTTTGAACAAAGTGATTAACTGTTGCAAAAACTTTTCTTCACAAATTGTGTTCCGGAAACATGTTTGCATATGTTGACAGTAGCTAACAAAAAACACTTGTAACTAGAAAAATATTCCGGATATTTACTAGACGGTATCGTCTGAAACCTATATATGGATTTGGAAAATATGAAGCAATACAAAATCAATATTCTAGTCGATTTTCCTGTTGTCTAGTGTGTGCATACACCTCGAACGAAGTGTTCTGTTGAACGTTTTCGGAATCGTTAGATGTTTTTCCTTGACGTCTGGGAATTGTTTTCTAGTAGAAACATATTTCCGCTTAACTTCTTCAAACTTGTATTGTTTTTGCTTGAGTTTTCAAATTAAATGTTTTTTTAATCTTACGGGTACCCCATGGTTTCCAATTGTACAATTCTGTTTACATTTATGAATTGTGTAAATCGCATTGCACGTGTCTTCGAACGGTGGGAGACATTCTTTTCAAAGTCCCGGAACTTCCTTTGAATACTTTTGGGGCCGCGGTATCCCTGTTTAAGATAGGTAGTTTTTAATTAACGTCGCAATGGAGAAGCACAGCTGGCTATTGGCGACCGTCCCAGAACAAACCCGAAGGGATAGATTCGAGAACACCACGTCATTTTGAACCACGGTCAGATGACGAGACAACACCTGAACTGGCACCCCACTCTCCAGGCCGGTTGCAAGAGTAAAGGATTAACAACCGGAGGGCTGCGAGTTCCCAAAGACCGTCGCGTACAAGGGGGCTGGTACACGTCAAATTTTTCGTGACCTCACGTGCGCGTGATGTTGAAGAATGGAGAGAGGAGTTCCAGCTCAGGAGGTGCCTCGACATCTGACCGTGGTTCAAAATGAAGTGGTGTTGTCCTCGGATCTTTCCCTTAAAGTTTCGATCCTGGACCGACGTCAATAGCCCGTTGTGTTGCTCTAGTACGACGTCAATTGAAGTTACCTTTCCTTCCCCGTGGCCCTGAAGGGCCTGAAGTAAAATTCTTAAGAACCCGCTTATATAAGTGAGTGCATGCTCCCAACTGAGACTTCTTTCAATAAAAACAGTGACGAAAGGTTTTCACGAAAACTTGTGACACGCATGCGTTCGAACACGCAAAACACCTCGCTATTTAAGTGTACACGAATGAGCGAAAAATCTATTTCACCTTCAGTCCATGCGTAACTTTAGCGTGCGAAAGCCTTTTCGCATTGCGCTATGCAAGATCGCAATCATTTGCGACGAAAGCTCATAATACTTTGTAACCCTTTTTCCGTATAGAGTTATAGTAATTTGGTTTGCACAAAGTGTGGAGCAACCACACGCCAACAGTTTGCCAGAATCTTTCGAGTCACCAGATGGCACAGGTAAGTGTTTAACATAATTCAATTTTTCATATTAATACAAACGTAGATAGCCACCATTAAAACAAGAAATGGTTAGCAAAATACCTCTAGTTTAACATGAGTAGCAGAAAACCCTTCTCATTTTGTTGGAAAAAATGAGAAAATTCCAAATAATATTTTGTACCTGTGGTAAGATACTTTCCCCTACTACAGTGTTTCAATTTCACGCGTCATATGTTCATAGCTCCGCACACACAACAATGGACCCGACGCCAGCGGATGTGTATAAAATACGACTACTTGTTTGAGTATGTTTTTCATGCTATATATGGCCTGGGACCTTTGCATGGTGTTCCTGGTCAATGGAACGCCTACATGATCATTTTGGACAATCAGGTTTTTTCCAAGCTCTGGGAATTTTATGGAATGGACGAATGTTACTTCCAGGATGACGACGCTCCATGTCTTTTTACAGCCTCTGTCAAGCAGTGGTATCGAGATGTGGATGTAAAACGTCTTCCCTGGTCCGCTCAGTGTCCCGAACTAAACCTCATAGAACATGTGTGGGACGCGTTAGAACGACGCTTACGGGCCAAGGAACCCCGTCCGAAATCGACAGCTGAGCTGGCGACACTCTGCAGTGGGAATGTACACAAATACCCATAGAAGGGTTGCTAGTGTCATTGCAGCACATGGGGACCATGCCCCTAATAGAGCATGCATTCTTTCCCTCGTACCATCGCATCTTGATGTCCGATCCATTATTGTAGGGTAGTGTATATCACAATGGGTACACTCGCTGTTGATGTTGAAGGGTTTGGCTCATTATCGACCTCTATGGGCGGAACTCCATCATTCGATTTAAGACGTTTCTGTCATCAGCTATGCTATTTGCGTCGAACTGAGCTATGGAGATACTTGACGCATTCGTATCGGGCATTTGGTCTCCTTGAAGTTGCGACGCCCGTACATTCAAGAATTCCCTCCGAGCCCGTTGACACTCCGCGTCGGATGTCCGGATCTTCTTCGATTTCCCATCTCTCGATCTTCGTGTTGACGTATCAATAATTTTTCTTGTGTTTATTATTTGTATATATGTGGACATATTGGAACTTTTTACGGAGTTTCCACACTTCGAATTTTGGTATCTAAACAAGTATTAAATATTTTAATTCCATTTCTATCATTATTTTTAAAGTGCAAAGAAACGAAAGAAATGACACCTCAAACGTCGCACTCACACAAAGGCGGCCGGAGCTAGACAAAATTTATATGATCCTAGTGTGCATTTTCGTGACTCAACTTCTGGTAGCTACTGTTCTAGTAGACGAGCATCGATGGATGACAGTGTTCTGATACGATCAAGAATACGAAATGTTGGGTGCTGTTCTGAAAGAGAACACGAATAAGGCAGATTAGTTGTAGACTTGAAAGGTGAGAGACGTGTTTTTGCACCGGTCGGTCCGGCGTGTATATCTTAAACTTAGTATTGTGTCGTAAAAATGAATGAGCGGGTCCAGTTTAGGTATGCAGTGTAACTCTGTTCTCGGCCACTACCACACACATTGTCTATCAAATTAGACATCGCTCGGTCACTGACAGTATCGTCTATATATTTCAGTTTATTATCCTTTTAAACATGGTACCCTGGTTTCGTAAAGCGTATTCTACGTCGTAGAGTATCTCACATTACGTCACTTAAGCTTCGGTTTCATAAGAAGCGACCGTGATGTATCCGTGAGTGACGTCACTAAAACGTTGTATATCCTAACACATGGTGTTGGTTTCCTAGAGAGCGTTGTTTGGGAGCGTAACGAAAATGATCGGAGCCGCCATTTCCATGACTGTCGTCATAGCGGTCTCAAACAGTTGGAGAACGTTTTTTCTCTTGTAGCGGCAAGATTTCATTTCCTGCTCCAAACGATTCGAGCGAAGTGGAGCAAAATAAAATTTTTGACTTAATTCATTTTTGTAAAATCGGGATCGTTAAACACAGAATAAAAATTTCAACGGATTTGAAATCTGCTGAAAATTTGATACCCGATCGATACCTTAAATGTGATTTTCTTTAAATAAATAATTAATTATTTAATAAATAATTAAATAATCAAATGGTAAATATGAATAATAAAACTGTTTTTGATATCGATCGGGCGTAGAAATTGACGCTGGTTTGAAATCTGTTGGAAATTTTCACTCTACCTTCAACGATCCCGAAGTTAGAAACTTTGAACGAGAGATAAAAAACCACTTTGTTTTGTTTCTCGAACATAATAAACCACGACATCCGTCTGTGTTGCCCATTCTCCAACGTATTCTGTCCGTCTAAGTTGACACCTCTGGATTCTTGTTTAGAAGGCCGTCTAGTTATGCCCGCGGCATCATGACGTATCACGGCTGTTAGATAACGGCTCCACTTTCTTAGGAAGCCAAAGCTTTATCCATATGCAAATTCCTTTCGTCTTGAAAGCAGCTTTTTCGAGCTGACATCTGGTGGAAAGCGTTGAATGGGGGTGGGCGGTGCGATCATCAAATCCAAACGGAAGAACAATTCGTGCTCTTCAAAATTGCTCATCCGCTAATAGACAGTTTGACGTCGTCATTAAACGGTCGTGACAATGGGCGTCGCTCCTGCCCCCTCAAACAATGCACAAACATCTCGCTGGGCGGTGAAGGACGGATTTCGCAGGTCACGCGCGACGCTCCTCGAAGGTCCTCGACGATGCATGGATGGACAGACGGAGAGCTGAATGGGGCACTTAACCCTTTGAGGCACGCTCTTCGGCATATTGAAAGTCATTTGCTGGAATTAAGGGATTGGGACGGCGTGAATGCGTCTTTGAAATCAGAACGGAACTGGGGGCGTGCATGAAAAGCGTTAGATCTCCTGAGTACTACATCAGAGGTAGCTCGGTTGGTTGAGTAACGGATTTGCAACCGGAGGGTTGCGCGTTCGAATCCAACCGTTCTGGTGGTTAAGGTGTTAGCCTCTAGATAGGAAGGTTCCTGGTTCGAATCCGGGTCAGTGCATGGATGTTTGTAAGAGAAGGGTGTAGAGGCGGCTAGTGCACCTTTAATCGGTCGTGGCCGAAAGTCCTCACGTTGGGTGGATGTGGAAGTTTGGAGAGTGTTGCCTGTCCGTTGTTCAAAATCACGTGGTGTTGTCCTCGGGACTTTCCCATAGGGGATTGATCCCGGACTGTCGTCAAAAGCCCGTTGTGTTGCTCTGGTACGACGTTAATTAAAAATTACTAATTACCAACCAAAGACAGTTGGTTAGAGAGTGGGCTGGTGCACGTTCAATCTGTCGTGGCTTCGAATGTCCTCACGTTGGCGTGGTGTGGAAGTATGGAGAGGTGAAGTTCCAGCTCAGGTGTTATCTCGTCATCTGCCTGTGGTTGAAAATGATGTGGTGTTGTCCTGGGATCTTTTCCTTGGGTCCCGCACCCTCGCCAATAGCCCGGTGTTTGACTTCAGAGTGATGTTAACTTAAATACCTACCTGCCTCGTGTAGGTGTGTTCCAGTGGGAGGTTAATTCAATACTTACCTCAGGTAGATATGTATTCAAGTTAACGTCACGCTGAAGCAACACAACGGGCTATTGGCTACGAGATCAATTCCATCGGGAAAGATCCGACAATGCCAAGTCATTTTGGACAACGGTCAGACTATCTTCCGCGGGAATTTACAGCTGTGGGGAAACCTTTTGGTCGTTTATCATTCATTCCAAACATTGTTGCAACTTTCGCCATCAGCTGGCGCCACTGACAGAAAAATCTTTTAAACCTGAAAAGTTGACTCTCCTGATCCCTCGCGAGAAAGGAGGACGCGACCCCGAAATCTGCAGACGTTGTCACGACGTTACATGAGTGTGGGGCGTTACTATGATTGATCCTCGACCTTGACTGCGCTCGCCTCCTTGTCTCAGATGTGCTGAACATTGTTGCTCAATTGCCTCGTAATTCTGACATCTCCCGATGACAGGTGACCTCCGAGAGTAGACTACAAGTTGAGCTCCATCGTAAACTAGGATCGCGTTGGATTAAGCGAGGATTACACGAATCAGTGCTTCGTCTAGATCACCCTTTCAAACATTTTTGCTTTTTTTTTTGTGCTGGTGGGAGATTTTTGCTTTTTGTGATATGTCTTGTGTTGTGAAATAACAGTGTAACGCTGACGTCCAACATTTAATAATTGTTTAGACCTCACAATAAACAAACACACAGAACGATACGCACAGTCGCGGAAAAAAAATTAACTCCTTTATTTTAAGCACTATTCATACTAGAGCTAATTCTCAAAGGTATCATTCAATAGGGAATTAAAAGACCTCTACAAATTCAAATAAACAAATGCATAAGGAAACGTCTTCATACATCAAATTTTGCACAAACAGCGAAACTTCCAATGGAAACTTGTTTTGATGCCATAATCAGTTAATACATCGTCTAAATATGAAGTTTAATGAGTACCATCTTTATATTCGGAGATATACAATCCTAAAGTGGGTGACAATTTCAGGAATAGTCTCGTTCGCTATTCGTAGATCGAGATTAACCTTTACGATGCGGCAGATTGACTTTTGTTACCACTAAAATATCGCTCACACCAGTGGTAGCGGTGAATGCTATCCCCTTTTTAAGTCACCGCTGGCACCGATCACCATTTACGAGCTCTCAGCGACTGACCTCCTAGAGGATCCCTTCTTTTGTTCGTTGGCCCCCTACCCTGCCGATCGTGAGGTGTGAACGTTTTGGGTAAAGCAGAAAGTCGTCAGGTGATATCTCTTCTCTCACGCCACACAATACTATGAAAGGAAAGCGTTAGTCGTAAATGTCACTCACAGCCCTATCGCTGAAGTTTGGTAATTACGTAGAGGGGCTCGGAGAATCGGGAGATTAACCGTTCTGTGAGACGATTGAAAAAATCTTAGCGCTGCAGCGTAAAGGTTAATTGTAGTTATCGCTACCCAAATTTCAAACTTGAACACTATTCCAAACAAATTTTTTAGCAATCCGATTTTGTCATATTTACTTTGCAAGTGGAAACGATTTGAGAATTGTCATCCGAAGTTTGTTAAACGTTTTTTCAACTTTTGGTTTGTCCCTAAAATCGCAATAAAGAGGAAAATTTAATGTAGCACAAAAACAAATGATCGAAATGAGCTGAAATTCGACATGGCCATATTAGAAGTCCTTCTGAATCGAATCCGATCAAAATATAATAAATTTCCAGTTCATAATTTTTTCAAACATTCATTCATTTGATAATTATAATTGCATTACTAAAAACTATTTTTAAATTAAAATATTAGGTTGATTTTGTTTGAGTTGCTTCACAAGAACATGGTACAAAATATCAGCGTTATAGAAATGTTATTCAGGAAGATATGCGTAAAAGTCTAATAAACTGATTTAACATTAGGCGCTGCAATATTTCTGTCCTCATAAATTACGAAACGGTAAGACACAATGACATGAAATTTGATCCATGAAGTTAAATTTTGAAGTTGATGGGCAATTGCGCGTCGAAATAGTGGGTTCCCATGGAAAATTATGAAGCTGGTGCTCAATTCAATATTAAGACGGGCCCTTATGCAAATTTCATTCATTTGAATTAATAGAAGACATTAGGTTCCTGTCAAACGACATCAATGAATTTTCTCTACTGTGAAAATTGCTCGATTGAAAAGGGGTGGTCTATATAGAGTAAACTCAGAAGCAAAAGCTGTTACGAATACGCATATAACAGAAACAGTAATGCATAAAAAAGAGCTCATCCATCTAAACGCAGATAATAGTAATTTTAATTAACGTCGTAGTAGAGCAACACAAGGGGTATTGACAACGGTCCGGGATCAATCCTCTAATTGAAAGTACTGAGGACAACACCACGTCCTTTTGAACCACGCTCAGATGACGAGGCAACACCTGAGTCTGGCACCCCACTCTCCCAACTTCCACACCAACCCAACGTGAGGACTTTCGGCCACGACAAATTTAAGGTGCACCAGCCGCCTCTGCACCATACGCTTAAAAACATCCATGCACAGACCCGAATTCGAACCAAGAACTTTCCGATCTAGAGGCTGACACCTTAACCACCAGACAGGTTTGATTGGCTCTAAGCGGAGGAAAGCGTGACATAAATGTAAGTGATTTAAAATCTAATTGAAATAAACCCTGGAAGCCATTGATATTATAATTGATAGTGTAATTATCATCGCACTGAAGGAACGCAACGGGCTATTGGCGATGGTTCCGGATCAACCGCCGCAGGGGAAAACACTACGCAATTTTAAACCTCGGTCAGACGACGAGGTCACACCTGAGCTGGCACCCCACTCTCCAAACTTCCACACCATGCCAACGTGAGGACATATGAATCCACGACGAATATAACGTTCACCAGTCCCCTTTGTACACGATCTTGTTTGGTTGGATTCGAAGTCCTCCGTTTGCTCTTAATACTGGGTTATGGCGGCCCCTTAAAACACTCAGTCATGGAAGGAAATATGCGACGGGAGCCATATTTGACTGTGCCAGACACAATATAAACTAATAGAAATACACACTCGATGATAGCACCCTACAGGAATGTTTGCAGGCAACAACTTCTATTGCAGTGGACATACTTCTTGCTAGCGCAGTGGACTGAGCCACGAAGTCCCTATAAACCTAATTTAAGTTATCTCTACTATTCTAAAAGGAAGTCTTTCTCTGTCAACAGTGTCCTGACGAATCTATGGCACAATAATGAAATTTGGCAAACAGGTAGTCCGAATTTTTTGCAATTTTTATGCAGCGCCCGAAATTTAAAATTTAATCAAGAACATGTTTTAAAATTAATTTATTAGCATTTCCAACTTTCTCCGGAATGTGACATAGCTACCTCGAATGAAGATGGAGCGGCTATTGGCGATTTTCGACCGTTGACGTCACTAGCGTTTTACGTCCTATTTGGCTTTGGAACCATGCCGTTTTCAGATTCTAGCGTGTTTCGATTTACGTTGCTGATAATAGCCACTTCGAAGTCATCACCCATGGAGATCGTTTGCGAAGCAAACCAAATGGGGATGCGTAGCAATCACCGGGGGATATCGAGCGTCAGTGAGTAGTGGTCACAATTGACACCCCGAAAAGAACTGTCACGGGCAATGCCATGCTGGCCAAGCAGTAGCTAGTAGGGAATAAAGTCCTCTACAAATTCGAATGCAAACAAATTGGATAAGTGGACTCTTCCTAACAAATTTTGCTCTAACAAAGAAAGTTCTAAAGGAAAAACCATGTTTTGATGCCATTATCAGATTCTGCATCGTTACATTATTCTATAAATATGAAATTTCATGACAACTATCTTTATACCCAGGCATATTCAATGCTAAAGTTTGTGTCAATTTCAGGAATCATCACATTCTCAACACTTTCAGTCCTTTCATTTTCACCGCATTTAAACAATTCTTTGGGTATTTTAAATCGTTTTAATACCTTATATTTACATTATTTCTATTATATATTAAATAAAGAAATAATATAGAAATTTGAATATCATTTCTGTAAATAGATTATATTGATATTATTACCACTATTCGCAGATCGAGATTAATTGTAATTATCGCTACTAGTATTACATATTTTCAAAAAGGTTTTTTTCTCCAGAGGCTGGACACTACAGAGCATTGGGGTTGTATCGCGCAAGGGCATATTTGGCAAGACACGAGACATGCAATATCAATGGAGATACACACACGATTGAAAGTTTTACTGACACAAAAGATAGAAATTCGCACTGGTAGGATCGTCATCTGACCATGGTTCAAAATTACAAGGTGTTGTCCTAGGACCTTTCCCTCCGGGGTTTGATCCCGGACCGTCCCCTATAGCCCGTTGTGTTGTGCTGGTGCGAAGTTAACCTTCCAGCAGTCACGCGTATGTGGAAGTTACACTAGAGTCGATTTTAGTTAGATATTTTTAGACCAAACAGAGCGCCGCTCTTGGCTATTCCTCACTTAGAATTACTCTCAGTCATCATTTGGATTTTGAGGTCTCCTGCAGATCCGTCAATTGTATTTAACAGATACTCGCGACAGTTAAGATGAGCTATTATTACATCTGTTTTATTTTAGTTTCAACACATTTACTTTTTTATGTTACTTAAATGTAAATAGTTCATTAACTTATCGACACTTTCATTCCTTTCATTCTCACCGCATTTAAACAATTCTTTGGGCATTTTAAATCGTTTTAATACTTTATATTTACATTATTTCTATTATATAAAGAAATAAAATAGAAATTTGAATAGCATTTCTTTATATAGATTGTATTGATATTATTTAAAGCAGAATTTCAATACATACACCCTTTAGATTTTAAATTTTAACACCCTTTACATTTAGTTTTACATTTTAAAATAATGTATCCAAGAAATACCCGCGACCTTTCACGTTCGTGTGGAAGGCGACTACCTACTAGGGATGCGACATCGATAGCAAAACATCGATGTTTTGAATCATCGATGTTAAAAATTAAAACATCGATGCTGATAATACATCGACACAAAAACATCGATGTTTTTAAACATCGATGTTTTTAAAATTCAGTGTATTTAAACTTTTTCCTCCATTTCTTAAAACTGGTTTAGCAACTTGTGATGCGACATCGACAGCAAAACATCGATGTTGATAATACATCGCTCCCAAACCATCGATGTTTTTAAAATTCAGTGCATTTAAACTTGTTTCCTCATTTCTTAAAACTTGTTTAGCAACTAGTGATGCGACATCGGCTCCAATACATCGATGTTTTTTTCTAAAACATCAATGTTTAGAAAACATCGACATCGATGTCGCATTCCTACTTTTCAGACCCTTCACCTTTGGCCACTTTGGTATAAAAGTATGTTCAATTTGCTAATTATGAAAATTATGCTACTTGGTTATTTTTTAAATTTTTATAATGGTACTTTTTTTATTTAAAAATAAATCATCGACAACGTAAAAACATCGACAAGTTTAAACATCGATGTTACCAAAACATCGACCCCAATACATCGATGTTTTTTAAAAAACATCGATGTTTTGAAAACATCGATATCGATGTCGCATCCCTACTACCTACCTGAAGAATAGCTTTACAGGGAGCGACAGAGGAATGCAAAATGGAATGGTTGGAAGAGTAACGAACTGGCAACCGGAGTGAGTTGCGAGTTCCAATCTAACCCAAGACCGTAGTGTACAAGGGGGGCAGCGCACGTTAAATCTGTTTTGACCTCCAATGTTCTCACTTTGACATGGTGTGGAAGTTTGGAAAGTTGGGCGCCAGCTTTCCAAACTTCCTCGTCACCTGACCGTGGTTAAAATTGGGTGTTGTCCACGATCTTTCCCTTCGGGAATGATCCCGACCGTCTACTATAGACGATCGTGTTGCTCCCAGTGTAAAATGTAATACCTACCCACCAACGACAGCCTTTACACTCGATTCAGTGACGTGGCCACAAGGATCGGATTCATTGCACGGATAGTTTCTGGTTGCAAAATGACCCTACCAATACAATTCTATGTATGCAAGGAATGCTTTATTATATAGGGTCTCCAAATAAAATAAGTTATTTTATTCCTGAAATACCTATTATGTATGAAAGGCTTCGGGCGACATTTTGACGAACCAAACTTCCAAGAAAAGCCATTTTCAAAGCACTCAGCTGAAAAGATGTTTTGAGTCGCGCGGGATTTCCGAGTAGTATAACATTCCATATAACATTGTTTGCAAGACCCCAAGAAAATGTTTTATTGGTAAAGATAGTCGAAACTGGTTAGAAGAAGTCATGCACGGAAGGAAGCAGGTACCAGAAATAGTGGATCCGTGCGAATTATTCAGAAGCTTAGGGAGGTAGTGTTGGTTGGGTTCTTTCGATTGCTTCCATGGTCAAAAAAAGTCAAGCCAGCAGCCTTTAGTCCCAAGATTATTTATTTGAGGAAAAGGGACACGATACATTACATAGGTAGTACAGGACCAGAAAACATTCTCTGGTTATAAATGGCGATAGCGTAAATTAGCGTTTAACCGAGAAGAAAACCTTTATCCTTTCTTCTTGTTGTCTTTCTCCAGCCTCTCTCTCAATCCTGGCAACCCTTCTCTGGTTGTCGCGCTGCTCCATTCGCCAACCGCTCCAGTTGGCACTTGCCAATCTATACAGTTGGCGACAGCTTCCTGACAGGCAGGTATTTAAATAACGTCGGCACTGGAGCAACACAACGGGTACTGACGACAGTTCGGGATCAATTCCCCTCAAAAGGGAAATATTCGAGGACAACTCTACGTAATTTTAAACGGTGGTCAGTTGACGAGGCTACACCTGAGCTGGCTCCCCACTCTCCAAACTTCCACACCTCACCAACCTGAGGACATTGGATGCTACTATAGATTTTACGTGCACCGGCCCCCACTGTACACGACGGTCTTGGGTTGGATACGAACTCGCAATCCTCCGGATGCTAGTCCGTTACCCTTCCAAGCGGGCTACCACCGCTCAAAGGGTTTGGAAATTCCAAAATTAAATGGTTTATCCGCTATTCATGAGGTTATGTTAACCGAAAATAACTTTTTAATATCGTTTTAGCTTTTTCATAGCTTCTACAATTTATTCGGACTGAAATATATATACGTAGTATGTCCATCCATATAATCCATTTCATTTTCATCACACTTCTTCTGTGAAGACGAAGTATATAAGTTGTTGCTAAGGTGACTACTTCGTAGTTTAATTAGAAATAGCGTTCAACTACAACATATGCCTACTAGGGATGCGACATCGACAGCAAAACATCGATGTTTTGAAATTTTGATGCTCAAAATTAAAACACCGATGTTAATAATACATCGCCCCCAAACCATCGATGTTTTTAAAATTCAGTGTGTTTAAACTTGTTTCCCCATTTCTTAAAACTGGTTTAGAAACTTGTAATGCGACATCGGCTCCAATGCATCGATGTTTATTTCTAAAACATCAATGTTTAGAAAACATCTATGTCGCATCCCTACTTTTCAGACCCTTCATCCTCGTCACTTTGGTCTAAAAGTATGTTCAATTTGCTGATTATAAAAATTATGCTACCTGGTTATTTTTTAAATTTTTATAACGTTACTTTTTTCATTTAAAAATAAAACATCGACAAGTATAAACATCGATGTTACCTAAACATCGACCCCAATATATTGATATTAAATACAACGATGTTTTTTAAAAAACATCGATGTTTTGAAAACATCGACATCGATGTCGCATCCCTAATACCTACCCGGTTTAATGTGTCGCAACGTGTCTTCAATTTAAACCGATAGTTTTCAAATAAGAAGTTGAATTTAAAATGTTTGTTTTGCGTAAGATATATACACTACCCTACAATAATGGACCGGACATCAAGATGTGACGGGGAATTATACATGCTTTAATAGGGGGATGGTCCCCCACGTGCCGCAATGACACTAGCGACCCTTCTGGGCATACTTTCAACAAGGTTTCGACACACAGCTATGGATATTTGTGTCCATTTCTGCTGCAATAATATCGCCAGCTCAGCTGTCGATTTCGGACGGGGTTCCCTGGTCCGTAAGCGTAGCTCTAATGCGTCCCACACATGTTCTACGGGGCTTAGGTTGGGACTCTGAACAGGCCAAGGAAGACGTTTTACATCTATATCTTGACACCACTGCTTGACAGAGGCTGCAACATGACACGGAGCGTTGTTGTTCTGGAAGTACCATTCGTCCGTTTCATAAAATTGCCAGAGCGTAGGAAGGACCTGATTGTTCAAAATGTGCATGTAGTCGTTTAACTTACCAGGGTCAACATGCAAAGGTCCCTGACCGTACCCAAACAAGTTGTCGGTTATACAAATCCGCTGGCGTCCGGTCCAGTATTGTAGGGTAGTGTATAGTATGCAAAACAAACATTTTTAAGTATGGTGTGCAATTTATTGAACTCGCAAATAATAATTGAACTTCCGAATAATATATCTGTCGATTGGGAAATACTGGAACGCATATATACAAACAGAGTCGAAATTACGATCGTTGAAAAATGCAGAATTCTTTAAGACGAAAGATATGAGCAAGAGTGTCGAATTTTGGCTTCCTCTGAAATAGAGCATTGCGAAAAAAGACGTTCGTACAGTATATATAAAAACACTAATGATTTATTTACAAAATAACATATATCTCTAGAATACTTAAAAACTGTTCAAATATGACCGTTCCATTAAATGATGTGAACGTTTCTTCTCAAATAAACAAATACGGAATTCTAAATCAAATTTTTAAAAGGTGTTGATGAAGTCGATGAAAAACCTGGCCCCGAAGGGACCTCAATCTTCAGTATTGGCAGTTTAGCACTTGATATATGGACCTGCCTTGCTATTTGGGAATCCTAATAAATTGGAATATTAAGAAAAGAATTGAATAAAAATAAATATGTATTGAAACGGGTTTTTTTTTTATTGATTAATATTCATTTTTTCTGGCATAGTGTAAGTCCAGCCCGAAGAAAATTTGTTTTATTGAAATCTTCTATCTGGAAATGGATAATAGCTTCTCGATGACTTACGAAATGAAATGCAGGGTTATCATAGACGGTACGACAAATGGTAGAGAGAGGTTGAATTTGGGGAATTAACCCACTGGTTGATTATCCCGCGATTTCCACGGGCAACTCAAATGTAGCAAAATTTGCTCATCCCTCGATTTTCGCGGGCAGGTGTTTTTCTATCTTTATTGAGGAGCGCATCCCGCTTTTTCACCGTTTAACCAATGAAATAAATTACATACAGTGTTAGACGTTAAATTTAGATTTTGGTCAACAGATATCGCTAGTCGTCCACTAAATTGCGGCATTTGAAGGTACTTTGTATTTACCGTTTTAACTTCGTGCCTTTGTTTGGCGCCTTTTTCTAATCAGAAATGGCTGCTAGAAAACGTTCAGCGATTGACAGAGTATATATTTCTGATGATTTATCAGATTCTGAAAGTGATTTTAGTTTTGATAGTAATAGTGATATAGATTTTTCGAACTGCTCCTCAGATAGCGATGAATCTGATCATGATTCAATAAACTTGCAAAGCGTTAGGCAGTGGTGCAAAATTGATATGAAGAATATTCCTCCTCCTCCTCCAGTTCCTTTTCGTAGAAATCCGGGAATTACTGTGCATATAGCTAACAATGCAAGTATGTTGAGTTATTTTGAACTTTTTTTTTTATGATCAAATATTACGAATGATAGTCCAAGAAACAAATAGATACGCTGAACAATATATCCATAAAGCAGTTTGTAAAGTGAATTCCCGTTGGAAAAAATGGAGAGAAACGAATGTTGAAGAACTAAGACTATTTTTTGCAGTTTTGTTACTCCAAGGAGTCATAAAGAAGCCAGAACAAGAGCATTATTTTCTTTTGTTTTTTCAATTTACTTTTTTATATTATGTAATAAATAGAAATTAACTGTAATTCAATTGAAATTTTTCTTTTTTTTTTGCGATAACATCTGAAATTAGGTTTCCTGACAGTTTAGTTTCTCATGATAAAAATCTATGTAAAAAGTCTTTTCTGGAAAGAAAAAAATGCATATTTCAATTCTCCAATATATATTGATTTTTAATATGCAAAAAAAAATATATATATACACGATTTTTGTAGCGATTTCGGTCCACAAATTGAGCAGTCAGAGGGTTAAGTCTCCAAGAAGAAGAGTTTTTTTAGGTATTGTTTTATTTGGGTTAGCGTGTGTGTGTGTGTGTGTGTGTGTGTGTGTGTGTGTGTGTGTGTGTGTGTGTGTGTGTGTGTGTGTGTGTGTGTGTGTGTTGTGTTGGATCATAAATTTCTCTATCGCTTTTTTTTTTTTTTTTTTTTGCAGGTTTAATATTTCTTTCAAAGAAAAGTGTGCGGAAAATTTTGTTTACGAAGTTAATAATTGATGGAATTTTGAGGGCTTTTCTTGTCGCTATTACGATAGAAACATCTTGCTTTTGTGATTTGGCTGAGATAAATACTTGAAATAGGGTCGATTTTTTAAATTTTGGTCTCACCAGCATCCCCCCAAATTGGGCAAGCATATGATATGATCTGTCGAACGAAGTATGAGTAAATTAGTTTCTTGTTGTCTAGTGATAATGTTAAGCTCCGAGAAGTAAGTGGATACATGACTGCGGAAGTTTTCCGAAATGTGTCGTCTATGTGTTCTAATTAAGATGAGAGTCTAGTATTACCTTCTAAGTAGTTGGTAGATTAAAATATTCATTCTGGCGTTTCCAGATACCAAATTGCAAGATTACGCTTTTATGATTAATGATTTTTTTTGTTAAAGATTTTCGTGTTCCATTTTTAAATCTAGGTTGTGCAAAATTAAGTTTTGTTTTGAATATCCATTTTTCATCAAATATTCATAAATTATTTATATAGTATGGAAAGAAATAAAAAAGCTCAAACTTAATTTGAATTTTAAATTGTTAAAATAGCATAATGTTTGGAAACAATTGTTTTTCGAGCAATACTCGTAAAACAATTTTATTGCAAAAATTGATTTTCTGTCAATACGGGTAAAGTAAACTGAGCCACGTGCAGCAATCGTTATATACTTAATGTCATTTATTAGGCGATTACGACGCTTACTTTATGTACATTTATGATATTATTTACAGTAATAATCTTACATTAATTACTTTGAAAAGCTCCATCCCTTGACCTAGTAACCAAAAATATTGAAATCTAATAAGATTTTGAATAAATGAAATTTTTATTTTATATTCAGGCGTAATATAAATTTCTTAAATCCTGAGCTTCACGAGTTCATAACACAGATAATCCATCTGATTCTTCCAACATTTATAAAGATTCTATTGGTTCTTTCTTTAGAATAGAATCTTTTCTTGAACCTTTTCTTTATTTGACCCTTCTTTAGAAGATACGATTTGTTTTGAACAATTCTACTGGTTCGTTTCTTGGAATTGAAACCTTTGGAAGGATTCCAAAGGTCCTTTTAGAGTAGAATCCTTTGGAAATATTCTAAAGGCACATTTTGTAGAGTATAATCATTCAAAAAGATTCTATTTCTCGTTTTCTTCTAATAAAATCCTTTGGAAAGAATGTATTGGTCAATCCTTTAGAATAGAATCCTTTGAAAACATTTTATTGGTCCTTTGTTTGAAGTAATATTTCTTTAGAACTATCATACTAGTTCATTTCTTGGAATAGAATCCTTTGGAAGGATTCTACAGGTTCCTTTGGAATCCAATACATTTGGAGATATTCTATTGTTCAAGAAGGTCAGAACTGGTTGAAAGTCACACTTTAAAGAGCACAGGTGACAGGGTGGAATTATTGAATTTCCCAGAGGAGTAGACAATTCAAAACAATAGGACAATTTCACGAATTGTTTTGACCCTTTTTCCCGCTGAGAAAAATGAGCAATGCTTCATAAAATGGAAGCAATATCAGGGAGGCATTAATAAAGAGTGTGAAAGTTGTGAGCCCCGGGGAATCCATACCGCAGTGATGAAACAGCCCCTGTTTATTTCACCGAAAGATGGGGTATCGTCTGCTATCTTATGAAACAATGTAACAAGAAAAATAATATGGCCACGGGCAAGAAAAGAGCTTGAAAGGAAAAGCGGTACGAGTCGGATTTTGAGTATATAAGCGGGATGTATGGCGTAGACCAGGGAGGCACGGATTTATTTTAAAACCAATGGCCATATAGATTGACTGTGACATATGGGACGGCCGCCCCCCTCAAAAAAATATGAAAGTTACCTACCATACGTTATTTATATTTATTATGCATTGTTGTAAAGAAAGATAACGAAAAGTACAGAATTTGAGGGGCCTGGATGGAAGAGAAACGTACAAGCAACCGGTGGGTTGTGAGCTGGAATTTAACCAAAGATCGTCGTGTTTAAAGGGGATGACGCACGTTCAATCTGTCGTGGCCACAAATGTCCTCACGTTTGTGTGGTGTGGAATTTGGAGTGAGGTGCCAGCTCGGGTGTTGCCTCATGTGACCGTGGATCCAAATTACGTGTTGTCCTCTGATCTTTCCCTTGGGGGAGTGATCATGGACACTTGTCAATAGCCCATTGTGTTGCTCCAGTACGACGTTAATTAAAATACTTACCATACATTGTTGCAAAGAAAGGTAACCAAAGTGTATTTGATGGTATTTTGATGAACGTCGAACTGGGTGGTGGCTTGAGGTTCCAATGCAGTGGATGACATGGATGTTTGTCCGTGTCTGGAATGAATGTTTCACCATCTACAAACTGGTTATGCCTCAAATGTATGGTATGCATGTGAGGTGGGACGTGAAAAAGTATTAAACGTAATAGGTAAGGATTAGAATAATCGTATCACTGTAGCAACACAACGGGCTTTTAGCGACTGTCCGGGATAAGCTTTCCAAGAGAAAGACCTGAGGACAACACCACATCGTTTCGAATGCTGATATCAAGGAGCGTTTTAGATTAGCAGCAAGATAGAAAGACACAGGTGGTTAAAAAAGACCCAGCAAGGATACGAGGGGTTAAAAAAGGACCCAACGAAGACACAAGTGGTTTAAAAAATCATCCAGCAAGGACCCAAGTGGTTAAAAAAGACCCAACATAAGGACCCAAGTAGTTAAAAAATGATAAAACAAGGACCAAAGTGTTAAAAAAGACCCAACAAAAGGACTCAAGTAGTTAAAAAAAATGACCCAGCAAGGAACCCAAGTGGTTTCGACGATTTATCTCATTCATCCAGATCGTATTCAACCCATCAAAACTATTTTTGATTTTTTTTTTATGATGGCAAGATAAAGACCTGACCACTTTTTTTCCAATGATCGCGAAAATTTTTTATTTTCTTCTAGTGACCAGATACTTAGTGCAACAAGATCTGCTCAGTTTTGTTAATGACGAGATATCTTCGTGAAGACAAGTATCAGGAGAGGGTGAAATAAAATTTAGAAAAATTAATTTGCGTGCAAAATACATTCTAATATAAAAATGGATGTTTTTTTTTTACAAAAAGCTCTTTAGTATCACCCATCGACGGGTATCAATCGAGTACGGGTCTCGTTTGATCTTTCAAGCTTGTAATCGCGAGTACTCCGGTAAATTTTTATGTGCGAACATCTGGTTCGACGTTTGATTTACGAGGCTCATAAAATAAGTAAGCAGCAACCTGTCTTGACGAGCATACGTCAGCACCCAGAACAAACACAGGAGCAGCCGAACGCAGTTAGTCTCGAACATGTACGCTCGATTGAATTAGGTAAAGCAAGGAAGAGATCGAACGAAAAGGTATTATTTCGAAATCCAAGTTGATGTTCTCTTTCAGGTTTTTATCCTTTTGCATGAGGCCGACACACCGGTTTGGTGGGTAAGATGTTAGCCTTTAGATCAGAAGGTTCCTGGTTCGAATCCGTGTCAGTACACGGATGTTTGTAAGCGTAGGGTGTAGAGGTGGCTGGTGCACCTTCAATCTGTCGTGGCCGAAAGTCCTCACGTTGGGTGGGTGTGGATGTTTGGAGAGTGGGGTTCCAGCTCAGGTGTTCCCTCGTCATCTGACCATGTTTCAAAATGGCGTGGTGTTATCCTCGGATCTTTCCATAAGGGATTGATCCCGGACCGTCGTCAATAGACCGTTGTGTGTTGCTCTAGGACGACGTTAATTAAAAAAATGACCAAATTACCTTTTCATGAGGGCCGCAGTAGTCTGGTTGGAAAAGTAACGGATTAGCAACTGGAGGGTTGCGAGTTCGAATCCAACACAACACCGTCATGTACAAAGAGGACTGGTGCAAGTTAAATCTGTCGTGACTTCCACTACCTCCATGTTGGCGTGGAGGGGTGCCAGCTCCGTTGGGACCTCGTCATCTCACCGTGGTTACAAATGACGTGGTGTCGTCCTCTCTCTGGAGGAATCGTTCCCGGACCGTCGCCAATAGCCCGTTATGTTTCTCCTGTGCGAAGTTATTAAAAATAAAGACGTATCTATCTTTTAACTGAAATGTCAAAAGTAATGAACAAGACAAATAATGAAGAAAGGTACAAAAATATTCCTACGCGCGCCATGTGCCCAACTCGTTGGCAAATACACTACCCTACAACAATGGACCGGACAGCAAGATGTGATGGTATAAGAGAAAGAATACATGCTTTAATAGGGGGGTGATCCCCCACATGCTGCAATGATACTAGCGACTCTTCTAGGCATACTTTCAACATTGTTTTGATACAGAAGTATAGGGATTTGTGTCCATTCCTTCTGCAAGAATGTCGGCACATCAGCTGTGGATTTCGGACGTGGTTCCCTGGTCCATAAGCGTCACTCGAACGCGTACCACACATCTTCTGTGGGGCTTAGGTCGGGACTTGAGCAGGCCAGGGAAGACGTTTTACATCCCTATATCGATACCACTGCTCAACAGAGGCATCAAGATGACTCGGAGCGTTGTCTTCCTGGAAGTAATATTCGTCCATTCCATAAAATAGCCAGAGCGTAGGAAGAACCTGATTGTCAAAAATTTTCATGTAGTCGTTCAATTGACCATGAACACCATGCAAAGGTCCCACTCCATACCACAAAAAACACCCCCAAACAAGAAGCCGGATTTTATGCAAATCCACTGGCGTCCGGTCCATTATTGTAGGGTAGTGTAGGTTGTTGTTGATTAAACTGATGATAAGGTTCGTCTCATCCCGGGGGCTTTATGGCATTGCATGTCTAAAAAGAAGTGGTATCGACTCCACACATGTCAAGTTTGTATGTTTAAAAGAAGGAATTTCAACTCTTGTGGAAACATTGGGTTGTGTTTTTTAAAATGAATTAAGTATTCAAATGGGCAGGGAATAGGATGTCCTTTATTATTTTCTAAAAGGTAAGAATGCTTCGCAAAAGAAGATGTGTGTCGTTTGGGATGAGGAATGCCGCAAGGGCTTGGGAAACTTCGTCGCCTGGATCCGTTTTGGAGCTAGAAACCTCTGAACTCGGGGATGATGGGTTCAAAGGAGAGGGAGAATGATAATCCAGAACAGAACGGCGCGTATTGTGTGGATTCAATGTCATTTTTAGTCAATAAATAGTTTGCTTCAATGTTTGCCAAAAAGAAACCGGGACGAACTTATGCATAAGCACACTATTTTACCTTTGTTACTAACGGATTCCGAACAAAAGACAGTATTTCCTAAAGCTACGGTTTCCTAAGAAAGCGGAGCCGTTGTCTAGCAGCCGCAATGTTGCTGTGGATGACCGCACTAAAACGTTCTTCAAACAGATGGCGTTGGTTTTCTAGAGAGCGTTATATGTGAGCGTAACGAAAATGAGCGGAGCCGCCATTTGCATGACTGTCGTCATATCGGTCTCAAACAGTTGGGGAACGTTTTTTTTTCTCTTGTAGCGGCAACATTTCAATTCCTGAGCCAAACAATTCGAGCGAAGGGAAGCAAAACAAACAAATTTTTTGACTGGCATTGATTGGTTTGTTTTTGTAAAATCGGGATCGTTAAAGATATATTGAAAATTTCAACGGATTTGAGATCTGTGGTAAATTTTACACCAGATCGTTACCTTAAATGTTATTTTCTATAATTAAGGGGGGCCAGGACACAAAAAACATTCAAAAAGTCCTTTTTAAGTTTCTGTTCCCTAAAAATTTGTAATTTAATTATCTTTTGTTTGACACCAATTTTATGCTGATATCTTGAGTAGAACCGAAGATATAAAAATGTTTTGACAGCTGTTTTTTTTTTTTTTTTTTTTTTAATGTGTCGACATCTGAAAAGATGATAACAAAAGTACAGTTGCATACAAATTGTACCGTAGAAAGGCACTATTAGCCAACATAAACCTTAATCAAAGATCTAAAGACAGTAATGGATTTACTTACGTACCCGGAGGTTTCTAAGGTACTAAAATCTCACTTTTGTAACTGATTTTCAATCGTAAAACGTTAAAGTGAGTTTTCTCCATGATAGATTTTTTACACTTTTCCCAACTTTAAAATGATATCACTCAAAATCTATTCAAGATAATTGTATGAAATTTAATATACATATTCTTCATACATATTTAAGTGATTTGTCTACAGGATTTTTAAAAATTGTTGATATGTTTCAAAATATAAGTGTTTTCATAAATTATAAATTCAATAAATGCTCATTTTAAATTTAAAATTTTTTAATATTTTTTATATGATGTATTAAAAACCTGGTAACACAGTCACTATTATGAGAATTTTTAAATTTAAAATTTTTTTAACTGTTATATATATATATATAAAGTTAATTCTTTGTTATTTTCTATTTATAAATTAGATGCTATGTCTTCTTTAAAAATTTAAAAAAAAAAAAAAAAAAATATCTTTATTAGCAAAAAAAAAAAAAATAGAAAACTTTGTATCGGCCCCCCCTTAAGTAAACAAATGGTAAATAATTGAATAGTAAATCTGTATTGGGTATCGATCTGGCGTAAACTTTTACGCTGATTTGAAATCCGTTGAAATTTTCACTCTATCTTATACGATCCCGAAGTTAGAAACTTGGAATAGAGAATAAAAAAGTGACTTTGTTTTGTTTCTCGAATGAAATAAACCACGACATCCGTCTGTATTAACCAATTCTCCACCGTATTCTGTCCGTCTAAGTTAACACCTCTGGTCTCTGTTAAGACGGCCGCCTAGTTGTGACCGCCGCTTCATGACGTATCACGGCTGCTAGATAACGGATCCGCTTTCTTAGGACACCATAGCTTAACATATGAAACTGCTCCCTCTATAGGTGAAAGTGGGAATTTTTCTATCAACGCCAAAAAATCCACATGCTCTTGTATTTCACGCAAAGCGCATTTCAACCCTCCAAGGTATCTCGTCCGGAACAGCATCAGTCTACGTTTATAGCGGTGGCAACTACCTTGTTATTTTTTTTTTTTTGCGCTCTTCTTAAGTCGCCAAGAATTTTTTGAAAATATTTTTATATAAATAAATAAAATAAAAAAAAGGAAAGCAGCTTAAAAACACATTTGTGAACGTTTTGAAAAATTTTTGTTGAAATCCAGACATAAACGAACACAAAACAAACGATTAAGGCACTCCATTTCTCCACGCTTGCCTTCCAACAGAAAAACTAAGCTGTGAATGTTGGGTAAGAGTACCCTGAAACTTATCAATTACACTAAATACAGTGGGCTGTTTGAAAAGAAAAAGATTTTTGAAAGAAAAAAAAAGCAAGGAATAATACAACCTGATACCTCAGAACTGTTCCGGGAAAAAGTATTAAAAAAGAAAATTCCAAAAATGCCTAAAAACCAATAAATGTCGGAATTCTACCGTTAAAAAAATTATAATAAAATACAATTCCACACGACTGGAGAAAAAACAATTAAATGAACCAATGAAGTAACAGAAAAAAAACTCAAAAGGACCAAAGCAATTGGTATTTTTTAATAGGGAAAGATCCGAAGATAGCACGTGATTTTGAACCTCGGTCAGATGACGAGGAAACACCTGAGATGGCACCTCACTCTGCAAACTTCCACATCCACCCAAATTGAGAACTATCGGCCACGACAAATTTAAGATGCACCAGCCGCCTCTACACCCTACGCTTACAAAGATCCATGCACTGTCCCGGACTCGAACCAGGTACCTTCCGATTTAGAGGCTAACACCTTAGCCACAAGACCGGTTGGTCGGAGGGACCAATGCAACCAAAGGATATTTTAAAATTAATTTAACCAATAGAATCAACGAAAAAATTTCAAACGAACCAATGAAATCAAACGACTTTAACGTATTGTGAAAGAACTTTCTAGAATAATCAAAATGAAAACTATGTTTCCGTTTGGCGAGGTTGCCATGAAAACCACAAAACTAATGAAAACAGATGAGTCGCCTTAACCTACCGTAACTCGGTACTAGAAGTGTGCCAAAATATCGCCAAGGTCGTTGCCACCACAGTAAACGTAGACTGTAACTGCACTCGCGCATGAAATTCTGATCTATTTTACCAATGATGAGATATCTCGTTTCAAGATTTTTTTCTTCCTAATGGCGGGCACATTTGACCTAAGTCATTGGCCACTACAAGGCCGGAAGTGATGGCCACTTGTGTCGTTTCAAGATAATGCCGATTGTTTTAAGATGACGTGGTCAGGTCAGTTTTGCTCATGACGCATAACCTTGTCGAGAGCCAAACATCAGAATGGCTAAAAACAGTTTTTTCCTGATTTAGAACTTTGTGAACAGTCTGCGAAATTTCGAAACACCTTCTACATGATGTTACCAAGATAGGTATTGAAGTAACGCACCCTGGAGCAATAACGGGCTATTGGCGATGGTTGGGAATGGAAATTTCCGAGGACGACATCACGTCGATTTGAATCACTGCCAGATGACGAGGTCAGCACCTGAGCTGGTACCTAAGGTTGTCAAAGCAATTTTTTAAAAGAGAACATGTCCTTTTTTTCCATTCTGATCTTTTTTTTTTTTTACTCTCTTTTTTAAGTCGGATCTTTTTATGTCCTCTTTTTTTCAGTTGTTCATTTTTTGTTCTTTATATTCATTATTACGATAGTGATAAAAAATATATTTCACATTTTAAACTGCATGCGCTAACTATATCGTATGGAAACCACAGCTATTCAAATAGGTACTACACCTAGTACATTGTACGAAAATAGTACGTATTATTAAAAAACGCATCAACGTTTTCTACCTCTAGTGTATATATTGAGCTCCATGTTAAAACGCCTCATAAAAGATGAAATCGATAAACAACGGTAATTTAGATTCGTGTTAGAATAATTTGAATTAGAAATATTGCTCTTATTATATCAGAATGAATATATATATATATATATATATATTGTTCTTATTATATCAGAATGAAAAGTAAGAGAGAGAGAAATTCGCAGCCTTTTTTAGTTTGGAAGGAAATCGCGTTGCTAACTTGGCCACCTTTTAGCATTGAATCGAAGTCGATAGCTCAACTATGATTGCTGCGTAGAATTCGGTGATTTATAATTATGTGAAATTATAATTTTTCGTGTTTCTTTATGTGATAAAGTTAAAAGAATATAATATTGGTTGCGGTCATTTATTAATCGAAATTCTAATTAGGCCGTACATTTGGAAAAAGAATAGTGTAGGAGGATATCGAGTACCAAAGGTCTCATCCATGTATTTGGAGACAGAATCTTGTCAGTCATTTTTCACGCAAGCTTTTCCAACTACACATTCGATTGAACACTCATTCGAAAGAAATAAAAAAAAACTCTGCATTTTCACTTTAGTGTGCTCTTTTTTTAAAAATAATTGTACCAAATATTCTCTTTTCTGATAGTTATCTTCTGGTGCCCCACTCCAATCTTTCACACCACGCCGACGTGAGGGATTTGGAGGCCACCAGAGATTGAACGTGCACCAGCCCCCTATGTACACGACGGTCTTCTGTTGGTTTCAAATACGCAACCCTTCAGTTCCTAATCCGTTAATCTTCCAACCTGGTTAAAGTGGCTAGAACAAGTGGCTCAGTAAAATCCAGCTCAATCCACAATCACGGAATTTTTCTTCCTCGAAATCGTGAGAAGTCCATCCAAGCCAGATTCCGTCGTTTTATTTCTTTGCCGATATCATCCCAAGTACAACAATCCCATCATTTCGTAAAGTGACACCAAACGCTCAGCGTTTTCGATTTGGAAGCGAAATCAATGGTGGAACAAGGACAAAAACGACATGAATCTCTAAGAATGGCGGCGCCATTCAAGGTCAAGGGGAGGAGGTTCCGTAATAACACGGACTGTAGGCCCCGTAGACAAGATTTCTTTTGGCAGGTGGTCGGTTCTAAATTAGAAATGTAATTTTTATGCCGTCGGGGTCTGATCCTTATCACTTTTAAAAAAGATTTCCAGTGAAAAAAAACTATGAGTTGGTTGGAATTTTTTAAATTAATGTCACACTGGAGGCAACACAACAGACAACTGGCGATGATCCGGGATAAAAACCCGAAGGGTTAGATCCGAGAACAACTTTGAAAGTCCTCACGTTGGCCCGACCAACCGGTATAGTGGTTAAAGTGTTAGCCTCTAGATGGGAAGGTTCGAATCCGGGTTCGGGCATGGATGTTTTTTTTAGACCCTCCCTGGACCCACTCACCGTTAGGTTTAGAGTGTATTTGTGGTCCAGGGGGAAAGGGTGGGGGCGACTTCCACAGCACAAACGGGGCCCAGGAGGACCCACGCCGGCCGATTGATCATTTTTTTCCCTTTCCTATCTACCTTTCTTTAAATATTATATTTGTGGTTGTTTTATTCCCAAGGGAGAATTATATAATGGTTTGGTAACATTCCGGCCTTATGTTAAAAATTACAATAATCATCCGGAGTCCCGGGAAACCAAGAATGCAAAACCGGTGGCACGCCGTTAAAATTACATTTAATACATCGGTGGCACACCGGGAAATGTAACTTAAACGCATAACAAGAAACACAAACAAACATAAAACACAACACAAACACAAAACAAAAAAGACGTTACAATACAAAAAGAAGAAATACAAACATCAAGAGTTGAATTAAAATAATATATTATTTTTAAAAGGTGATAATGATTTGATGTTTATAAATAGGATTTAAATGAAGGTGACATAAATATTTTATGAGAATGTTATGTGGTGGTGAATTTAATGTTGTGGTGTAAAAAGTGAATATTATACAGATGAAGCGCATATACGAACCCTTAACGGGATGGTGATATGATTTGATTAAAAATTTATTATAAAGTGGTTTAAAAGGTTTAAAATAGAGGGTACATAGTCCCACCTCTCTACCTAAAAGAAGGGGAACCAGAGGGTGTCATTTCTTTTAGTGGGGGTAGGGCCACGCCACCATCCCCATCGCTGTCATCACGCAGGACATTATTTTATATCTTGACTGACTATTTTTTAGAACGCTTTCTAGCCAGATGAGCTTGTTCTCCTGCATGGATGCTTGTAAGCGTATAAGCGTATGGTGTAGAGGCGGCTGGTGCACCTTCAATCTGTCGTGGCCAAAAGTCCTCATGTAGGGTTGGCGTGAAAGTTTGGAGAGTGGGGTGCCAGCTCAGGTGTTGCTTCTTCATCTGACCATGGTTCAAAATGACGTGGTGTTGTCCTCGAATCTTTCCCTTAACGGATTGATCACGGACCGTCGTCAGTAGCCCGTTATGAGCGCTCTAGTACGACGTTATTTAAAATTACCTTACCTTATCTTTTCCCGAATTGTATAGTTGCTATAAGTAATGGCTGACGAAAGTATGGGAGTACACAAGTAAAAAATGTTGAATATCACTGCATTAAATAGCAGTCTTGACTTTACAAAAGCTTCTTACGATAAAGCTTCAGCATAGTACAAATACAAGAATATGTTTTGTAAAACTTTATCTGAAAATAATTTTGAATCTTTCATTCGAACCGCTGCAATATGAAATAAAATATATTTCATCAATATTTTTATACACCTTACAGCTTGTTTTATGCAGACATAGTGATATCCGTGAAAAATACTATAAATTAAATTGAATTTATATCTTATCAAAGTAGTGTAAGAAAATTTACGACGCTAACGCTTCATCTCGGTTTGAAGAGTAAAGGACTACCCATCGGAGGGTTTCGAGTTCGAATCCAACCGAAGACTGTCGTGTCCAAAGGGGGCTTCTGCACGTTAAATCTGTTATGGCATCAAATTTCCACACGTTGGCGTGGAGTGGTAATGGTAATTTTTTGGTTAACGTCGTACTAGAGCAACACAACGGGCTATTGACGACGGTCCGGGATCAGTCCCTTAAGGGAAAGATCCAAGGACAACACCTCGCAATTTTGAACCACGGTTTGATGACCAGGCGTGGAGTGGAAGCATGAAGAATGGGGTGCCAGCTGAGGCGTTGCCTCGTTATCTGACTGTGGTTCAAAATGACGTGTTGTCCTCGGATCTTTCCCTTAGGGGGTTGATTCCGGACCGTCGTCAATAACCCGTTGTGTTGCTCTAGTACGACGTTAACCAAAAAATTACCATTTTTTTATCTTTATGCATGGATGTTATTCTTCAGACATTTCGAAGCAATTTCAATCTGAAATTTGATTCTTTAAAGACGAATGCTTTCAAATCACGAGGTATATTTTTTGGCAATTTTAACCTTCATAATTACAAGCAGAAATCAAAACGCAAAGGTAGGTAGATATTTGAATTAACCTCAAACTGGAGCCACACAGTGCGCTCTTGCCGACTGTCTGGGACCCATTTACTAAGGGTAATGGTAATTTTAGTCAACGTCGTACTAGAGCAATACAACGGGCTATTGACGACGGTCCGGAATCAGTCCCTTAAGGGAAAGATTCGAGGACTTGACCTCGTAATTTTGAACTACGGTCAGTTGACGAAGCAACACCTGAACTGGCATCGCACTCTCCAAACTTCCACACCCACCCAACGTGAGGACTTTCGGCCACGACAGATTGAAGGTGCACCAGCCGCCTCTACACCATACGCTTACAAACATCTATGCCCGGACCCGGATTCGAACCAGGAACCTTCCGATCTAGAGGCTAACACCTTAACCACTATACCGGTTGGTCGGCCCATCTCCTAAGGGAAAGATCCGAGGAATTTTGAACCACGGTCAGGTGACTAGACTGAGTAGTGCAATAGTGTCAATAACAGGTTTCGTATTCTTCAAAAACATTTTGAAGCAACTTCGATCTGAAACATGATTTCGTACAGTTATAATTTAAAAGGTGAAATCGCAAGCCATGGAAAACACGATTCTTTGCACTTTAAACCTTCTGCAGAAATAAAAATGCGGCTTTATCTGTTTGGTCTTGTTTCCAGCCGTCTCTCTCAGAGAGATTCTAAAATGGATCGCTGGCAACCTGCCACACAACACAGGACAATACGAGATGCTCGAATTTATTCCATTCATAAAGACAAAGTATTTTCAGACCATTTAAACCCTTTTTTTAGATCGGGACGCTTGGGAACTTTCTGGACGACATGTCTCGACTTTGGAGTCTTCTGCAAACGGTTGCATGGAAGGCTTCCAAGATAATAAGCGGTTCTTGTAGTGGCTGTGTTCGAATTCTTGTCCGACGCTAATTGTTCTCTTGTTTGAAGACAAAAATCGGGGGTCCATTACGCAATAGGAACACGTCAGTGTCGCAAAGGAGCCTCATTCCTTGACACTTGTAAACATGTTTGTGAAATGAGGGGACGGAAATTCCTTACTTCCAAGCGATAGCTTGGTGGGAAGAGTCACGGACAAGTAACTGGAGGTTTGTGAGTTCGAATCCAAAACAGTCGAAACCAAAGAGATCACGTTAAATCTGTCGTGGCCTTAAAATGTCACCGCGCAGGCCTAATGTGAAAATTTGGAGAGTGGTGCGATCTCGGGTATTGTCGTCATCTGACAGTGGTTCGATAAGACGCGATGTTGTCCTCGGATATTTCCTTTCGCTCCAGTTTCCTTTCGCTTTACGCTGCGGCGCTTAGATTTTTTAAATCGTCTCCAGGAACAGCTCTTTCACCTACATGTCCGACCCCCTTACATGATTACTTAACTTGAGCGACAGAGCCTTGAATGGCATTTACGACTGACGCTTTCCATTCTTAGTGTCGTGTGGCGTATCGTTTGGCGCTAGAGAGATATCACAGAAGCGACCTTCTGCCTTTCCCCCGAATCGTTCACACCATAGAGGTCGACAAGGTAGGGCGCCGAACAAAGAAAGGAATCCTCTTGAAGATCCGTCACTTACAGCTCGTAAATGGGGATTGATGCCAGCGGACACTTAAAAGGGGGGTAACATCCACCGTACACAGATCTATACCATGCCGTTGGTAATTGGTAATTTTTAGTTAACGTCGTACTAGAGCAACACAACGGGCTATTGACGACGGTCTGGGATTAGTCCCTCAAGGGAAAGATCCGAGGACAACACCTCGTCATTTTGAACCACGGTCAGATGACGAAGTAACACCTGATTTGGCACCCTACTAAAAGTGTCTAGAAATCGGTACTTAACTGAAAATGCATTATTTTGAAATTCTCTCCAACCTAAGACCGTCTTGTACGGGGGACTAGTGAACGTTTAATCTGTAGTGGACTCAAATGTCCTCACGATGGCGAGGTATGGAAGTTTGGAGAGGGGTGCCAGGTCAGGTGTGACCTCGTCATTTAACCGTGGTTCAAAATTACCTTGTGTTGTCCTCGGAGTCCTTGTTAATCCCGGTTCGTCACCAATAGCCCGTTGTGTTTTTCCAGTGTGACGTTAATTAAAATCTACCAAAATACCAAATACCTCGAATCATTCTCTTCGGGATCGTCCCCAATTGGTTTTGTGTTGTTCTATTGCGACGTTAGTTAAAGTAACTACCGAAACACACCAAAATCATTAACTTCCGGAACTGTAAGCCAGCTGTAAAAGCAAATATTACAGTCATGCCGCGATTCTGAAATGTCAATCCTTACACCGAGCGTGTGACATCCTTGTTGAAGTTCACGATTATTCCCGTGGAGGTTAAGAGGCTTAGAAAGCCTGATCTGGTGTGCGATGTCTAAAACAGAACAGGATCCAACAGGTGTTACGACAGGTGTTGAGTGTTTTATTGCTTCGATCTCTTTTTCGGCATGGTGTACGTATACACTAGATGATTTTTGTTTATATTTTGAAATTACAAATTCAGTTTTTTATTCAACAGGTCATGGACTTATGCTTAAAATAATTTTATCGAGAAGTAATCAAGATTAAGCTAATTATTAATCATCTCATTATCCAATTTAGATAGAATGAGATAGTTAAGCTACCGTTTCCTAAGAAAGCGGAGCCGTTATCTAGCAGCCGTAATGTTGCTGTGGATGACCGCACTAAAACGTTCTTCAAACAGGTGGCGTTGGTTTCCTAGAGAGCATTATATGTGAGCGTAACGAAAATTAATAAAGCCGCCATTTGCATGACTATCGTCACAGCGGTCTCAAACAGTTGTGGAACGTTTTTTCTCTTGTAGCGGCAACATTTCATTTCCTGCGCCAAACAATTCGAGTGCAAACAATTTTTTGAACTAGCATTGTTCAGTTTGGTTTTGTAGAATTGGGATCTTTAAAGATGGATGGAAAATCTCAACGGATTTGAAACCTACGGAAAATTTGACACCAGACCATGAATGTCATTTTCTTTTAAAAACGATTATTTATAATAAATAATTGAATAATCAACAATGAGGACCGTTTTTTGTTTATATTTCTATAATATAGAAAGTAATATGATGGAAAGTATCTTTCTTTTTTACTTTTTCCCCTCGAAAATGTAAAATAAAAAAAACTTAAAAGTTCGCACTATTTACTTTATCTCAAAAACGCTCGTTTTCCTACGCCGGTGATGCGTAGCCCCATGATGCTCTGTTTACTTTGATAGCAACATTCAAATAGCAAGGGAAAATTTTTTTTAATTGATTCAATTAAAACAGCAAGCAATAGGAAATTTCAACGCGCTAGACAAAAGTAAACATTACATTGTGGTACAATATCACGTCACCTAGCGTTTTGAGATCATGTGCTTTTGCCGTACTTTTCGGAAATTTAAAACTTGAAATTTTAATTAATTAAGTCCATTGGATGGGTTTTAAATGTCATTTTTAAACATTTTGATGATTAATCTATTAATAAAACACAGAAAAAAAGCATATTCCTCACGGGTGCAAATTCCTCATTGAATAATAAATCTGTTTTTGGTATCGATTGGCGTAGAATTTTGCGCTGTTTTGAAATCCGTTGAATTTTTTACTCTATCTTCAACGATGCCGCAGATGGAAACTTTAACTAGAGAATATTAAAGCCCCTTTGTTTTGTTTCTTGAATAAAAAAAACCACGAGAGCCGTCTGTGTATTGCCACCGTATTCTGTCCGTCTAAGTTGACACCTCTGGTGTCTGTTAAGACGGCCGCCTAGTTATTCCCGCCGCATCATGACTTATCACGGATGCTAAATAACGACTCCGCTTTCTTAGGACACCATAGATTAACATATGAAACTGCTCTCTCTATCGGTGAAAATGGGACTTTTTCTATCAATCCACATGCTCTTGAATTTCACGCAAAGCGCATTTCAACCCTCCAAGGTATCTCGTCCGAAACAGCAACAGTCT
Organism: Metellina segmentata; assembly: GCA_947359465.1. Lineage (NCBI taxonomy): Eukaryota > Metazoa > Arthropoda > Arachnida > Araneae > Tetragnathidae > Metellina > Metellina segmentata. The sequence goes on along the minus strand of OX375874.1, from coordinate 134,371,996 downwards.
ACGTTTATAGCGGTGGCAACAGCCTTGGCGATTTTTTTTCCGCACTTCTAAAGTTGCCGAGAAAAGAATTTTTTGAAAATATTTTTTTTCTTTTTACAACGGAAAATGGAAAAACACATTTGTGAACGTTTTGAAAATTGTTTGTTGAAATCCAGACATAAACGAACACAAAACAAACGATTAAGGCACTCCTTCATTTCCCCACGTTTGCCTTCCAACAGAAAAACTAAGCTGCAAATGTTGGGTAAATTGGTAATTGGTAATTTTTAGTTACCGTCGTACTAGAGCAACACAACGGGCTATTGACGACGGTCCAGGATCAGTCCCTTAAGGGATAGATCCGAGGACAACACCTCCTCATTTTGAACCATGGTCAGATGACGAAGCAATACCTGAGCTGGCACCCCACTCTTCAAACTTCCAGGCCAACCTAACGTGAGGACTTTCGGCCACGACAGAAAAGTGATATCTCAAACCGTTTTTGAAAAGTGATATCTCAAATTCTAATGTGTTCAGAGAGACAATTCCTGTGGGAAGTTATTCCGAACATTATTCTTCAGGTTTTGACCCCCAATGGAGTTGCTAGTTGGAATAGATTGTTTTTTACAATTGTTTTCACCAAAAAAGTCTAATAAATCAAGATTTTTTCAAAAATGTTAACATTAAAAATCAATTAAAAACCATCTGGCCTGGATGCGTCACCCGGCGTGGCATCGACTGAAAAAGGATGGTGTCCTGCGGAATTTCTTGCCGTATCCAACTGTCGGGCTAAGTGGTCAATATTCAGGGATGACTGCAATCCGCCGACCAACCTGTCTTTAGGTTCATGTGTTAGCCTCAAGATAGGTACGTTCCTGGATGGAAACCGTGTAAGTGCATGGATGTTTGTAAGCGTAGGGTGTAGAGGCGGCTGGTTTACATTCAATCTGTCGTGGCCGAAAGTCCTCACGTTGAGTTGGTGTTGAAGTTTGGAGACTGGGGTGCCAGCTCAGGTGTGTTGCGTCGTCATCTGACCGTAATTCAAAATGATGTAGTGTTGTCCTCGGATCTTTCCCTTAGGAATTGATCTCGGACCGTCAGCAACAGTCCGTTAAATTGCTCTAGTACGACGTTAATTGATAGTGGCCAGTTTTTACTAATGAAACGGTCACCAATAGCCCGTTATGTTTTCCCAGTGTGACGTTAAGTAACTACCTACCTTCTCGAAACGAAATTGAGAATCCCTCCTTCCAGAATTTTATTTGGATCGATTTTCAAATCAATTATAGTCATTTGTGGTAATGCTAATTTTAGTTAACGTCGTACTAGAGCAACACAACGGGCTATTGACGACGGTCTGGGATCAGTCCCTTAAGGGATAGATCCGAGGGCAACACCTCGTCATTTTGAACCACGGTCAGATGACGAAGTAACACCTGAGCTGGTACCCCACTCTCCAAACTTCCACACCCACCCAACGTGAGGACTTTCTGCCACGACAGATTTAAGGTGCACCAGCCGCCTCTACACCATACGATTACACCCATCCATACCCGTACCCGGATTCGAACCAGAAACCTTCCGATCTAGAGGCTAACACCTTAACCACTGTACCGGTGGGTCGGCCCCGGTTCGAAGAATAAGGGATTAGCAAGCGGAGGATTGCGCGTTCGAATCCTTCCAAAGACCAGCGGATACGTAGGGAGCTGGTTCACGTTCAATCTGTAGTGACCTCAAACGTCTCTCCTCACTTTGAAGTTGCGTGGAAGTGTGGAGAGTGGGCTATCAGCTCATACATCAGCCTCATCATCAGACCGTGGTTCGAAATGACGTGGTGTTGTCCTCGTATCTTCCCCATCGATCCCGGACCGTCGTCTATAGCCCGATGTGTTTTTGCAATGCGACGATTCTTAATTTCTCCTACCTATCTTTGAGCTCTCCTAACTTAATTTCGATTTGCTGTAAAAACCTGTACACACGTTTTTTCCAATCTAATTCAATTAATTAGAATGCACAGCGTTATTTTTTCAATTAGTTCTGCCCCTTATCATTTCCTCTGCAACAAGAATCAAGTCTTAAAGGTATAATAAGTTTATATTAAGGTCTCGTAAAAGTATTGACCTGCCTAACTAGACTCTACTTAACAGCGCCAATGACATTTCATTAGCTTGATTACGAAGTGAAATTCAGGGCCAACCCTCTACTATTGATTATTGGGTGAATCGAATCCCGCTTATTAAAAGGAAACCAAATAAATGCTCTAACACTCAGCAGAGAAGAGCAATAAAAGCCACCCTTTTGATCCGCTTATTCTTCATCACCCAACCCTAACAGGTGTCTGGAGAGGTTTTCGTATCTTTTCCGCCAAGATTGATATTTCTCTTCCTTCAGATGGGCGGATAAAGGGACTATTAGAGCGGAGGAGTGGTGTGAGTCCAATATTCTGTTCTGAGCCGTGAATGTGTTCATCAGTGGTTGGATTTCTAGTGGATCACCCCTCAAACAACCTCTGGGAGCGTGGCTCAATTTTAAACGCAACAATTGGTTTGAAGAAATTAGTTGGAGATGAACTACAGATCAAATTCCCTGTTAAAGATCGTCATCTGAATGACGTGGGGTTGTTCTCGGATCTTTGCCTTCGGAGGTAGATTCTGGACAGTCACCAATAGCCCGTTGTGTTGTTCCAACGCGACGTTCATTAAATGCCTATATGTATACCCCGTTAAAGCTCGTCTCTACTTAGTTGGAGTGGGGTGCCAGCTCTGGTGTTGCCTCGTCATCTGACCGTGGTTCAAAATGACGAGGCGTTGTCCTCAGATCTTTCCCTTAAGGGACTGATCCCGGACCGTCGTCAATAGCCCGTTGTGTTGCTCTAGTACGACGTTCACTAAAATTACCATTACCTCAATTCTTCCTACCGTGACCATAGAAGTAATGGAACTAATAATTACAATCAACGGAATATTCTAACTCTAGTCCTTCTGGTGGTGGTTGCTGTAAAAAAAAAAATGAAAGAAGTTGATCCTCGAGACGGTCGTCTCGAGGAGGTGTCATCAGCAAAACTGACCCCGTCTCAAAGGACGAGATAACTCGTCCTTTGAAATAACCTTCGATACACCTCTTATCTCACCATGCATTAAAAAAATCATCACAATCCTGATGAGATATTTCGTCATCGAAATTGGTAAGATCTGAACTGACGAGATCTCTCTTGGAAACATCTTGGAAATTATTCAAACCTTCGGTGAGAGCGTTCCAAAACCTCCCGTTCTGTTGGAAAGCTAGTCTTCACTCTGTGGTCCCTCTAGTTTTCACAAAGGGTAATTTGTAATTTACGTCGCAACTTTTAATTAGAGCAACACAACGGGCTATAGACGACGGTCCGGGATCAATCCAGTAAGGAAAAGATATGATATCAACACGTTATTTTGAAAAACGGTCAGATGACGAGGCAACACCTGAGCTGGCACCCTACCATCCAACTTCCACACCAACCCAACGTGCGAACTTCCGGCCACGACAGATTTCATGTGCACCAGCCGCTTCTACACCATACGCTTACAAACATCCCCATTAATCCGACGTCAATTTTAAAAAAACGACCAAATGATCAATGTGAAGCTCATTATACAATGACAAGGCTGTTACAGCATTAAGCCAATATCACTGATGATTCAGGTCAATATCACTGTCGCTAAAAAGTCCTTATAGATTCCTTTGATGAATCTGTGGAAACACTGTCGACTTTAATCCAATTCCAATCTCGCGTTTGATTAGAACCTAGTAAATTAGAAAACCGTAATAAGTCAACGAACTTTTCAAGTCGACACGTCAATGCTTTTTCAAATGCCTCCAGGAAAGACTGTTTCAAAAACAATCGACTCGGCTACTGTACATTTCAAACAAACATTATTCGTTTTCTGCAATCTGAAACTATAGCTAAAAAAAGCTTCTACCTGCTTAAGTCACAAATGAGCTTACGTGCGTTTTTTTACATAAGTTAACTTCTGGTTATAAAGTAAGAAACTTTGAAACAAAATTTGTTCGCCAAGTAAATTTATAATAAGATTTAAAGTCCCTAGACCTTTTAGGCTTCTAGAAATTTGTTTGCAAGTGTATTTTACGACGCTTGTAAAGGAACAACGCATGATGTAGTATTGTTTACGATTAAAGATGTTTTCAGTCATTTCAGTAGTCGTGCCCCGACAACAAGACAATTAGAGTCAGCCGACCAGACAAGAATCCGACTTTCGAACAACTACAATAATCGCTTTTATTATCTTGGAACCTTTCCATGCAATCGTTTCGGTGGAAGATCCGAAGTCGAGGGACGCGTGTCTTAATAAGTTCTCTAGTGCTGCTGACGGAAGAAAAAGACCACCGTCTGAATGGTCTGAAACTACTTTGTCTTTATGATTGGAATAAATGTGACCATCGTGTAGTGGAGAGGTTTCCAGAGACCCATTTGGAAAATGCAAACTCTGTCGGACGAGATTGTAAACAGGCTAACGTCTATTCGGATACTCCTTCACGTTTCCATTTATGTAGACTTCGTTGATGTTTCGAAGGCGAGAGACACTTGATGCAAAAGTTCTCGTGAAGCTCGATAACATCGCAAAAGCGAGTTGTTATCGACTTCACACCTGTCAAGTTTGAATGGTGTTTGAAATAAGGAATTTCGGCGAGTACTTGTGTCATTGGGTTGTGTGTTTTAAATTGTGTTAACCATTTCGGTGCGGCAGATAGAGAATTGTTACCACTACAATTTCGTTTACACCAGCGGCATGGTATAGATCTATGTACGGTGGATGTTATCCCCCTTTTAAATGACCACTGGCATCTATTACCATTTACGACGTTGGATTAATGTTAAACGGTTATCTTATCCATTCAATATTTTTGGTTAAATCAGGGAAATAGTTTTTTCAAGCCCACTTGCAAACTCTCCAAATGCTGTGTGATGCATTTCAGAGTATCAGCATCAATTTTAGTAGTCGAACTTGTTACAAACTCATGAAGAGAGGGTAATTTTTTTGGTAATTTTTAGTTAACGTCGTACTAGAGCAACACAACGGGCTATTGACGACGGTCCGGGATCAGTCCCTTAAGGGAAAGATCCGACATGAAGAGAGGGAAATGAGTCTACCTCTCCATTACCAACTCTCTTTTGCCATAAGTTTAGTTTTGCGATGGCAGCGTTCACTTTATCTTGAACGTGAAACAATGAAATTTCTTTGCCTTGTAACGATAAGTTGGGGCAATTTAAAACGGAGAATATATCTGCTAAGTATGCTAGTTTACAAAGCCATTTCCAGTCATGTAAACAATTTCTCAACTCGAATCTATTATTAAGAAAATATTGAAGTTCATGTCAAAGTTGTTTCTGTAACGAAGTTTGGTATATTTCCGCCGTGTCACTCCGGACCATCTCACGCCTCACAAGACTTTCTTGACTTGACTTTAAAGAACGTAGAATTAGGTGCAGCCAAGCACAGTGCAGTGCATATCCCCACCAAACTCTTCCCGTACCCCTGGGGGTACGCGTACCACACTTTGGGAAACACTGCTGTAGACGATTGAAAGAATCTAAGCGCTGCAGAGTAAAGGTTAAGCAAAAATACGGAGCATTTTTCACGTGTTATGTTTTTTTATTTCTGAAACGGCAAGAATGCTTCGTAGACGCAACGAAGGTGTGTGTCGTGGAGGGTACGGGGTGCTGTCAACGATTCCACGTGCCGTAAGTGGTTCGGAAAGTTTCGTCACCTGGACCCGTTCTTGAGCCAGAAACCTCCGGACATGTATGAGCGCGTGATGATGCAGCTTCCGGACAGATTGAGAAAGGTCAAACAAAAGTACGGCACATGCTATATTGAATTCAATATCACGTTTCTCTACTATTATAAAAGGAAGTGTTTGTTTCTTGCACGCAATGTCCTGACGAATCTATGGCACTTACAGCAATGGGATTGGGCACGCAGGTAGTTCGAATCTTTTACAAGTTTCGGCGAACTTTAAAATTCAATCTAAAACATATTAAAATGAATTTAATAGTTTTTTTTTACCGTTCTTTCTGCTTTCGAAACGTGGAAAAGCATCAAAATTTAGACTTTTCACCCCCACGTCAATATTGACGTCAGCCTTTGGAACCATTCTAGTTTTTCACCTACCGTCTCGAATGGGAGCGAACAGATTCGAATGACCTTCGTTTGATTCGAGATTCATTCATTTTGATTTCCTGAGAAACGGATTTTCGAATGAAACAAAATAAATTATTAAAGTTATCACTAGCGTTCTTCAGTGCTTTTCGCTCAGCGATCGTTAAAGATGGAATAAAAATTTTATCGGATTTGAAATCTGCGGAAAATTTTACACAATATATACCTGATACGTTTGATTTTTTTTAAAAATAATTTATCAATTAAATATTTATATACATCACGTGCAACTCCGTTATGGCTACAAATTCCCATTTGGTTTACGAAGCAAACCAATATCCCCACAAAAGTAACTGGCAGGGGCAACACCGGGCTAGCCACGCAGTGGCTAGTAGTCAATAAAATAATTTTTCTTCGAGAATTGTCAAAAAAAAAAAAAGGGACGAACTTTTCATCAACCCAATAACATGAATACTTTTTTCAACTTTTAAAGTGAAAATTTTGACATAGCTTTCAAATGCTTCGAAATAAATTTGCCGAGTAAATATATAGTTTCCAAGTCTAGTTCTGAAGTTGACAAAGTTGAGTTTATGGCATTGTTGAAGCATTCTGTCGATTAGTTGTTAAGTAGTTGAATTTACCTTCCACTTGAAGAGCACAAAGGGATATTGCCGATGGTCCGGAATCGATTCCGGAGGAAAGATACGAGGACTAGACCTCGTCTTTTTGAACCACGTTCAGACGACGTATACCGTTATGACAATTTCAACTCATCTTAGAAATTTTGCAATTCGAAAAGCTTTTGAGTCTTATTTTTAATGTTAAATTTCATCAAAGCTTCACTTTCGTGTTTTTTTTTTTTAAATCGTTTCTAAATTCTTCCGAGTATTATAAATGTTTCCAGATTCTCGAATTCAGTAAAGGCAAAAAAAGCACTTTTGTCGGTAGGATGAGTTTGCAGTGGTAGCTAGGTGGAATAAAACGAACTAGTAACCGGAGGGTTGCGAGTTCTAATCCAGCATGAGAGCGTCGTGTACAAAGGGGACTGGTGCACGTTTTTTATGGCTTAACCTCAAGTGTCCTCACGTTGGCGTGGTGTGGAAGTATGGAGAGTGTGGTGCCACATCAAGTGTTGCCTCGTCCTTTGACTGTGGTTCAAAATCACGTGGTGTTGTCCTCGAATCTTTCCCTACCGGTTTTGCTACCGGATCGTCGTGAATAGTTCGTTTTGTTCTTACCATTACGACGATAATTTATATACCTAGCCACTTACCGTTGATTAGATTCCGCCGATGTTATTTTCTGTTTAAAAAAAAAATTTGTTTCAAAGAATTCTTTCCATGGCTACCTAAAAAATGTGCTTAAAATGCACTATAGTATCTTGGGAGTAGCAAGAACTATGAATAAAAATACCGAGAAATACTCTCATACAAGTGAAGAAGGAACTTTGTGACCGTGTGCTGAGAAATTCCTCCTTGAAGCGGGCGAACAAGTGACAAACTCTCATTACACTCACAAATATTTATTTAATCTAAGTTACATTACGTGGACACAACATATACTATTAACATAACCTTTCATAACTACCCGAAATAACGGACGCTACGACGCGTCTTCATTCTACGCCGCCGATAACTCCCTGACCTCCTGAGGGTGTCCTTGATCGGAGCAGGGGTTAGATTTAGTTTTGGTTCTCACTTTTAGTTCGGAGGTTTATAGCTCTGTAGCTGACGCTGCGCTTATAGTTCACCTGTTACAACTTTTATTATTTTAATGCTTGTGCAAGTAGTATACATACATATCGAGATTAGACATTCTTACTCTGTGATCATCTATATCGAGTTGAGTTGTTCTTGTACAGTTACAGTTAAGATTTACAAGTAATTAATTATGGATATCAAATATAAACAAATTATTGAACTAAATATATTAATAACTAAGATATTATGTGCACCAAGAGCGTCACCACGAATAAAACGTATATTAAATCTGAAAACTTATATTAAGAAAAAAAAATTCGTTGTTCGTACATCTGAACCAAACAAGTCTTGACGGAAACCACTCTCCCTATCAAACGCCTGTTCGTGGCCAGATTATTGTTTTTCTCCAACTGTTTCGTAATATGCCATTCGATGCTTTTTATCAAAGTAAACAGAGCTGTTCCATCAACGCGGTGTGAGTTCACACGGAGCTCCGCGCATTTGCAATTTCCTCGCATCGGTCTTTCCCCGCGATATTGCTCCTTTTCATTGCACTGTCTTCAGTTGAGAATCTGTCTTTTTAAGAAGCTGTGGCAGAGAGACGAGTGCTTATTTAAGCTGTTGGCTCCAGTGGACCCATTTTCTATTTCATTTAAATGTCTTTTCATAGCACAGTTTTTTATTACTGGAGATTTCGCAATTACTTTTATGCAATGTGGCCACTGCTAGTGTTGCATGGAGCCGAGTACTGTCTGCAGGGAGTAAAGGTAAAGGAGGGAGAAACAGTCAAGGATCTTGGGGTGGTAATTCACAGGCATTTTAAAATGGGTCACCCATGTTCAGCTGCGGGTAAAAAGGCTCATAGGTTATTGGTGTATATTAAAAAGACTGCAACTTCAAGGGGTAAGAATATAATCTTGCCGTTATATAAGGGCTCAGTAAGACCACATCTAGAATATGGTGTACAATTCTGGGCTCCATATATGAGAAAAGATATAGAATTAATTGAAAGGGTTCAGCACCGAGCTACGAAAATAATAAAGGGGATAGCGAATCTCGACTCTAATGAACGTTTAAGTAAGCTAAACATGCATACACTGGAAAGAAGAAGAAGGAGGGGGGGGATTTGATTCAACTTTTCAAGTTGGTAAAACAAGGGGACACAGAGGGCTTAAATTTCAATAGGGATATCAAAACAAGGGGTCATGGATATAAATTGAATAAGACACATTTGAATCGGGATTGAAGGAAAAACTACTACTTTAATAGGGTAATAGACAATTGGAACGCGTTGCCAGAAAATAGAGTTAATTCAAAGGGAGTGTAGGAATTTAAGATACAATTGGATAGTCAGTAGGAATTGGGGAATTCATAAACAAAGGACCAGCCTTGTTGGGCTTGAGCCTGTAGCGGGTCGTCAATATCTGTATTTTTATTTTTATTTGTAAAGCGGAGCCGTTATCTAGCAGCAGTAATGTAGCTGTGGATGACTTCACTAAAACGTTGTTTATGCAAACAGATGTCGTTGGTTTTTAGAGTGCGTTGTTTGTGAGCGTAGCGAAAATGAACGAAGCCCCCATTTGCAGGACGACCGTCGTAGCTATCTCAAACAGTTGAGGAACGTTTTTTCTCCTGTTGTGACAAAGTTTCATTTCCTGCGTCAAACAATTCGAGCGGAGGGAAGCAAAACAAACAAAATGTTTTGACTAGCATTGTTTAGTTCGGTTTTGTAAAATTGGGATCGTTAAAGATAGATTGAAAATTTCAACGGTTTTGAAATCTGCGGAACAATTTACACCACATCGATACCTTAAATGTGATTTTCTTTAAATAAGTAGTTATATATAATAATTAATTAAATAATCACTAATTGAATAATAAATCTGTTTGTGGTATCCATTTGCTTAAAATTTTACGCTGATTTGAAATCAGTTGAAATTTTCAATCTATCTTCAACGTTCCCAAAGTTAAAAACTTGGACTAGAGAATAAAAGCCACTTTGTTTTGTTTCTCGACTAAAATAAACCACGACATCCGTCTGTATTGCCTATTCTCCACCGTATTCTGTCCGTCTAAGTTGACATATCTGGTCTCTGTTATGACGGCCGCCTAGTTATGCCCGCGGCATCATGACGCATCAAGGCTGTAAGAAAACGGCTCCACTTTCTTAGGAAACCGTAGCTTAACACGTACGCGTATAGGGAACATAAATTTGGCCAATCATCTAAGTATTAATGTAATATCCATAGGGAAATATAATAGTTCACGTGCAGTTATTAATTAATGTTGCACTGACGAAAGCAAGCGAACAATTGGCGACGGTCAGGGATCAATCCCAGAATAAAGCATCCAAGTATAACGCCTCGTAAATTTTGAACCACGGTCAGATAACTGCCACCCCCTCTCCAAACTACCCACAATACTCCAACGTGAGGGGACATTTGAATCCCCAACAGGTAGGTATTGAAGTCACTGTAGCAACACAACAGGATATTGGCAACTTTCCGGGATGCATATTAACAACCTTTACCTGGAATAGAAGACATGGGGAAATTTTAAGCCCGTTGATTCGTTGGTTTCAAACTATCGACTATGACGTAACTACGTGACATCATCATTCATGGCGATGCTTCACATGGAGTCTGTCATTACTCGGTAGTTTCTAATTGAAGTGAAAGCCGGTGACAAAACCTCTGCAACATAAATAACGAATCTATACAACAGATCCCCTGTAATAACGAAAAACTCCCCTGTTTCCGCCTTCTATTCTGTTCAAGGACCCAGGCGTTCTTTAAAGTTCGAAAATGGATTATTTTTTTAATTATGCGTGTAGAATCTGTACTAGAATTAAAACTAAACACAAAACATACACGATCCAATGACGAGTACATGAGTACATGGCACAAGCCGTTGAACTGTCGCTTGGTAATCATCTGAAAGCTATCGCTTTCTTTTTTATTTGTATTCTATTTTCGGTCGAAGCAGTTTCAACTTTTTTTTTCGCAAACGTTGCAAGTAAATAGTGATACTTTACACACATGCGGAGTGCGCACTATGGGTGAGTGACGTCATAGATATTGGAAAGAGATAGCAACGAATCAGCGGGCTTAAAATTCCCCCATGTCTTCTATTCCAGTAAAGGTTGGTAATATGCGTCGGGGATCAAACCCAAAGTGAAAGATTCGAGTGAAAACCCAAAGCTTCCCCATTCCGCCAACATGAGGACATTCAGGCTACGACAGATTTAACGTGCATCACCAACAGATTTAACGCGCATTACTCAATGTTGTCTTCTGAGAAGGTAGGTATTCTAATTAACGTCGCACTGGAGTAACGCAGCAGGTTATTGGTGACGGTGTAGGGTCCGGGATCGCTCCCCCAATGGAAGAGGATGACATCACGTCATTTTAAACCACGGTCAGAACACGTGAACTGAGGCACCCCATCCTCCACCAAAGACCACACCGGTCTTGGGTTGCATTCGATTTTATCACGGTAGATAATCACTTTAACCAATCGATAAATCGGGATCCATGCTTTGTGTCCTGACCCCATGTCACGCTGACATGGTGCGACAGTTTGGGTGCCAGCTCAGGTGTAGACTTCGCCATTTGACAGTGATTCAGAATGACGGTTTGCTGTCGGATATTTCTCTTCAGAATGAATCCCAGACGCATATTACCAACCTTTACCTGGAATAGAAGACATGGGGAAATTTTAAGCCCGTTGATTCGTTGCTATCTCTCTCTCCGAGATCTATGACGTCACTCGCCCACAGTGCGCACTCCGCATGTGTGAAAAGTATCACTATTTACTTGCAACGTTTGCAAAAAAAAAATTGATTGAAATTTTTTTTTTTTTTTAATTTCTTCGACCGAAAATAGAATACTAATAAAAAAGAAAGCGATAGCTTTCAGATGATTACCAAGCGACAGTTCAACGGCTTGTGCCATGCACTAGTAATTGGATCGTGTATGTTTTGTGTTTAGTTTTAATTCCAGTACAGATTCTACACGCATGATTAAAAAAATAATCTATTTTCGAACTTTAAAGGACACTTGGGACCTTGAACAGAATAGAAGGCGGAAACAGGGGAGTTTTTCGTTATTACTGGGGATCTGCTGTATAGATTCGTTATTTATGTTGCAGAGGTTTTGCCACCGGCATTCAGTTCGAGTAGAAACTACCGAGTAATGACAGAGTCCACGTGAAGCGTCGCCATGAATGATGATGTCACGTAGCGACGTCATAGTAAACAGTTTAAACCCAACGAATCAGCGGGCTTAAAATTTCCCCATGTCTTCTATTCCTGTTAAAGGTTGTTAATATGCATCCCGGACCGTCACCTCACTTGGTGATGTCCTCGTATCTTTCCCTTAAACTACGGTTTCCTAAGATAGCGGAGCCGTTATCTAGCAGCCGGGATACGTCATGATGCCGCAAGCATAAGTAGGCCGGCCGTCTTAACAGAGACCAGAGGTCAACTTAGACGAACAGAATGCGGTGGAGAATAGGCTAAACAGACGGTTGTCGTGGTTTATTTTATTAGAAAAACAAAACAAAGTGACTTTTATTCTCTAGTCCAAGTTTCTAACTTCGGGATCGTTGAAGATAGAGTGAAAATTTCAAATCAGCGTAAAATTCTACTCCAGATCGATACCACAAACATATTTATTATTCAATTATTTAATTATTTATTAAATAATTAATTATTAAGGTATTAAATCACATTTAAGGTATCGATCTGGTGTAAAGTGTTCCGCAGATTTCACATCCGTTGAAATTTTCAATCAATATTTAACGATCCCGATTTTACAAAAACGAACTAAACAATGCCAGTCAAAACAATTTTGTTAGTTTTGCTTCTCTCCTCTCGAATTGTTTGGCGCAGGAAAGGCCACTACAAGAGAAGAAACGTTCCCCAACGTTTTGAGACCGCTATGACGATCGTCATGCAAATGGCGGCTCCGCTCATATTCGTTACGCTCACAAACAACGCTCTCTAGGAAACCACCGCCATCTGTTTGTAGAAACAACGTTTTAGTGAAGTCATCCACAGCTACATTACGGCTGCTAGATAACGGCTCCGCTTTCTCAGGAAACCGTAGCTTTAGGAGATTGATCCCGGACCGTCGTCGATATCCCGCTTTGCTGCTCTGGTACGATGTTAACCTATACGCTGCGGTGTTGAGATTTTCTCAATCGTCTCCACAGAACGGCTCTTTGGCCTGACTCTCTCGAGATCCCTTACCTAAAAAACCAAACTCACGCCTTCCTTTCATAGTATTGTGTGGCGAATCGTTAGGCGTGAGAAGAGATATCACCGCAGTGACTTTCTGCTTTTCCCAAAGCGTTCACACCTCACGGTCGGCAGATGAGTGGGCACCGAACGAAAGGAACCACCTCTCCAGAAGGTGAATCGCCGACAGCTCGTAAATGGGGGTCGATGCCAGCGGTCATTTAAAAGGGGGATAACATCCACAGTACACATATCTATACCATGGTGTAAACGAAATTTTAGTGGTAACTATTATTTACCTGTCACAGATTAATTAAAAATTACCGAAAGTACCCGGACCGTTGCCACTTTCCCGTTGAATGGCTCCGGTGTCTCGTTCCTGTGTTCAATGCTTCCCTGGTGACTAGTGATTACAATTCTATCTATGCACATAATTCCATCCTCGTTGTTACTCCATTGATTCACGTTGAAATGCCTGTAATACTGTAAAGTATAGTCCTAAGCGCCGGTGCACATATCCGGTTTTTCTCCGTATGGTGCCGTTGCGGCAACGCAAATGCGGTCTGAGATACATTAGATCCAATGGAGTAGTGCACAGATGCCTCCGGCGACGCACGTCCAACTTCCGTGCAATTTGTACCGCAGTTCTTCAAGGCGCCGCACACCCTTTTCCGTTCTGAAGTACCTTCTTTTCATAATTAAATTTAATATAAATATTAATTAATAAATGGTTGTAAACAGTAACGTCTATTGTGTTTCAAAATATACTTTTTTTGCACCAAGTAAGCGAAATAAACACGTATTCTTCGAGAATATCCATCGCAAATGGCGCGAAATGAGTTCTTGCGTCATTTCACGGTTATGTGTGCATAGTTGGGCTTCGGTGCCGCAGCGGCGCCGCACGTTGAAAAATCGGATGTGTGCAACGGGCCCTAGTCGTGTCGTCTTCGTATGTGACAACCTAGGAATATCTTTTCTCTCCGTTGACTGCTGATTTTGAATGATGCAATTCAATAACTCAGTTGAAAGTATAAGATGTTTAATCTATATAAATAAGAATGGAGTGTTTGTTTGTACATTCAATATTTTCGACCCATTTCAAGTTTTCTATCCGTTTTGGACCCTTCTGATGCCGAATCCGCCTTTTTCTCGTTTGGTGTCTGTCTGTCTGTCTGTCTGTCTGTATGTTGTGCCCTATACACGTCCACGCGGTTTCAGATATTTTCATGGAAATTTGCATACAGAGAGTACTTATCTTGATTTAGTGAGTGGAATTGGTTGCGAAAGTCTGTCTGTCCGTCTTTCTGTTCTATGCTCGATTTTGTGTTTGTGTGTTTGTGTAGGCATCACATGAATTGTATTCCAGATATTTGATTGCACTCTATTTTATTTTATACATTATCTAATAATTTAGTGAATGCAATATTAAACATTTATTTATTGTTATATTTAGACGAGTTTCATGCTAAAACACCTGAGTAAGTATACTTAAATCAACCATAATTTGGTAGTTTTGGAAAAATTGGAATGTCTATTGAATATTACGATTAATTCGATTGCTTTACCAGTACTGCTGAAAAAGTAATTATTCTTCAAAAAAAAATTTTTTTTTATGGAATTTCATTTTTGATACGTCATTTATTTCGAGTCTTATTTTTATTCTTTGCGCAATGAAAACGATTTCCGAAAATTTGGGACAGACGATATTTTTCAATGAAACGAGAATGAACAAGATCGCGCGAGCAGAGATATTTTTTCTGATTCTTTCGCTCTGAATTAATTTCACATTTCTAAATTTTGTACACTTTTAGTTGTAAGTTGTGGCAACTGTGCGAGATCAAGAGATAAAATTGAATCACAAATTAATATCTTTGGAACAATTTTTTACGACATCTTTTATTTTGTTTTACTTCGCTGTTTCCTGTTTTAAATATTTATTATTTTAATAAATGTGTTTTCCTTCTCATCACACCCAACAGCACCACAAAGTATTAGACTTGAAAATGTTAGGTAAGTCAGTATAAATTTTCAGTAAATTTTAAGTGTAGTTATGCCGTTATTTAAAGAATAATGCCGTTATTTAAAGAATAATGCAATTATTTAAAGAATAATGCCGTTATTTAAAGAATAATGCCGTTATTTAAAGAATAATGCCGTTATTTAAAGAATAATGTCGTTATTGAAATAATTATAATGTTTAAAAATCCAAACTACAACTTTTTCCAACATTAAAAAATTTGTTGTAGTAATGACAGGAGAAGATTGCAAAATTTGACAATGTCGCATACCGGAGGCAAGAGTGCCACAGGTAAAAAAATATTGTTTTGTTGACTATGAGTGCGAGAGCACTCGCCGTAAATCGTAATTTTAATTAATTGAGTTGCACATGAAAACAACTTAAGAAAGGGAATTCCAAACCTTCCTATAAATCGTCTTTTATAGTAGTAACCTTAGTATCACCTTTCGTCTTTTTGAGCTTTGTCATACAGCAATTGTGCGATGTATGTGAAATGTATTACATGAATGGATATGCATGTGTAGGATTTGTGTCCAAAGTAAGTTGTAGAAAATATAAAGATGGCGAAAGGTGTTAAAATAAATTTTTTCTCTACAATAAACGTAAGTCATTATATATTTTGATTATCTCTTCAATCTAGAGTAAACGAATTCAAACCGAGTAAGGTCGGGTATTTTGCTAGTAACTAATAATATCATTAGAAGTGCATGCACATTGGTTATTCGTTGGTTGTTCGAAATTACATGGAACAACGTTTTTGTTTGCCTACTAACGTCCCGGGTTTTTTTTATTCTCGTGTTGCTACACGCTAGTAACTAAAAATGACTGTTGCTTTTGGAAACATTTACAAGGCACGTTACTAACTAGACCAGGGATGGGCAAACTACGGCCCGCGGGCCAACACCGGCCCGCCGGAAGGTTATATCCGGCCCGCGGATAGAATTTTAATTTGCCGGTCCGACGGAAATTTTAAAAAAATATTATTTATATATTATATATCCATTTCCTTTTCTACTTTGTTTAAATATTATTATTTTTTCTTCCTTTTTTTCAAAGGACTGATGATATTTTTGCTTTCTCTATTTTTGTTCTACAAAACATAAATCGACGGAAATAGCAAGCACAGACAGCTTTCAATCGGTAAAGTGTTGAAAGCGGAAGTTCTTTGTTAGTTATAGCTGTAGACTTGGGCCAACAAGCGTTATCTCTTTCTCGGGGAGCAGACATATGGGAATCCAATATAGGTGAATTAAACCTCACATGTGGCAGACTGCGCATTTTAAGCTTCAGCCAGCGGCTTTTTCTTTTGGCGCGAGTTTTAATTTTATTGATTGCGTATGGAAAGAGAACATATAGCATCATTGTGAATAGTGGTGAAAGTATTAAAAGTATAGCGTAGCTAGTGCTTGTTTGGGTTATTCGGGAAATATTTCAACCCAAAATGGCTACTAAAAAACGTAAAGTTGATTCAGAGTGCCGTGCTTTAAATGATGAATGGACCTGAAAATATTTTTTTACGGTTGTTAAAGATAAACCAGTGTGTCTTATCTGCAAAGAAGCTGTAGTAGTCTTCAAAGAATATAACATTTCCCGTCTCTCTCTCTCTCATTTCACATCTAAGCATAATAATTCCAATTACGAAGGAATGTCCGAATATGAAAGAAAACAAAATGTAGAAAGTCTTTGTAAAAAATTATCAGGCCGACAAAATTTTTTCAAGAAGGTAAACAGTATCCAAGAAGCAGCTACACATGCAAGTTACATTGTAGCATACAATATTGCTCAAAATAATAAAGCTCTCAGTGATGGGGAGTTCGTTAAACAATGCATGCTCCAAGTTTGTGATGTTTTATGTCCAGACAAGAAAAATAATTTTGAGACTGCAAGCTTATCTCGAAAAATGGTGAATTCTAGAATCGAAGCCATCGATAAAAATTTGACATCATAATTAGAGTCAAAGATTGGCCAGTTTAAATTTTGCTCCATAGGTATGGATGAAAGCACTGATATAAATGATACTGCTCAATTAGTATTATTTATAAGAGGTGTTGATGAGAACTTTAAAATTACCGAGGAACTGGCGTGCATGCGTTCTTTAAAGGGAACTACAACGGGATGTGATATTTTTCGTGAATTACAAGAAGGGCTTTTAACTTTGAAAGTGCCTATAACAAATATATGTAATATTACGACCGATGTAGCACCAAACATGACAGGAAAAAAATCTGGATTTCTTGGACTCTTTAATCAAAACTATCCAGGGAACAATGTTGTTTTTCTACATTGTGTTATACATCAAGATGCTCTGTGTAAATCTGCATTGAATATGAAACCCGTGCTTGATGCAGTCGTGAAGCTTGTAAATGCTATTCGATCTCGTGGGCTTACTCAGAGGCAATTTCGAGATTTTCTTCAGTCCGTGCAATCTGAATACTCTGATGTACTGTATTACACGAAAGTAAGGTGGCTTAGTGCAGGATGTGTTTTCGAGCGAGTTTGGCAGTCGAAAGACGACATTGTGTCTTTCTTCCATGAGAAACTGTGTTCTGTGGAGTGCGAAATGTTAGATGATACAGAATGGCTTTCGGGCTTGGCATTTTTCACAGATCTTCTTTGTCATATGAGCAACTTGAATGTCAAGATGCAAGGGGAAAATCAATTTATCTACGATATCTGGACCCATCTCAAAGATTTAAACTAAAATTTAATCTGTTTGCTGGGTAACTAGCTAAGAACGACTTGTCTCATTTCTCGAGGTTAAATTCAATACCCTCAGTAAATGAAGAGAAGCTTAAGAATTATGAAGATAGCTTGAAAAAACTGCATTTTGAGTTCGAACGCAGATTTCAAGATTTCAGTGCCATTCAAACAGAATTGGATATTTTTACCATGCCTTTCAACGTAAATTGTGAAGCAGTGAGGTCAGATTTGAAGCTTGAATTAATTGAGTTGCAATCTAACAATCATCTAAAGCAGTTGTTTCTAAATATGCCAAAGTTAGAGTTTTACAAATCATTATCGAAAGAAGTTTCCCAAATTTAATATCTCACGCCCAGAAATGAAAATCAGTGCTATGTTTGCTTCATCTTATATATGTGAACAAGTGTTTTCAACTATGAACCTTAGAAAGAATTATTTCAGAAGTAGACTGACAGATGAGCATTTAGCCTCGTTCCTTAGAATCAGTACATCTCATTTCGAACCTCAATATAAGGAACTTTTAAAAATGAAATCGCAATTTCATTCATCTCATTAACATATTTAAATTGTAATACTTGTATATTGTTTTCAAAATTTCAGAAAAATTTATCTTGGCCCGCCAAACTTTTTTTTTTCGATTTTTGGCCCGCGACCGAAAAAGTTTGCCCATCTCTGAACTAGACGATATTAATATTGAAAAATTTATTTCAAGTCAGAAAATTAAAATTTCTAGAATTTCTTTAAATGCTTGGGAAACAATTTTTTGAAAAATCGGAAGGGGAGGTCAAGTCAAAAATGACCTTTATCGGCGCGGTTACGCATGGAACTATGCATAAATTGTTTTTCTTCCGTTATGCGTCTGTTTTTCAGCTTTATTGTTTTACATACGCAATGGAAATATTGGGATTTTTTTGGAACCGAGAAGATTATTGAAGACACAATCTTTACATTCACCATGCTACCACCCCCTACTTTTCATGCGGGAAAATGAAAGATTAGTTTTCAAATCATGTGGAATCGGCATAAATTGAATGAAAATGTCACTGAAAGTTAGATATTAAGTTTTATTGCGAATTATGACCACCAGAGGGCAACACATGTTGAGACTCTTATTTCTCATCCATACTTATCGCTTAAAAAAAAACACAGATTGGATTTTGATGCAAAAGTTCTTCCCGTTTTCGGCGCACGATGGCAGAGCAAAAGCGAAGTTTTCTAAGTTTGGATGTTGTTTTGAAAAACGGAAAATCAGCGTGTACTTAGGGAAGTAATTGTGATTGGGTTGTGCTTTTTAAATTGGATTCTAATTCAAAATGACAGGAAATAAGGAAAATAACAAGTTCTGAAAGTTTTTCGTAAAACCATCCATAACATTTTGCGTTATAACATTTCAAATGGGGAAATAATGCATCAATATTAATTTAGAGTAAAGAATAGTTTGAAGGTGTATCGTTTGCTCTCCCTCTTGTTTCTACTGTTTATAGAAAAATTTTGCTCTTTACTTCTCTTAAAAAATGTTGACACTGTTTCCAAAAGAGAAACCTTTTAAACATTTGAAAAACTTTTCTAAAAACAAATTTTGAAAAAAAAAAGTAAATTTTAAGTTTAAATTTTAACAGGTTCTTTGTTTTTTAAGGGCTATTTCCGGTCTTTTCCCTACATAATTATGGTTTTCCCCGCCTTTGTTTAAAATCTTAATATCTTTTTAACTGAGAGTAAAAATCAAATATATTTCTGGAAGTCAAATAAAATCAAAACCTTTCTTTTTCGAATTTGGTCAAAAATGACATTTTTGACGTGTTCCGATACTTTAAGTGGTTTGGAAAGTTTCATCACCTGAATCCGTTCTTTACCCAGAAATCTCCGAACTTGTGGGAGCGCGGGATGATGCAGCCACCGGAGAGATGTAGAAGGGGCAGCGAACAAAACGGCCATACTATAATGATTCAATGTCAGTTTGTGGGTCAATAAAAAAACCTTTCTTCAATTTTTGTCAAAAAAATGGGACGGACTTTTGCAACAACCTGTATAGAATTTTTTGTTTGTTTTGAAACCGGGCAAGTAAGCTACAGATATTGTAGGTAGGCAGTTAAATTTTCGTTGAGCAGCCCGACTTGGTATTGGCGATGGTATAGAATCAATCCCGAAGCAACATCACGGAATGGCTATATTTCGGGATTTTATACAAATACAAATACAAATATGGACGACGCGCTACAGGCTCAAGCCCAACAAGGCTGGTTCTTTGTTTATGAATTCCCCAATTCCCACTGACTATCCCATTGTATCTTAAATTCGTACACTCCCTTTGAATTAACTCTATTTTCTGGCAACGCGTTCCAATTGTCTATTACCCTATTAAAGTAGTAGTTTTTCCTTCAATCCCGATTCAAATGTGTCTTATTCAATTGATACCCATGACCCCTTTTTCTGTTATCACTATTGAAATTGAAGCCCTTTGTGTCCCCTTGGTTTACCAACTTGAAAAGCTGAATCAAATCCCCCCTCCTTCTTCTTCTTTCCAGTGTATAACATGTTTAGCTTACTTAAACGTTTATTAGAGTCGAGATTTGCTTTCCCCTTTATTATTTTTGTAGCTCTGTGCTGAACCCTTTCAATTAATTCTATGTCCTTTCTCATATATGGAGACCAGAATGGTACAGCATATTCTAGATGTGGTCTTACTAAGCCCTTATATAACGTTAAAATTATATTCTTATCCCTTGAAGTTACAGTCTTTTTAATATACCCCAATAACCTATGAGCCTTTTTACCCGCAGCTGAACATTGGTCGTTGGGTTGGTGTGGAAGTGTGGAGAGTGGGGTGCCAGATCAGATGATGCTTCGTCATCTGACCTTGGTTCAAAATTGCGAGGTGTTGTCCTCGGATCTTTCCCTTAAGGGACTGATCCCGGACCGTCGTCAATAGCCCGTTGTGCTGCTCTAGTACGACGTTAACTAAAATTACCATTACCATTACCTGAACATGGGTGACCCATTTTAAAATCCCTGTGAATCATCACCCCAAATCCTTGACTGTTTTTCCCTCCTTTACCTTTACTCCCTGCGCACAGTACTCGGCTCCACTGTTCCTGTAACCCATATGCAGAACTTGGCATTTCCCTACATTAAATGACATACCCCATTTTACAGACCATTCGGATATCTTATCAAAATTCCCTTTGTAAATTCTCTATCTGTAACTTGGTATCCACTGTCCCCCAGCAGAGAAAAACTGGAGAATTACTTAAAATGTAATATCAAAATGGACAAGTATTACGGCAGTTCTTTACGATGAAGATTAATTTTAGGAAACGACTCAACAGCACAGGTAAATTAGAAGTCAGATTAGTTAATTGGACAGGAGCGTTATACTTTTTCCCGATGACCAATAAATTAAGTTTATTCTAACTTTTTTTCATAAAAATATCTCTATTCATTTCTATTGATTGAATTGGGTGTTGGGGTTTTATGGCGCGTACAAGACAGAATAAGACGCACACACAGTACAGTACAAATCAATAGTCTTTAATAAAAGGTAGAATTCAAACATGAAATAATGTGTGGACGAGAGTACAAATATTCAAACAATAGTCATATGACAAAACAAGGCCACCATCGTTTGTAGGGAATGTTTTGGTTAAAGCAACCATTACTTGCATAGATGTTTTAGAACGTTTCTCAACAGCCATGTCCGAAGGAGTTTAATATGTCCTTATGAGCATATGCAATACTACAGTTGGAATCAGTGTTACATTTTCGAATAGCGCAGATCCTACAAAATTGTGTCGAGGAACGTTTACCAGTCAGGGAAAGCTTTATTTTCACATTAGAAAAGAAATACCGGTTACCTGAATCAAACCGCAAACAACTCGCTAATTGCTAGCGCAGTGAACAATGGCATTCCGACCCAGAAAGATTTCTGAAGAAAGAACGCGTTGCTACCTACTGAGCCACCAGTGTGTAAAGGAGTAGAAAAGATGTACACTTCTGTGCCGAGTATTGGGATATACACTACCCTACACTAATGGACCAGACAGCAAGATGGGATGGTGTAAGGGAAAGAATACATGCTTTAATAGGGGGTTGGTCACCCACGTGCTGCAATGACACTAGCAACCCGTCGGGGCACACTCTCAACAAAGTTTGGATACACAGATACGGGTATTAGCGTCCATTCCAGGTGCGTGAATGTCGCCAGAGCAGCTGTTGATTTCCGACGGGGTTTCCTGGTCCGTAAGCGTCGCTCTAACGCGTCCCACACATGTTCTACGGGGTTTAGGTCGGGACTCTGAGCGGGCTAGGGAAGACATTTTACATCCGTATATCGATACCACTGCTGGACAGAGGCTGCAACATGACACGGAGCGTTGTCGTCCTGGAGGTAACATTCGTTCATTGCATAAAATTGCCAGAGCGTAGGAAGAACCTGATGGTCCAAAATGTTCGTGTAAGCGTCGGCGTTCAATTGACCAGGAACAGCATGCAAATGTCGGAGGACATACCACGAAGACACCCCAAACAAGTACTCAGATTTTATGCAAATCCGCTGGAGTCCGGTCCATTGTTGTAGGGTAGTGTGCATAGATTTCACGAGAAGACCGTCATTTTAGCATTGTACCGAGGACCGTCTTTTCCCGATACTGGGAAAACCTTTTGAGGGTGCCTTCCACTCTTTCTTAAAGACGTCATTATCAAAACTGACCAGATCTTGATGGACTAAACCAACTGGATTTGCAACCTTCTTACTGCTAACGCATTGCTTAGTTTAATTTACAAACATAAAAAGTTATTTTATATCGAAATACTAGCAAAATACCCGACCTTACTCGGTTTGAATTGGTTTATTCTAGATTGAAGAGATAATCAAAATATATAATGACTTAATTATATGAAGTAAAACAAAATAAAAGATGTCGCAAAAAATTGTTCTAAAGATATTAATTTGTGATTCAATTTTATCTCTTGATCTCGCACAGTTGCCACAACTTACAACTAAAAGTGTACAAAATTTAGTAATGTGAAATTAATTCAGAGCGAAAGAACCAGAAAAAATATCACTGCTCGCGCGATCTTGTTCATTCTCGTTTCATTGAAAAATATCGTCTGTCCCAAATATTCGGAAATCATTTTCATTGCGCAAAGAATAAAAATAAGACTCGAAATAAATAAAGTATCAGAGATGAAATTCCATAAAAAAAATATAAAAAAATTTTGACGAATAATTACTTTTTCAGCCGTACTGGTAAAGCAATCGAAGTAATCGTAATATTCAATAGACATTCCAATTTTTCCAAAACTACCAAATTATGGTTGATTTAAGTATACTTACTCAGGTGTTTTAGCATGAAACTCAACTAAATATAACAATAAAGAAATGTTTAATATTGCATTCACTAAACTATTAGATAATGTATAAAATAAAATACAATGCAATCAAATATCTGGAATACAATTCATGTGATGTCTACACAAACACACAAACACAAAATCGAGCATAGAACAGAAAGACGGACAGACAGACTTTCGAAACCAATGCCACTCACTAAATGAAGATAAGTACTCACTGTATGCAAATTTTCATGAAAATATCTTAAACCGCGTGGACGTGTATAGGGCACAACATACAGACAGACAGACAGACAGACAGACGGACAGACAGACAGACACCAAACGAGAAAAAGGCGGATTCGGCATCAGAAGGGTCCAAAACGGATAGAAAACTTGAAATGGGTCGAAAATATTGAATGTACAAACACTCCATTCTTATTTATATAGATAACTTCAGGAACAGATTAAATCTTAATACTATGTATTTTTAATTAACGCCACACTGGACCAACACAACGGGCTATAGGTGACGGTCCGGGATCTATTTCGGAGGAAAGATTCGAGGACAACACCACGGCATTTTGAAACACGGTCAGATGACGAGGTAACACCTCAGATGGCTCCCCACTCTCCTAACTTCATCACTACGTCAACGTGAGGACATTATAAGCCACGACAGATTGAACGTGCACCAGCCCTCTTTGTACACGACGGTCTTGTGCTGGATTCGAACTTGCAACCCTCTGGTTGCGTCCGTTACGCTTCCAACAGGGCTACTACGCCTTATCTAGTCTGCAATGGATTAGAAAAGATGTTTGTACAAGTTAAGTGTGTTAAGTATTGAGATATGCATTGATTTCATGAGAAGGGAAGCATCGAAAAAAAAAAGATCCAATTCATGAGATATTGAGGGAAGCGTATTTTTGTGTCCGCATACTTTCATTTCGCTTCGTAAGATATCTCTCTCGACTCATTGAGAGTCGAAAGCGTCGTTTAAAACGAAAGCGCCACGGCGGAAGAACCTTCAAAAGCGAACCCATAAAACAATATCTCCTGCCCGACACAATAAGAAGTGGACGCCGAAGTTCTTTCCATAAAATTTTATAGCATGGCTTCCGTTTCTTGACGAGAAGCTGAAATGTTCGTCCAAGTACAGTTCTCAGATGAACAAAGAGGTCAAGTTTATTGTTTACTAGCTGAATAACCCGGCGTTGCTCGGATTTCAAATAGGACCGTACACCTAAAATTTGACCACGACAGCTAAAATATGACCTTGACATTTCCTTGTGTTAACTCACATACACAAACCCTGGAGAACGCGTTTCCTTATCTATGTCTATATATTGCAGAAAAAAAAACATTAGATTTTAAAATTGAGACTTCGAGTGTGGACTACCTGTGATGCAAATTGGGACTATCTGTGTGCCAATTTTCATGACTACAGATGGGCCTGAAGACGGGAAAGAAATAGCCTATGTTTTCCACAGTGTTCTAAAGTACAAGTTTATCAAATTGGGTGTGCATGGGTCAAATGGTGTAGATTTGTATAAAGAAACACACACATATACACTAGGGATGCGACATCGATGTCGATGTTTTCAAAAGATCGATGTTTTTTAAAAAACCTCGATGTATTTAACATCGATGTATTCGGGTCGATGTTTTTGTAACATCGATGTTTATACCTGTCGATGTTTTTACGTTGTCGATGTTTTATTTTTAAATGAAAAAAAAAAAAAAACGTTATAAAAGTTTAAAAAATAACCAAGTAGCATCATTTTCATAATCAGCAAATTGAACATACTTTTAGACCAAGGTGACCAAGAGTGAAGGGTCTAAAAAGTAGGGATGCGACATCTAAAGTATAAGTTTTCCCAATCGGGTATGGAAGGGTCAAACGGTGAAGGTTTGTATAGAGAATATACACACGCAACATACTTTCTTTATATATATATATATATATATATATATATATATATATATATATATATATATATATATATATATATGCTCCAGCACAAGAAAAACTGTAAAACTAAAACGTTTTGTTTGGATACCGATGGATAAAAGGTAAGGAATAGATTGTTGAAAACGAAACAACTTGGTTTTCTTGGATGAAAGTAGAAACACCATTGATGGCAAGGTTCGCTTAACGTGGGCGCCGCGGTAGCCCGGGTGGAAGAGTCACGAACTCGCAACCAAAAGGGGCTGGTGCACGTTCAATCTCTCGTGGCATCAAACTTTCAAAGGAAATATCACGTGATTTTGAATCATGGTCAGACGACGAGACCACACCTGAGCTGGCACCTCACTCATCGAACGTCCACATCACGCCATCGTGAGGACATTGAAGGCCACGACTGATTTAACGTGAAACAGCTCACCGGTCTTGGGTTGGATTCCCACTCCCAGCGCTCCGGTTGCTAATTCGGCACTCTGCCAATCGGGCTACCGCTGTCCCAAAGTGGCGGGTGATGAGCAATTTCATGTTTTTTTAGACTGGAATTTTCGACATTTGAGGGGCATTTTTTAATAAAAATTTGAAACGAGTTCCAAACAAAGACCCTCGTTCTTAGAGGGGGCTGGCGCACGTTAAATCTCTCATGGATCAAACGTCCTCGGTGGTGGCGTGGAAGTTTGGAGAGTGCCGGCTCATTTGCGATCTCGTCGTGCGACCGTGGTGTTGTCTTCGGATCTTTCCACAGGGGGATTGATCCCGGACCGTCGTCAATAGACCGTTGTGTGTTGCTCTAGGACGACGTTCATTTAAAATACCTACATACCGGTTGCTAGTCTGCAACTCTTCCAACTAGTCAACCCCTGTCCTTGCGTTTCTACATGATAACCACCCGTGAGTGGGTTGAATTGATGCGTCTGATCCTGACGCTCTGGAACAGGCACATCTTTCACAGAAACCAATTTTCCGGCAGAAATATTTTTGGAAGTGTCACCAACAGCTAATGGCCGTTAACCGATGCTTTATGTCTCGAATACGAAAGTCGCAAAATCGTTTGTTAAGCAATCGATTGTGAATGAATCGATTTTATAGTATGACTTCATGTGAAATAGAGGGAGCCAAAGGAAAATAGTTGTCTCTTATGTACGACTACTTAATTAATGTTAAACCCACTAGTGTCGAAGCTGAGGGAGCTTTCTCGGCCGCTGGTTACATTGGCAGTTCATTGAGAAGTAGGTTGGGGGACGACAGATTTGTTTCCATAGATTGTTCTTTCAAACTCAACAGTGATTTGTATTACTATATAACTTCGATTGAAGCAATTAAGAAGAATCAAGAGTGCTCATTTTTGTTATGTTGACCAAAACCATTTGCTCAACGACATGAGAAATAGAGACTACTTAATTTTAGATAAATAGGAAAGTACTACGAAAAACACAAACTGATATTTTTTTAGTGGAAAGTAGTAAGACTGATCATCATCAATCATTTAATACTTATTACTAGTAGTTACTGTAAATTATTGTTGGGGATCGATTTCCTACCTATGGATAATAATTAATAAAGTTGATTTTCTAATGATTAAATAAACTTTTTGTTCGTTAATTTGGAATAGTATCCCTTTCAACTACTTTCACTCAGCCGATTTTGGAAAAATATATGCTGATTAGATAGACTTATTACCAAAGTGCCAATCCGGCCGTATCCGGTCAGATTAGCGTCAATTCGGCTGGATTGTAATCCGTAATCTATATATACTATATATATACTATATATATATATATATATATATATATATATATAAAGGATCTGTGTGTATGTATGTATGAAGAAATCTCCACCGTTTGACCCATCCACACCCAATTTGGTAGATTCACACTTTAGAACACTGCGGAAAACATAGGCTCTTTATTTTCTGTAGCCATGAAAAGTGGCACATGGGTAGTCCTAAAAGTGCCCCTGAAGCCCCCATTTAAAATCTAAAATTTGTTTTGCTGCAATAAATGGATATGGATAGGGAAACATGTTCTACAGGGTTTGACTTAACACAGGGAAACGTTACGGTCCTGTTTTAGCCTACTCAGTATGAAACACGTTCTAAGGAGTTAGCGTATTTGAGTTAACACAGGGAAATGTCGAGGGCCTATTTGAGCTGTCGCCGTCATATATGAAACCCGAGGTACGCTGGTTTATTCATCTAGTCTAACATGAATAACAAGATAGTGTGTTTGAGGCATTTGAATGCAAAATCTAGTTTCGTGGTCTATGTATTGTGCTGGTTCAAACGTTTCGGTGCTCGATGGCATTGCATCGCGTAAAAGCGTTATCCTCTTATGTCAAGTTTGGTTGTTGTTTGGAAGAAGGATTTTGAGAGAGTATATGGGAAACAAATTGTGTTGTTGGGTTGTGTTTTTTAAATTGTGTTAAACATTGAAAATGGTAATTCGTAGCCTATTGGATAACACCCATAACGGAGTTACCCGTGGTGTTGGTATTAAAAAATTATTTATTAAAATAAAATCAAACTATCTCAATCAGCCGAATAAAATCAAAATATCTATAGGGTGTAAAATGTTCCGCAGATTTCAAATCCGTTAAAATTTTCATTCTATCTTTAACGATCGCGGAGATAGAGAAAAAGCACCGAAGAATGCCAGTGAGAACTTTAATCATTTATTTTGCTTCACTCGAATCTGTTTCTCAGGAAATCAAAATGAATTAATCTCGAATCAAACGAAGAGGTCATTCGAATCTGTTTGTTAACATTCCTATTTACGGCGAATACACGAAAGGTGAAAAAAACTTTGCATGGTTTCAATGGCTGACGTCCATAGTGACGTCAAAGAGAAAGAAAAGGTCAATATGCATGTAGTTCTTCATTTCCGGAAGAAGAACAATGGAAAAATTAATTTTAAAATGTTCTAGATTGAATTTTAAAATTCGCCGTGACTCAAAAATCGCAAAAAATTCGGACTACCTGTGTACAAAATCCCATTACTGTAAGTGCCATAGATTCGTCAGGACTTTGATAACAGAAAACAAAAATAGGACACTTCCTTTTATAATAGTAGAGATTATCGCATAAAACCAAATCAATATATTTAAGAATTATATACATTTTAAACAATACTGTTAAAGGTATCGAATACATTATTTTTCATTCTTTTGTATTTTTTGTGTTCAAACGACTGAATTTCCATCCACTTCACCATACTTGAATCAGCCTTAAACTGGTAGTGTTGGTGAAGCTGAAAGATGGGGATAGTTTACAATGAACTAGCTCTGGGGGACAGGATTAAGTGTAAGAGGATTGGACCATGGGATCAAGAAAGTTCATTCATAGAAGTTAGCGGTTTAGCGAAGATGTAATAAGATGTTACACAGGCGATTTGAAAGGAGTCCGTGGTAGGGATGCGACATCGACTGCAAAACATCGATGTTCAAAATTAAAACATCGATGTTGATAATACATCGTTCCAAAAATATCGATGTTTTTAAAATTCAGTGTATTTAAACTTTTTCCCCTATTTCTTAAAACTGGTTTAGCAACTAAGGATGCAACATCGACAGCAAAACATCGATGTTGATAATGCATCGCCCCCAAACTATCGATGTTTTTAAAATTCAGTGCATTTAAACTTTTTTCCTTATTTCTTATAACTGGTTTAGCAACTAGTGATGTGACATCGGCTCCAATACATCTATGTTTTTTATAAAACATCAATGTTTTGAAAACTTCGACATCTATGTCGTATCCCTACTTTTCAGACCCTTCACCCATGGCCATTTTGGTCTAAAAGTATGTTAAATTTGCTAATTATGAAAATTATGCTTCTTGGTTATTTTTTAAATTTTTATAACGGTACTTTTTCATTTAAAAATAAAACATCGACAACGTAAAAACATCGACAAGTATGAACATCGATGTTACAAAAACATCGACCCCAATACATCGAGGTTTTTAAAAAACATCGATGTTTTGAAAACATCGACATCGTTGTCGCATCTCTAGTCCGTGGGAGGTTGAAGTAACGTGATGGCATCATTTCATAGGTGAAGGAGGGGGGGGGAGATATATTGACCCCGTAACCAGGGAGACAAAGAGACTGGGAGAAAAATGGACTCATCTGTGGTCAGAATTGTACTTAGGGAGATTAGTTTTAAGTAATGTTTCATATATATATATATTATCGATGCATCTGCTAAGCATTCTGTAAATAGATATGCAAGGATCACCCAACGGCGCCAACACAACGATCGATGTACTATGTCTAGCCTCTTTAGTTCTCGTCGAGTGTCGGACAAAGAGGGGGGGGGCAGCCGACCACCTTATAACACCATCGGAAAACAGAAACTTTCCAGACGACGATTAACAACTTAGGACTCGAAAGGTTTTATGTCAGTTCGAGACTTGAAGACGATAAAATACCTAGCCTAAAGAAAACGAATTACGTCGAAAGAGAATAATCTTAATTTGGATGTGTCTAATTATTTTCATAATCTGGAATATGTTTTGTAGATGCCAATAGTGCTGAGATGAGTGGGGAAAATGAGTGATAAACAAAGAGGAAGATAAACGGAGCCTACTTTATATGGGGGAGTTAAGGTCATTGAGAAGTCTGAGTTTGATTTAAAATTCGAAAGAATATGTGGAAAAGTCTAAGTTTGATTTAAATATTGAGGTAAATCAAATATCAAAAATAAAATTCAAAGTTTCAAATATGAAGATTTGAAATATTTTAGAAAAGTTAGTTTGATTTAAGAAAGATTTTAAATACTTTAGAAAAATCTGAGTGTTAGATTTAAGAGATTTAAAAGTTGAAAAAAAATTTGAGTTGAATTTAAAAATACAAGAAAATTATGAGGCTTTCGAAAGTATTGCACATACTCTATAAGCCGGGCAGATGGATTTAAAACAATGTGCAAGTACTTACAAGTACATTTATTAGCACTTGAATCGGGTCGTTCTTAAACAGGTGGTGAAGAAACGGGGGTGCTGAATTCATTTTATAACAAACTAGCTACAAACATTAAATGAAACCAGATGTCATAATAATAATAATCTTATTTTTTTATTGACCCAAAAATATTTTTTGCGTTAAAGTAAAAATATAACAAAACACGCATTTAATGTGAACAATGAACTTGCCTGCCTTGGAAAGTTTGGATAAGTCAGCTTTGTATGTCGTTGTTTTTAATTTCACACACACAAGCAGGATCCCGGGTTCTCCTCAATAAGACGATTTCTCGATTTACTTTTGATAAGGTTCATGCTTGAAAAAGATTGTTTGTATGAATATGTAGAGTCCAAGAGTGAAAGAACAGCAAATGCTAATTTTTTTTTAACTGATCATATGAGTCAGCTTTCCATGTGTTAAAAGTTATCGCATGTACTTCTCCAGGTCTTTCAAAGCAGACCACTTTTTCTGTAAACTTAAAGATCACATTTATGTAGGAAAGATCATCAGACTCAATTCCACAAGTGATGAAAAAAGTGACGGAAGCATTGATACCTTTAACAATTTATTGTTGGAAATTACAGTAGCAAGGGGTCTAGGGGATTTTAACAAAATAGAGATTTTAGGTAAATATCTAAGGACAGGGGTTGATGTTGGATGGACATAAACGAAAACAAAAGCTCCGAATAGCGCTAGAGCAACACGTCCGTTTTCAAACATTGGAGAGGGGGTAATGACAAAATAGGTGGGAAGAACTCCCTTAGTAAATGTGACGTCATCTTGCGGTCTCCAGTGCTGCCATCTGTTGAAACGCGCCTGGGGGCAAAAACCCCTACAGATCGGCCGTCCTGACACCGTCGCTGACCACAGCGGCGCACCAGGAAACCAATGTGCTAAAAGAAAGAAACTTTAAGGAAAGTTACCAACTGAAAACAGCACTGGACATCGCTTACAAATTCAGTTGGCTTAAGGGTCCATCTTGACACGTTTTCACACATCACATTCTAGATGTTTGGATGGTTGCCCTTAAACGAAAGGAGGATATGAGTATACAGAAAAATTACAGTACTAAACTAAAAATACAGTTACAATTTTTTGTACAAGACCAATTTTTGGTGTCAGAAGTGGGATAATATATAAAAATAAACATTAATTTCAATATTCCAAAAAATACACGATACGAAATATAAAATAAACAAATGTATTATACGAGAACAAGAATATAATTTAATTAATACTATAAAGGAAAAAAAATGAAATCAGTCTGACTAAGCAAATGGTTTCATGAGATCAGCCGAAGTGGTGGTTTGATTAGGGCCGGCGTGATACCCTACTTTGGTCACTTCGTACCTATCTTTTGAGTTAACTTTCGAAACTTCGTACGGGCCAAAAAATTTAGGTCGCAGCTTTAATCCTGTGCCGAACTGGGTTCGCTGGATTGCTACGATATCGCCCAGTTTATAGATAGTAGCTTTCTTGCATTTCTTATCATAGTACTTCCTATTCTCATCTTGGATCTTTTTGATATTAGCCTTCGCATCTTGTCGGAGAATATTTCGATCCTCTTGATGGTTTTCCATCATTTCTTCCATAAGAATATCTTTGACAATTATATCTTCTTTATTGCGCATTTTGATGCCAGTCAAGAGTTCAAATGGAGTGTACTTGGTACTCCGGCTTACTGTGCTGTTTAAAACTCTCTGTAGTCTTGCGACATGCCTGAACCACTTAGTAGGTTCCTCTAGAGTAAGCTTTGTCAAAACAGGGATAAGAGTTCGGTGAATCCTTTCAACTTGTCCATTCCCACGAGGCACTCCAGTGGCTATTTGTAGGTGTTGGATACCTTCTTCTTTGCAGTATTCTGTGAAAGCATTGGACGTGAACGCTGAGCCTCTGTCAGATATTATCCTAGCAGGATTTCCAAAGGTCTCTTGTTGGTGCTTCAGCTTTTCTAGGGCATCTTCGGCTGTTACAGACTTTACAGGGTAGAGCCAGACAAATTTAGTAAAGGCATCTACAACAGTTAGGATATGTTGGTAATTTTTGTTAGTAAATGGCATGGGCCCTATAAAATCCACGTGATATGTGTTTAGCGGAGCGTCTTCCTTGGGAATTGGATTTAAAAAGCCTTCCTTCCTTCCCGCTTTCTTATTTGCTAAGATACATGGAATGCAGTTAGTGATGACACTTTGTGTCAAGGTGCGCAAGTTTGGAACAAAGAATTCCTGCTTCACTATCTCTTCTGTTTTTTCAACTGAAAAGTGACCCTTTTCATGAGCTAGCTTGACCACTTCAGTCTGCATATCCCTGGGAGCGACTATTAGTTCTCGACCGTTCTCATATTTGTACAGAATGTCATTCTTTGAGAAATATTCATTAGAACCGCTATTCGCTATTAAGGACTTAAGGGTAATGATATGGTCATCTTCACTTTGGGCAACTTTTAGTCTTGCTGTAACAGTGTCATTAATGATGACCATCACAGGATTCCTGCTCAAAGCGTCAACGTGTCGCATTCTTTCCCCTGGTCGGTGAACAATTTCATATTCAAATTCCTCCAGGAGTAAAGCCCATCTTGCTATCCTGGTCACCAGGTCCTTTTTATCCATCGTCTTCTGGAAGGCAGAGCAGTCCGTCACTACTTTAAACTTGTTGCCCATCAAATATACACGCAGTTTTTTCAGTGCTTCCACTACTGCGAGGACTTCTAGCTCATAGCTGCTGTATTTTTCTTCTGCCGGACTAGTCTTTCTAGACATGTAGTGGACAGGATGTAGTTTTCCGTCATCGGCTTCCTGCAGTAATATGGCACCAAATCCGTGCATACTGGCGTCAGTGTGTAGTTCGGTTTTTCTTCCTGGCCTAAAGAGATGTAAAACTGGACTTTCGGCGAGTAGATCCTTGAGTTTCTGATAGGCTTCCTTCTGTTCGTTCCCGAACTCAAATGAACTACCTTTTCTGAGAAGATCACTCAACGGTTTTGCAACTTTTGAGTAACCTGGAATAAACTTTCTGAAGTAGCTTGTGAGGCCAAGGAAACTTTGTACTTGTTTAATGTTGGTTGGAAATGGAAACTTCTGAACTGCAAGCGTCTTTGCATTTGACGGACGAACCGTCCCATCTTCCACGATGTAACCTAAAAATTCCACAGTGCGCTTTAAGAATTGACATTTCTTTGTTTTAATTTCGAGTCCATAATTAGATGCTGTTTGGAGAACACAATTCAACTTCGCGACACCTTCCGTTTCGTCAGACGACGGAATGATCAAATCATCCATGTAGATGATAACGGTGCCCTCCTTCATCAGATCTCTAAAGATGCTATAAACGTACCTTTGAAAAACACTAGGACTTGTACTGAGTCCAAAGGGTACTTTGAGAAATTCATACTGACCATCTGGTACGATAAATGAAGTATACTTGCGACTGCTCTCCTCTACAGGGACATGAAAGAAACCATTTTTGAGATCTAATGTAGTGAAGACTTTGGCTTCTTGCAATCGGTCCAAGACATCTTCAATGAGAGGTAATGGAAACCTATCTTTGACAAGTTTACGATTCAATTTTCGGTAGTCAACACAAATCCGCGTTGAAAGGTCTCTCTTCTTGACCAGGACAATTGGACTGGCATAGTCTGAAGAACTGGGACGAACGATTCCATCCCTTAACCACTCGTCTATCTGTTTGTTAACCTCTTGCCTTTCGAAAGGTGATAACCGACGGGCTCTTTGATACACTGGAATTTCATCTTCCAAAATTATTTTCATCGAAATGTCAGTAGACTTCGTCTTTCTCGGCTCATAATTAGATATCAGGTCTTCTACGCTTTTCCGAAGACAGCCGTTCTGGATGTGACGAAGATCCAATTCATTTCCTTGTTCACTGCATTCAGCGATTTGTAGCATCCAGTCAACAGATTCCTTCCTTGGAGCCTCAGTTTCATCGAGAAAAGGGAACGATACTCGACTCAAAAATGCTGATCCAATGATAGCTTCATAACATATGTCTTTGGCAGAGACAACCTGGAAGTCAAGTTGACAAACATGCCCGTTTATGTCAACAACATGCCGAAAAGATCCTTTCGTTTTGGCCAGGCCGTTGCCGATTCCAGACAATACAGAGGTGTTACTTGTTAGTGTGGGTGGATTTTTCATTTTCTTGAAGACGTCCTCTCTTAAAATGTTGCGTTTACTACCCGAGTCAAGGAGTGCGACAACCGACAACTCGCCTAGCTTCACTTCTTTCAGGAACTTGTTTAGTTCCACGTCCAGGTAAACCTCTGGCATTTCAGCTCCAACTGCAGTCACATGGATCATGTGACTATCAAGGGCTTTCTCAGGTTTGGGGATCTTATTTTCTGTTTCTGGGAACCTTTGCTGGTTCTTTCTGGGACAAGCAGGACGAAGATGATCTGGGGAACCACAGTCGTAACATCTGGGTTTCCTCTGTCCAGGATTTCTGTTTTGGCCAGTTGTTGGTCTGTTCCATACAGGCTCAGGCTTGATGTTTTTTGCCCCTCTACCACCAGGATTTTCTTTATTTTTATGATTGCTATAACTTACGGTGTGTCCCCTATAGTCTCTTCTTTGGAAATTACTCCTCGAGAGGCTCTCTCTCAAACTTTCATATTCATCAAACTTTTCTGCAAGTTGATCTGGCTTTTTGAATTGCATCCATTCCTTAAAGAAATTTTCCTTGATTTCTTCCGGAGCTCGGAATTTGAGCTGTTCGGTTATTAATAATTCTACCAGGTCGTCGAAAGTGTTGACCTGCAAGTCTGCTATCCACTCTCGGAAGTAGCAGCTCAGTTCATGGGCATAGTTCCTCCATGTTTTATCAGTGGTTTTAGTGTGACGATAAAACAAGTTTTTCAGTTTTTCTGATGTCACTTTGTACTTCTTAAGAATGATGTTCTTGACGTAATCGAAGTTGTTAGCATTTTCCACGGATTCTCTAGCAAGCATGTTTGAGATGTCCGACGGCATTACGTGCAACAAATATGCTACCCAGTCTCGCTTAGGCACCTTCGCCATCTCCGCACGTCTCTCAAAGTTTATGAGAAAAAGTCCCATTTCGTCATTTTTCTCATCAAACTTCGGTATTAATTGAGCGAGGGGTATTCTAGGCTGAGTTTCTTCTGTACGCCCAGGAGGTGCAGCAGGTTGACCAGCTCGAGCTACTTCAAGTTGAAGGCGTTGTAACTCCAACTGAGCTGCCCTTTCTTCTCTTCTTTCTTCCTGAGCCCTTCGATTTGTTTCATCATCTCTTCTTTCTGCCTCCTTTCGATCTTCAATGATTCGGCTCAGAATGCCAGAAACAATTTCTTCGTCGTAGCCGTCACTTTCTAAAATTAGTTTTTTAAGGTCGACGATCTTGCTACCTTCCTGCGGCGTCAAGCCTAATTCATCAACAACTTCTAACAAATCTGCTTTGCGACCTTTGGTCAAGTAAGCCATGACGATTGTGTCGGCAAAAAAGTACCAAATAAAATAATAATGACAGGCGTATATAACCTACCTATAAAGAAAACAGTTACTAGGAGGATTTACTATCCTCAATGGAACTAGTAGTTAGAACTAGTCTCAGGAAAAAATACCGGGAGACATACACGGTCTACCAACGAGAAACACTTCTCACCCAAGACTCTTATTTTCAAGTCAATTTAAACAGAATAATTTAATCCTCAAAGGGGAAACACTTTTCACACACGACTCAATTTTCGAGTCGCAAAAACAGAATATTTTTATTCTCAACGGGGAAACTCTTTTCACCCACGACTCAATTTTCGAGTCAACAAAACAGAATCATTTCATTCTAAACGGGGAAACAGTTTTCACCCACGACTCAATTTTCGAGTCAACAAAACAGAATCATTTCATTCTAAACGGGGAAACAGTTTTCACCCACGACTCAATTTTCGAGTCAACAAAACAGAATCATTTCATTCTAAACGGGGAAACAGTTTTCACCCACGACTCAATTTTCGAGTCAATCACCTTTCCACCCACGACTCAATGTTTCGAGTCGGTAAAAACAAAATTATTAAATTCAAATAACGAGTGGAAAGCACAATGACTACCACACACCTCTCCAAGTTCATATGAGCATATAACACATTAAAAATTTAAATAATACAATAAAAAGTATGACGTGGCAAAAATATACTACACGCTATCATCCAACATCCACCACAACAGAAAACACACGAAGAATAAAAAATAAATAACTAGTCGAATTCAGACGGCATTTTCACAACAAGAGCGCCAGACTAAACAAAGAGATCCGACTTATTAATTAGAGAACACGATTAGTTTTTAGTATTTGGAGAAGCAAGTACGAAATTCCTAAACAATTCGAAGAAAAAATTCTATGTGAGAACACTTTCGTTTCGCCTTCAAAACTCTGCGAATCAGTCGCCAAATAGAGAACATTGAAATTAGTTTGTTAAAAACACTTTTAAGGAAATACAGTTGCATGGGAACAAGAACGCTTTTAGTTTTGACATGCAAAATGATTAAAAATAAAAAAAAAACAAAGTAATATAATAAAATTAGTAGGATGAGCACATTTTTCTAATAAACACTTAAGCAGAAATAAAACAGTTAATATAAGTTTAGCTTATCTGAGATTGACGACAAGACACTTCCTGGTTGTGTTTCTTTGTCTTCGGGTCTTTAATGCGTAGTAGATCTACGATGGTGTACTTTTGGTTTGGGTTTCTCCGTCTTCGGGTCTTTACGACGTAGTAGATCTACGATGGTGTATTTCTTCTATCATCTATCAGTCACAGGATTGCAGACTCAAATCCCGGGCTAGAGCGCCCATTTTGTAGGAAAGATCATCAGACTCAATTCCACAAGTGATGAAAAAAGTGACGGAAGCATTGATACCTTTAACAATTTATTGTTGGAAATTACAGTAGCAAGGGGTCTAGGGGATTTTAACAAAATAGAGATTTTAGGTAAATATCTAAGGACAGGGGTTGATGTTGGATGGACATAAACGAAAACAAAAGCTCCGAATAGCGCTAGAGCAACACGTCCGTTTTCAAACATTGGAGAGGGGGTAATGACAAAATAGGTGGGAAGAACTCCCTTAGTAAATGTGACGTCATCTTGCGGTCTCCAGTGCTGCCATCTGTTGAAACGCGCCTGGGGGCAAAAACCCCTACATTTATTTTCTCCAATTTTTCCCTATCACCATTAAG
Source organism: Metellina segmentata (assembly GCA_947359465.1). Classification (NCBI taxonomy): domain Eukaryota; kingdom Metazoa; phylum Arthropoda; class Arachnida; order Araneae; family Tetragnathidae; genus Metellina; species Metellina segmentata. Next base: position 134,334,753 of record OX375874.1, on the reverse strand, counting down.
GCTGTGGAGAGTACGAATAGAAA